>JARZZO010000010.1:20007500-20330000 GCA_030544215.1 Zantedeschia hybrid cultivar
TCTGTTGTTCGAGTACTTGACTAGACAGATGAAATGACTATGACAAAATTGATCGTATCATCATACTACATACATAAAACCATTACTCTTCTTCCAAACAAATTTCCCGATAATCGAATGCTTTTGTCTTTATGTAATAAAAGGCATCCGCTTAATTAGAACTCTGAATCGATAATTTTTTTGGTCAAGAAGATAACACTCGTACATTATTTTAAAGAAATTACATGAAGAAAAAGTTCAAAGTGGTACAGGATCCCTACCGAGCACAATGTGGCGCTACCTATTACATGAGCGAGAAAACAAACTAGAACTATAAAAATTAACATTCCCCAGCACATTATTATAATGACCCGCAACACGAAACGGGAAGATAGTCGAAGCCGTAGCACTTGGAAGCATTTGGCACAGAGAATAAGATTGGGGATACAAGCACGACCAACAGCCTTTAAGATTCTTGAACAGGATGGACATATTAGCCCACCATGGTTCTCCAAGAACGCTGAAACCGCAATCTAAAGCTGTGAACCTGCAAAAAGAGGGGCCAACACACAAAAAAGGGAGAGACAATGCCTCTGCAAAATGAAAGCCACCTACGAGGTAATCTTTGATTTGAGAATATGAGAAGAATAAATATGAATAAAGAGATAATAAATTTTATTTTATTTTGACAAACGGAATGACATACATTGGTGCATAATAATCTATTCGAGGAATAAAGAGTATTAGTCATCTCATCTTAGACTTAAAAATTACTTAATTTTTTTATTCCGTCAGTAGACTTCGCAACACTGTCAAATTAAAATTTATTCTGCAAACAAAATAGGACTCATGAGAGAACAGAAGAGGATCGCTGGATTCCAGAGCCAAAAGGGTGACAAAGGCTGTGGGGAGGGCTAGGCAAAGAAAGAAGGTGACTGGTGAGAGTGGAGAGGGCACCGGATGAGAACGAGATGGGTACAACAGTGAGAACAGAAGGAACCACCGGGGGGAGAGGATGATTGGTGAAGACGATGCCGGCCGGAGAGGATGCTGGAGACGACAGCGATGGAGAAGGGACTCCCTCCCTCCCACGAGGCCGATGACGATGGAGCTGCTAGAGTCGACAAAAAAAACGCTGGACAAGCGAGCTTTCAAAGGAGGCTTCGGCTCTCACCTAACCCCCACCGACACTATTGTAGCTCACTGTAACGAGGCTGTGAACAGCCTTCTGAATCTCTGATTTATGTTCCCAGAACAAAAAAAATTCTGGGCAATTCGTCAAGATTTTATAAAAATGCCAAGTTAGTAGGGTCGTGTGTTGCTCACATGCCGCTCTTTTCACCATTATTTTGTTCTAGTAAGTCTGTAATCATATATTTTTTATCCTTTTGAAATAAGAAAGTTCAAATTTCCGCTCCTCCGACGTTTTCCCAAAATATTTCATCAGCCTGAGCTTAAAACTACTTAAACCATTATTTCTAACCTCAAAATTATACATATCATGCGCCTTCGACCATTTACAATCTCTCGAGTGGGAGAAAAGAAGTCGAAACCATTTACCGATCTCTTGAGTGAGAGAGAAGAAGGAACTTCGACTGCCTTTTTATTTATGTGAATCTACCAATCGAATATCAGATAATACAAAAGTTGAACTTGAATAAGTGGTTTTTCATTTTTTTAATTTTTTGTTTCGATATTTTAAATCTTTTAGAGCAATCGGATTGTTCAAGTGGGCTCCGACCCAATTGTATAATTTTTTTTATTTTTTATTTTTTACATGTAAATTAAAATTTGTGCTAAATATTTTTAAAAAAATTATATAGTCGAATTTGAGCCGATCCGAATAATCCAACTGTACTGTTCGATTTTTGATCAGATGTTCCAAAAAAATTGAAAAATTAAACAAAAACTAAAAAAATAAAAAATCGGCTCCCACAACTCAAATGGACTACGCAACAGTCATTCGATCCAACTAGATCGGACGACAGTTGACTCATACATTGTAATTCACGTGAATGAAACATATGAACATTGCAGTAAGTATTGCTCTTATTTTTTTGTTCAGATGAAATGATTGACACTGACTTCGTTCGTCACTTGCATGAGAAAGGAGAAAATAGGCTCTCTCATTTCTCCACGGCACCACCTGATTAGCAACGCTGATGAAATGGAATCGGCAAGAGTTTCGTTTCTGTGTATCAAGGTTATCTTCAGTCCCTCCTTCGATGGTCCAAGCCAAAAGTCCATTGGTATTATCATATCCATGCCATCCATCATCATCATATCATCATCATTTTATAAAAAACTTAAACATAAGGGAACGGGACACCGATCGTGAGACTATATGATCATGTCATCATGCTCGTAATAATACCATGCTGTGAAAATACGGGGACCACATCAACATGTCATCCATCCATGAGGTGGTGGGTGGGAAATCAATCCCAAAAACAAGGATAATAATAAGAAGAAGAAAAAGAAGCAAACAGGAGGAGATATGGGTGGATAACCACAGCAAAAATCGCGAGCCCCCTGAACCGCTGTTATTCTCCACGTGTCGCCCATCCAACTAACCTTATTCTTACCTAGTCGCTACAGCGGCATCGTGTTGCTGGTCCCCATCCTTCCTCCTTCGACAACCCGATCCAAGGCCTCGCCGGGGCGGCCCCACCGGCGGGTCACGACCGAGAGAGAGCGCGGCGCAGGACGGGGACGAGGAGGGCGGGGGCGCTGAGGTGGGGGAGGTGGCCCTCGGCCTGGAGGATCTCGACGGTGCTGCGGCCGCCGAGGTGGGACTTGAGGTAGGAGGCAACGGAGACGGGGACGGAGACGTCCTTGACGCCCTGGATGATGCAGCAGGGGGTACGCACCAGGCCGAGCACCCCGCGCAGGTCGCTGTGGAACACCGTCCGCGACACGAAGAGCGAGATGTCCGGCCGCATGTTGAACAGCGTCCGGCTGAACTCCCGCACCGCTGCCGGCACGTCCGCCCCCACCGCCAGCGGCGCGAACCCCCTCACCCACGCCTCGTAGTTCGACTCCATCGCCGCGAACACCTTCTCGATCTCCCCCTTCTCAAATCCCCCGTGGTAATCCTTGTCGTTCAGAAACCTGCATCAGGCAAATTTATTGATTTTTTATTTATTTATTTATTTTTTTTTGGGGGGGGGGGGAGGGGGTGGGTTGTGGGGGAGGGGGGGGAGGTCACCTTGCACACGATGATCATCAGATCAACCGCCGCCGGCCCGCCGCGGCGGCGGCCGCGGCGATCGATCGGATCGGGATCCGATCAGGGGGGTAAAATTTTTGGCGAATTTGTTATGTCGTACAAACCTAGGGGACGCCCCGAGGAGGACGAGCTTGGTGAAGAGTTCGGGGCGGCGGATGGCGGCGAGGATGCCGATCATGGCGGAGACGGAGTGGCCGACGAAGGAGCACCGGTCGACGCGGAGGGCGTCGAGGATGGCGAGGAGGTCGTCGACGTAGGCGTCGAGGGTGGTGAAGCGGCGGAAGTCGAAGTGGTCGGGGTTGACGCTGCCGGCGCAGACGAGGTCGTAGAGCACCACCCGGTGGTCGCGGGTGAAGTAGGGGAGCACCCGCTGCCACGCCGACTGGTCGGTGCCGAATCCATGCGAGAGCACAAGAACCTTCTCCCCCGACCCCACCACCCTCACGTTCAAGATCTCCAGCAGCTTCCGCCCATCGCTCACCATCCTTCCTTCCGAATCCCCACGCTGCTGCGGCTCCCAGAGAAGAAAAAGAGGAAGAAGAAGAAGAAGAAGAAGAGGAAGAAGACGACGAAGAAGGCACCAGTACCAACCGGGGCGGCAGGGGCAGCTGGGGTTGGGAGAGGCGGGGGTCAGTGGTGTGATGTTATATAGATATGGGGGAAATTGGTGGGTTGGGGGTCTTTTGGACTTTGGACCCCTTCGAGCTAAGCTACATGGCATGTCTGGGGTGCCAGGGTGGGGAAGGGAAGCTCTCCCTTACTATTATGTTTTTTGGAAGGTTGGTTTGAAATATATAATAAACTCCAAAGTGTATAGGATTTAAATTTTATGGGAAGGAGATAATATTTTCAAAAATTATAAATAAATATATCAAATAATACTTTCACCAAAATCTCACATCTCATAAATTGTACACATATGAAGAGATATCTTGATGTGGGAAGCTTTATAACCTTGGTAATAATCTAAACGCAATCACTAAGAGTGGGGGTGTTTTCGGGGGTGGAGGAGGAGGTGGTGGTGGGGTTTGATATGCCAATGCGCTTCTCACACACGTCCGGTCCGGGTAAGGAGTCCGGTGGGGGGTCTATTTTTGTTTTTGGTGTACTCGCCGCTCTTCTTTTCTTTGCCGCCTTTGTCGCTATTTTTTTGCCTCTTTTATTCCTTTCCGTCCCTTGCCAGTGCCTTCTTATCTGCATTGTGCACTGTCTCTTATCCTGTTGCACGCAGTTTAGCTAGTTCTCACTTCTCACCTAAGCCTAGTCCAACATGTGTTTGATACGGTATCATGTAGAATTTTTTTAAAAAGATTGATTATAATGAATGGTTAATAAATTAAATTTTTTAGACGGTCAAAAATACACACTCATTGAGTATTTTGTATTTAAGTTTTCACATCTATATTATGACCAATGTTTAAAAAAATCTGCGCCTTCGATAGATTTCACGTATGCTTAGTTCGAATGTGATCTTTAGCTACATTAAAATCACATTGGACAAATTAAATTGCTAAGTTATACTTCATTTTAACTCAATTTGTCCAAACTTCATGCAAATAACTGACATTATAACATGACCTTGTACTATTGACCCAAATCAGCCAATCCTTCCAACATGTTACTGGCCTCCTATTTGGGGCAGAGGGAATTGGTGTCTCTTTCTTCCTGTTCTTACATGTCCCCTTCCTCTATCGCACCTGGCGCGGTTGTTCACACAATTTGGCGGTTTCTACGGGGACTATCAAGTTTTCTTTGGCCTCTTCTCCTTCGGACTTGATTCAGAATGATGTTATTAGGGTTGTTCTTATTCGTATGCGTCTCGTCGGATATCACTTCGCTGTCATATGGATATAGATGAAATTTGCCGGCCATGGTGCTGGGGATGCCCCACCACCGCTGCTGGCGATGCTGTGCGCGGGCAGCAGCAGCCCCCACCAGACACACCGGGCGTGTGCTTTGCGGGCGCGGTGTTCGCCTGCCGCCGCAAGTGTGGAGGCAGGCTTTGGGCCATTGTGATCTCTGCAGCACTACGCAAAGTTATGCCCAGTGCCGTGGAGCTGCTGGATCCGATTGGGGGTCTGAGATGGTGGTGGCTCCAAGGTTTTTTCTTTTTACCCCTTCTTTTATTTTTTCTCTTCTGTTTTGCTCGTAGTCCTTTTTCTCCTTTTTCTTCCGCCACATCCTCATGGTGGAGAATTTGCGGCTAAAAACAGGTCTTTTGCATATAGTACATACCATAAGTGGGATTCATGTATATATATATATATATATATAGGAAGTCTCACCGCAGTGTATTGTTCTGATCTTCTCCCTAGCAGGTTATGTTGAAGGGTCCCATTGCTTTCCGAAAGACTTGATGTAACGCCATGTTCTCATGGGATCTGACTGTTTGAATCGTACGAGTGCATATTCAAATTTTTGTTTTTTTTTTTTTATCATTAGATCAAAGATAAGATGATATGGCATCAAGTAGGAGTGAATCCAATAGATGAACGTGCTATCATCTAATCAAAATGATCAGATGATAATACATAGATTTCGGTGCCCAGGCATTACCACAAGTCTTATCAGTGTTTTGTTAGCCATGAAATCAACATTAAGATATGCATGTGTGGCACCAATTTCACGACCAAGAAAGAATCGGGGAACTACTAAAATCCAATTCTAAAAATCAGAAAATGGCTTTTGGAGCACATATTAGATACATTTTGGATTAGGGAGAGCCTCTTTTACACTTTCATGTGCCAATTTTCAACTGGGGTTAATCACTTGTGTCTTTTTGGAAGCTCTTTGAGACGTACGTTTCGTTTTGAATAATCTTCTTCCCCTTTTAAATAAACAATTGGCTATATGGTGACTCTGAAACAAGTTGGCTGTGGTGGAGATAATTTAGAAAAAATGTCAATGGCTGTCGCTTTTGGTTAGTCCACTAAATTTCTATACGAAGATAGACGTGTGATGAAGTGTCAAATCACCCACGTATGTTTGGAGGTGACATTTTCAAACCATAAAATTACATTTGCGTGTCTAACATGGTTGGTACTCTCTGATCTCCTTAAGTGAGAAGGTGAGGAGTCAGAATATAAAAGTCTTGCTTCACGTTAATTTTGTAGTTCATGAAATCTCTTAGTTGATGATGATCTTTGAAGGAGAGAAAGTTCGGCCGGCTCAAAAGCACAGTTGGGTCGGCCCACAAAGTTGAAGTTCGTAGATCCACTAAACTCCACGGCTTATGAAGAACAGTATGAAGAAAGAAATTTCGGACTAGCAGGTGGAATCGGACTTTCATCAGAGTTCTTCTGGCCACCAACACTCCTTGTTCCGACCAAAAATCCGAGATCTTTAATCCCACGAGTTTGAGACGGAGTTAAATTCTAGAATGCATCTCGAAAAAGATTTTTCCAGGCGAAAGTTATCTCTTCACATAAGATATGACTACTGAATTTATTGGAAGTCTATTCCCCTTGATCAGATTAAGAACTGCCTTTCGAAAGAGCTCCTTAGGTGACTGCTATATAAGACCTCATACTCCTGTAGACACATGTATACTTTTTAGCACCCAAACTTCTACAATTTTTTCTTTTGTTTTTTCAACCTTTTGACTTAAAGCATTCTATTTTGTAGGGACTATTCCACGGCATCTTTTTTATCAAAGTTTGAAGACGTTGATCATGATAGGCTAGATTTTAGTCTATCAGTCTTAAATAAAAACGAGTCTCATTAGCGGGCATCGGTAGATGGGAACTTAGCTGCATATTAAATTCATCTGTGACTGTTGCGAGTAGGAATGCTACCAAAACTTCTAGATGGCGAGTTAAATGATCTATGCTAATTGTCAAGTGACTTGAAAGAGTGGTACATACTTGCTTTCAGTGACCTTGTCGAAATGGAGACATCCAAGTGCGTTGAGGATAAGGGAAAGTTTTTAATTAACATATTGGGTCATATTGGGTCCTACAGGGTGGCGTGCAAATTAATATATGGGATTTTTGCATATATACCGTTGAAAACTACCATATGTTTATTTTAGTATCATATGAAATATTGCTGAACACTTGAGAAGAGTTGCAGTTTTACCTCTCCATCAAAATAGTGTTAACTCTAACCAATCGGTCAAAAAGATATCAGATACTTTTACATGTATACCCTTAAATTCACTACAATTTTACATATAAGTCTCTGACTTTACAAGAATTTATAAAATCTTTTGACATATATGGTTGGAGTTAACGGCAATTTGACGGAGGATATGACCATAATATTTCTGAAGTTTTCAAGGATATACAATACATAGGAGTTGGGGGTATAAATACAACTATGTGTTTGGTTCCACGATGCGTTTGAATGGAAAAGGTTTACCAAGAAAACCAATTTCCATGAAAATGAAAACAATCTTTGTCATTTGATAGCGCTGAAAATAATTTTCTAAAAAAAATTATTTATTTATTTTTTCATAAAATATTTTACTGAAAATGGTTTCATACGTTTGTTTGCTTCTAAAATTGTTTTCAAATTATGAGATTGCTAACATAGGTCCGTTTACTTTTGCCTAAAATGTATTCTAATGAAAATAATTTTCTAAAAAACAACTTTGCAAGAAAATGCATACGAAATGCACTGTTTGGTACTTATGAAAATATTTTAAAAAATATTTTTACGTTTCTTTTCTTATTCTTTTCTAAAAGTGTTTTCTGCATTTGCTTGCCTATAAAAGAATTTCATTTCCTGAAAAATCCATAGGTTATTTTTTTCATTTTTCAAGATTTAATGGTCATATCTGATATTTAATTACTTGTGTGAAACATAAACACAATTATACTATGGTACACAAGATATAACAACTATACATGTGTACATACCATTTAGTATGCAAAATTTTAAAGATTACATGTTTAATATATAGTTAAATTAATATAGACAACACAATCGGATGTTCATACTTGGGACAACTTTATCCGAACCCAAACTACGTGGAGGTACAAACCCAAATCTTTTTCTATTTTAAGTCGCCCACACCCATTGAGGACTTGGAGACAAAAATGCTATGGAGAATAGACATTTCACCGCTATTATATTGTAAAAGAGTAATACTTGCTATAATGCCTTGGTGCTGCATTGTGGGATGTTATAATAAATACATATTTTTATTTTTTAAATGTTTTTTAGGTTGGACCCCACATGTACTACTCATTCATACAACTCAATCTCTAATCAGATGACCTAACAAATGCAAATATATATATATATATTATTGGGCTTGGCCCGAAGTATTTTTTTAAACTAGTTATCAGGGGTTGACCTTTCATTTCTTAAATTTTTTTGGGTGGTCTTCGATCAGAGATGGGACATGTGGGCCCGACCTAAACATTTCAAAAAAATTAAAAAAATTATATTTACGGCAATGTTTACACAAGTATTACTCAGCTGAAAAATTATATTCCAAGGGGAGGCATGGAGAATGGTTTACGGGCTCCATGGAGAGATGCCAAAATCGGGATTTTGAGTGGGTTAATGATTATTGTTTCCGTTGACTTCAGATTTTCAGGGCAACCAAATAAGTCATCCAACCAAGTTTCCCAAAAGGAATTTCCTGCATGTTGTTTTACGGGTTACCAAATGCACCCTTACTAAAATTCAGTGTTGAAATTAGGAGTGTAAACGAATCAAGCTTCTCACAAGATATTCAAGTTTGACTCGAGGTAAGCGCGATTCATGTTTGGCTTATTTGATTAAATGAGTCAAATTCAGACTTGAGT
This sequence comes from Zantedeschia hybrid cultivar, assembly GCA_030544215.1. NCBI lineage: Eukaryota > Viridiplantae > Streptophyta > Magnoliopsida > Alismatales > Araceae > Zantedeschia > Zantedeschia hybrid cultivar. Next base: position 20,016,465 of record JARZZO010000010.1, read on the forward strand.
ATAAGCTCATTTTATCAAATTAGTGGAGCTCCGAGTACTACTAAGCTCGACTCAATTACCTCACAAACAAACTCAAAAAAATAATATATCTAATATTATATTTATATTTAATAATTTTTAAAACTCAGCCCAATTACTCAGCCTCGACCCATATTCCAACCTAGCGCAGTAGCGAGCAAGCTCGAGTTGAGCTCGAAGTACATAAATACTTTTTTTAAGCAGAACTCAAAACATATAAAATGTGCTCGAGGTGAGTTGGGGGTGGAGCTTGAGTACATATGATCAAGTCGAGCTTGAACAAGTGAAAGATCGGCTCTGTTCATTTTCACCCTTAGTTAAAACACATGTTATATCTACTAAGTCATTTATATATATGCTTAGGATCTCATGTTATATCTACTAAGTCATCCATATATGATATATATGCTAAGGATCTCTTGGAATGTAAGATCTCTGCGTTGTATTGAATAGCTGGGGGTCATTGAATTCCATTTTTGTATGTATATTGTACCAACTCGATCCTTTCCCAGAGATCATTCTTAATGGTTTTTATTTACCAAGCGGATGTATCTATGGAAGAATAATATGCGGTGGTAATATTTCAAAGTGTGGTAGATACTAGAACATGGATAACATGTTCCATCACCTTGTAGGGTATAGACCTATCAGATTAGGGTACATGGTGGGGTAGGGCTATTGTAAGGCTTTCTTTCCACCACAAAATTTGTGAGATTCGCTAGTAAAAGTTGGCAAATTAAGACATTTGAAGGCACTATATATAGAATTGTAAGTTTTGGTGCATGGTAGGTTGAAAGTTATTGTCAATTGTTTTTACCATTAGGATTTGAAAAGATTTGCTAAAAGTTCGGGAAGGTGTATTCTCTCCTTGGCTTTTGTGGTTCAGATCATATGATACTAAACTGCTAGAACAAAATGTTCCTAGTAGGATTGTAAAATGGTTTGGGTTGGAGTTAGAATCATTTGTTTCCAATTTTGGTTCAAATAAAAAGTTACCACCTTTGCCTCTAACTCTGACTAAACTTGAAATCTACTACTTCCAACTTCTATTTTTTCTTTGCATTTCTTAATAACACTTGAAAAGAAAAGCTGTAGCTATAGGAAGAATAAAGAGTAATTTACAGAAGCATCTCATATCTGGCTATTGATTGTTGAATGTGCATGCGTGTGTCCGTATGTGCACACACACACACACACACACATACACAAAGAGAGAGAGAGAGAGAGAGTGTTTAACCAGTATGTACTAATAGATACAACCATTTGCAACACTATTGATAAATTATTAGAAGTTCATAAATAAATACGACCATCTCCATTTGTGATTTCACTATTATATCGTATCAAAACATACAGTTTTTATTTTGATATTATTAGAATGACTATAAATATTTAAGCCATCTCTTGGCACTGAAAATACATTGGATAAATGGAAATTTTTTATTTACAATTCTATAGTTTAGGAATATCAATTGTAAGATGTTGTGTAAAGTTAGATATAGAATCACATTTTTTTTTGGTTAGTAGCCCTGTAGTTCTGGGACATAGTCTCCAGCTCTAGGGAGATGAGATCGAGCTTGCCCGAGGCCATAGATTTTTCCTCGAAGAGGAGGGTTATTTTCGCACTCGATGCGAGTTTTCCGCTGAACAAAGCATCGGTCCATGGAGCCTTACGAGATATCCTCCTATAAAGGAGAGAAGTCTACTGGCCGACACCCACCCGTGCACACGGGCGGGATCGAGTCCGCGACCATCCCCCACCGAGGGGGTGGGTGAACCATCTGCACTACATGCACGCGTTCTTAAAATCACATACAGCGAAGCTTTATTAAGATGTGATTGAGGTTAGATTCATTATGATGTTGGGTCTAGGGCAGCTTTAGAGGTTCACCTTGAAGTAAAGGGTGCTAATTGGTTGCCTCCAATGAGCCAGAACTTTAATTGCTGGACCATATATAGAGGAGCTTTAAAGGTGTACATACCCCATTTGCAATCAAAATGGTGACATGTTATATGTAGTTTCTTGATTTTGAGGAATATAGAGGTGCATATAGCTGACACTTGAAACTATGGAAGGATTGGTATATCTTTTGGAATCTCCTATGTGGCTCGAGGATGATTCCGCAGATGATATGAATCACAATAGACATCTTCGGTGAGGCATGGCAAACACAATGGAGTAGCCTCATTAGTTTACCAAACATGCACTGTCTTGGAGAAAAGCGAGGTTTGATCTTAAGTCTTATCATCATTTGTATATGGTTAGATCACATAGTCTCAAGGAATATAATTTCTTTTCATCATTTCAAGTAGATCTAAGTAAAGATTCAAGTACATAGTTGTCTGTTTGTCTAAAGTCTTGTTAGATTTCACCTGATGCTGATTATTTATAAGGTGGTGCTTTAATACAATGGCAACACAAATTTGTAGAAAAGAAAATGTTACTAAGTCTTATGGAACCAAACGTTTATAAGAGATGACCCTGATTGCATATTTTAAACTCATAATCTCAAGTATTTATGTGATAAAAGAAGAGCATAGGGGAATAAAGAAAAAGCAAACATGAGGCTGAAAAATGCTCATTCTCTATTGTAACAATCTTTAAATTGAAACAAAGTAACTTTTAGAATGGTGTAACATCTTACCAAAAAGTTTGAGTCCTGCACCACTTTCAGTGTAGTAGCTCGGGTCCAATCAAAGATCAAATGGTAGGAGGCTCCCTCAGAGTTGCTCCCTCCTCCTAGTTAAAAAGTAAATAAAAGAATTATTACTTGCTATTATAGCATCGGATAGAACCAGATCAAATGACTACCTACTTGCGGTGCAACAACAATGCAGTAAGTAAAGCACAACGATTTTTGAAGGATACAGGAATACATTTTTATACATTCTTGTCCATAAGCATAACTAATTTTTGTCATTAGATAAGTGATCAATTAATTTTCTCTCTTGTACTAATGGGCATATATATCTATGCAAATTTATTATAACATATATAAATGAAGAGGATATCTTCCCTGAGGATGTCATGCCAACGACTAAAAGAAAGAAAGTAGTGCTACAAGTGAGAGAATGTAAGTTGAATGCTAGTTACCGAAAAAGCGTGGGAATGGAAAAAGAAATAGTGGGAAATGGAGATTTATATTTAGTAGTGGTCGAACATGGGGAGGGGAGAAGGTGGCAACCTTCGTTGCACCATGGGCATCCCAGTTTTAAACATTCATAACATTCACACGCATTTCTTTCTATTGGGCAATGTAGTATTTTCTTTTGTCCATTAGTTAATCCAAATCATAGTCCTTATAACATTATTTTTGTGGTTACTTAAGATCTGCTCTAAAAAAAATTGAATGGAATAGTGGTCAATTGTGCACTTCTTGTCTTTGAGAAGGAATTATATGTAACGTTATCCACCTTGGGACTAAATATGCTAATTCTGAATGTATAGATGATTGTCCGAAGGACAATGACTGTGTATAGCATGGGAAAAATACATAATAAGTAAAGATGAGAAGATCACAACATGAATTTTTGAAATACACCACTAGGCACAAACTCACTTGACAAAAAAATAATAATAATAAAGAGAACTATGTGTGCATCAACTTTGTGAAGGCCTTAGATTAAAATACAAAATATGTTGGAACAACTTTTATGGACTCTTAAACTGACATAAGAATCAAAATAACAAAAAAGGCCCTCCTTATTGTTATTAGATCACACATCCAATGTTTAAGTATAATGAGGTTTTGTCCTCTTATGCATATATCAAATTTGTGTCTATTTTATCAAATAGTCTCCATTTAAAATGAAGGATACTAGTTTTATGTTTGAAGCATTATTATCTTTAATTTATGGTGGATTATTACTTTTATACAAGTTTAGGGTGTGTCAGGGATTTATGAAAATTTTTTATCCTCAGGGAAAGGAAAGGTTTTTTTTCCTAGATTAAAAAAATATTTTTAGAAAAATTTTTATAGTTTGGAGTTACTAGAAAAGTCAAATATTGTATGAATTAATCCCAACTCTCAAACCATTCCTAAGAGAGGGCGAGAAAGACTTACGGAGAGTGGGAGAGAAATTTGGTTTTCTTCTTAGAAAAGAAATATTTCTTTTAGGTTTAGAGGTATGAAAGCTTTGAGGTAATTTTCTTAGAAAGTGGAATTTTCCCTTTTATTTTCTCAAACCCCTAATGTACCCTTAATTACTTCAAAATAAGCTTCCTTAGGTTTCTATTTTCTTCTACTTTCAAAGCATTAAGTCCCTCTTCTCACCTGGTCATACTACATCCTCATATTCCTTTTCGCCCTTTGATTATTCTCATGTCAATCATGCTTGTGTATCCTTCATCAAACAACTTGCAGCTCAACAGTATTGGACTTTTCTTTCAGAAGAGAAGTTATAGATTCAAATCCCACTTTTAGCGATTGTGCAACAGGAGAGAATTATCTTCCAAATTTATAGAAGTTTTTGCCCAATTATTCCTTGTAGATGGTGGGACCTGTAGGAAAAGTTTTGGTTCCTACAATAACATGGCGGTACGGAAAGTCTATGTAAATACAAAAAAAAGAGGGAAAAATCTCCTGCATCTCACATGATTACAGTCTGTGGTCCAAATTTCGATTTTTCTATCTGAGATTTCTTCTCCATGTTTTATATCAAGATAAAGTATAGGTTGACTTACTTTCTAATACAAATCATCCTTATTTGTAAATAAGGTTATGTGCACTATAAAAAAGGAAACAAAAGTAAAGAATCGGCATATTGTCATGTTCGTTACCGAATACTCTCTCTCTCTCTATCATTGACTCCAATTAAACTAAGGAGAAGGGAACGGAGGAGAGGGATAGACTTATCCACCATCCCCAACTCGCCTAATTTTACACAGTTACCAAATTAATGCAAGTGATGACCAGAATAACTCATTTTATCTCTATGTTATTCTGATTACCAAACTAATCATATATTAGATTTTGGTGAAGATATGCTTTTGCATTGGCAACTTGGGCTAGAGTTTGGATCCGCAGCTAGGGTCCGAATCCAACATCATGTCAGCTTTCTCAGCGATGACTGGATGACAAGAGACATGAACAACTAATTAACACAAGTGGAGCTGCAAGAGGCTTGGACTGAAAAGGAAAGGATCCACCAGAGCACATTGGTCGCTCACAAGCCACAAAAGACTTTGGTAATTTAAAGACAATTAGGGGATGTTTGGGGCCCTTATATGGGTTTTCACAACCTTCTGTCCAACAATTTCCATGGTGTGCCAGTGAAGAGACCATATGTAAAGATTGAAATTTCGGATCCAGTTATTGGGTAAGTTTCGGTGTCGAACTCCCTGGTTTGGGCCCTTGTAGGCCGACGCAGTTCAAACGGCGTCTGCTTAGAGAGACGCGTTTTAGAGTATGCCACGTAGGTGCCACGTGGGCGTCACGTGGACCAGTTTCGGGTCGCGAGAGTACAGCTCCGGTCTTGTCATCTGAATGGCGTCAGTATGAAGCGACGCGTTTTAACTAGTTTCGGTTTAACCCCGTGAGCCCTCTCTCATTTCTCTCATCTTCTTCTCTCTCTTCCCTCTCTCTGATCCATTCCCATCCCCTTCCCCCTTCTCCTTCCTTTCCTCTCCCCGTTCCTCCTCTCCCTCCACTCCATCAACCCTCCCTAACTTCCACCACTACCACCATCATTTTCTCCGCGGCGTATTGCTCTCCGGACGGCGGCCGACGTTCCGGAAGAGTAACGACGTCTACGGTGTTACCGACGGCGGCTTGTGGCGTGGCGGTTCGGCGGCTTGGAGCTCGGAGGAGATCAAGTAACCAGTAGGGTAACGATCTATGTTGTGTTTTGATTAAAACCATGTTTTCCCCGCTTTGGAGTATGTTTATGAGAGTTTTGAAGTGAAAATACTAATTTTATAAAATGAGAAATGATGGGCTTTTAACGAGTATTTGGATTCTTCTCCTCCTTCCCTATTTTGATACGTTTTTGTGCAATTTGGAGGAGAAACCCCACTTTATGATTCGGAGAGGTCGGAGGGAAAAACCTGTCTGCGAGAGCTAAATGGCGTCTGGGGACAGCGACGCCATTTAAAAAGGCGGCTTCCACCCGAGACACGATTTAGCTCAGATAAGGAATTATGTCTCTGTTTTATATAGCGTCCAAGGATAACGACACCATTTAAATAGCGGCTGTCAAAGGCGACACGTTTTAGGCCATTCTGAGGCCAATTTTCGTATGAATCAGTTTAAGGGTCTTGAATGACGTCGATCATAGGCAACGCGATTCAAGATAGAACCTCATTAAATGCATGCTTAAAAACGTACTCGAGGACGAGGGTTTCTACGTGACCGAATCGCATTGTGTTGTATTTCGTGCGACCGTGGACCTAGAGTGACAGTTGTTAGCGCTTAGGCACCCTGTGTCGGTGTGGGAGTGACACGGCGCCGGTGTGGGAGTAGTGGGATGACGCCTAGAGAGAGGGTCACCTGGTGTACCTTGGAGTATAACTAGTACCGGTGTGGGAGTGGTACATTCGGAGTGTCACTCATGCTGGGGGAAGCAGAACCACCTAGAGCTAGACAGACCAGAATAGCCATCGCGCTATCCGAAGGGTTGCTGTTTGGTCCCAACGGGTCGATGTTTTCCGCGTTCGGCCGTGTGGTTTGTGTGTTTAGCCGAGACGCTGGTTGTGGACTCCGTAGTGGAGTGGTTTCAGAATTGTGCATATTACATTTATGAATGTATGAGTTTTATATCGAAATTTGGGAATCTTTGAGACTTGTGTTTACTGCTTTATTTATTTAAATTGCCTATATTTGTATTGTTGCACTTGTGGGTGCGTGAGTGGGTAATGGGGATCGAAGGATCCCTACTGAGTTTATTTCGATGAGACTCATCCCTGCGGTTTTCAAGTGAGGATTCCAGACAGACGTAACGTGGAGGATTTTGTCTCGGGTTGCGCACCAGCAGCCACCGTTCTGGGGTATGCCCCGATATAGTTGTTATTTTCCTTTCAGGCCTATACGTTTAATTACTTCTTTTCAGTTAGAATATGTAATTATTTGCTGAGTCAAGTTGAATTGTAATAATTTTTAATTCATGCACTTCTTTTACAATTCGATGTGATGTTGAATGTTTAACTTAGTTTATCATTTATTTCTCAGACTTATCAAGATCCTGCTTTGGCTCCAAATTTTAATGATTCGGTACCCATTTAGTAATCGGATCTCCGATTATAGGGTAACGGGTCGTTACACCATAGCATCAAATTGAAATTTTTTACAACATGCTACAAAAGGGGGAGATCGATAAAGAGTTTAGGAGAACTGACTGATGCAGCTGTCCTCATTCTTTAGAGAAGTGACCGACAGCCAAATTAGCTTTTGGTAGCCAAACATGCCCTTAATCACCATTGGTCTCCTAGAACAATTAACAGCATAAGATTTGACACAGGTACAAGTCCATCCACATGGAATGTTAGATCTTCTTTTGAACTACCCTATGTGGTGGGGCAAACAAGAAGGGGTTCTACGTCCCCTGGGAGTTCTACAACCATTGCAGGACAAGTCATATTACATGATCACTAAGGCGATGCCTTAGATTAGCTTAGCATCCTACCTAGATTAGCTTCGCATCCTATGGCGCAGATGGCTAAATCCAAGCAAAGCAACTGCTTCCATTGCTTATCTATTCCCATGCCAGCTAAACAGCATAGGTGTTGCAGTAACCTCTAAGATGATATGTGAACAGAGAAAACAAAGCTCCACAGCAACAACCAAGTCGTAAGTTGGAACAGTGACCTGTTGTCCAAAAACAGATAAGACTGCAGAAGATTTGTATTCTTTGCGGGGTCACCCCCCTCCTTTAGGTCCCTCTCCCCCTTATTGCCGCATCTGAACCAATTTGCACATCCAGTTGAGGGACCCCACAACACGATAGGCAGAGTGGACTGACCCAGATGACCACATCCCCTCCAGTACTATTCTGCGAAGCACCCTTTGCAAGATTCCCAGCTCATGAAACCAAATCCATTATGTGCATTTTTTTTCTCCTACCCCATTTGGTTTGACAGAGGGGGAGAGAAGGTAATCTAGAGGACAACAGCAAGAGACAGGAGAGGAGATGTTGTTGCGCTTCGGACCATAACACTTCTTCCTCCCCCTTATGCACTCGCTATCACCAGCTCACTGCCTTATCGTCTCCTGGAGGACACGCCCACGCGCACTGCCACGATGTACGCTGAGGAGGAGAAGAAGAGTTTAGGGTGATGGCGACGCACTGGCTCGGTGGAGTGTGTTCGATCATTTGCACCACTCAGATTTGCCAAAATTTCGTTTCCACGCTGCCCGGTCGTGTTCTCACTTCTCACCATTCCTTTTCACATGGACAGCCGCTGCCCTCCTTTATGGGGCAGGCAACACCAAAGGATAGTGAAGCGGAGTTGCTGTTTTGAAAAGTGAGGTTCTCTTTCTCTCTCTCTCTCTCTCTCTCTCTCTCTCTCTCTCTCTCTCTCTCTCTCTGAGTTGATATGCCAACTACTAGGCTCAGCACCATGACCCAAAAGGGTGACGAGGAGGATTGAAGGGATGGTGATCTTCTTGGCGGTGCAGCATTTGGAGATAGTGACGGGTCAGAAACCAAGACATGGTGCACATCACGCAGTGATGCTGCGCCTATGGCGCCTCTATATTCTCTTCTGAGGGCGCAAAGGACATGCAGTTGTGAGGTCTTAACGTTCACATATTTTGGAGATGGACCGGTCTCTCCCACCACGTTATGTTGTTGCAGTTCTGCACTATCGCAGGCACACACAACTTCTCCCTCCGTTTACCTCTAAATTTCTGTGCTGGTCCCACCCTATACGATTTTTGCATACCACGACAAGCTGGGGGAGAGAGAAAGACTCGTACACATACATCCCTTTTGGAAAGGAGAGAGATAGACCCATTACTCATAGAATTCGGATCTTCTCAGTACACTGGTTGACCGAGCTCAGTCAGTGAAGTGAAGAGGAAAAGAGTAGATTTTGAAAAAAATGTTTCCCACCGAGTTGAAAAGTAAGCTCGGTGGGCTTCACCCTCCCCCCACTATATTGATTGAATTCGGTCAGGCAATACACTGAAGGGGTCCGAATTCTTACTCATATGCAGTTCGACGGGTTCCTCCCTCTCCCTCACTATATTGAGTTCGGTCAATGAATACACTGAGAGGATCTGAATTCTTACTCATATGGCATTTAAGAAGTTAGATGAGATATTATAATTGGTTCAGAGTGGCTGATGAGTCACGGATCTTATCCTCAAAGCTCTCTGGCCTTTATTGCTCTGCAACGACCCTTTTAACTTGGAATCTGCTCATTCTAGAGTTCTTAGGCGGCCATGGTCGAAGAAGATAGTCCTGTTATCTCACAACTTAGTCAACTTGATATTGGATTCCGACTCATCGCAACCAAAGCCTCTCCATCTGCTCTCTCCTCTAACAGGAGCCTCTTACTTTCTGAAAGGATTGCATTCTCCAATATTGGAGAGCATCACGCATGGATCTCTTTGACCTTTGAACGAGAAGCTTGGTGCAACAAGCCCACATTGTGGTCCTTTCATGCATTCCTGAAAGAAAATATTTTTAACTTTTTTGGATAATGTTATTATTATTCCAATGTATTTTCTTTAATATATTCTTCCCTATCACAACATAAAAAGGTGATTCATCTCAGTGATGAGATTGACCGTCTACGGTGGATTCACATCTAATGCAGAAATTGTATTTTAAAGGATTACCTTAAAAGATTACAACATTAATCCTACGTCTTAAGGATGGGTGGGGAGACAATAATAGTATTATAGTTAATTGGGCCATATAACTCAAAATCTTAAGACATTGAGTAGAGTAGGCACCACTATTTTAAATCTTCACATGTAAACTACTTTTAGACTCTGTCACATGGATCATAAACATGGAACGCACGGCCTCATTCATAACTTTTAGGTCTGATGTTATATTAAAGTTATTAGGTCATCTAACTTAAAACCTTAAAGTATTAAGTGAAGCAGGCACTACTGATTAAAAGATATATTTCATTTTGCTCTTTTTTCATGTGGGACTATTTTAACAAGTAAAACTATCTTTGATAACTTTTCATAGAAAACATATTGAGAAATGGAGGGATTCATTTCGGAGAGAATGAGAGTATCTTTGAAGTCTCTTTTTCATATTCAAAAGATATTCTTGTCTCTTTCTCACATTCAAAAGATATTCTTTCAAAAACAATTGAGAATAATAGTCAAATGACATTCTCATTCTAAGAATGAAGAATGCCTTCGTAATTCTTTGAATGAGAAATGAGAACGAACTTCTGCAAAGATATACCCTTAATTAGTTTAAGCAATCGCCCATAATTGGCTCCAGTGGAGAAAAAAAAAACACTATTGACATCAGTTCCATGTGCAACTCCTTTCACCCAAGCCAATGAATGTTCTTGGTGATATTTCTTTGCAGTGAGCATCATTATGCATTCAATGCAAAAGACCTTTTCTTTCTATTTTTCCATAAGCACTTCCAAGAAGAAGATGACTGCTATGCTAGGGTTTGTGTACCTCCTATCGAGACAACTACCTGGGAATTCACCTTTGAGAAAGTGTAAGAGGAAAGAGTTTGCACCCCTTCCTGTTGGATGGAATAAACAGGTAACAAAACCAAATTAAAGACTACTTCCCACACAAGCTGTCACTGTGGAGTGTGGGGTGCCTCCAACCGAAAGCAATCTTGAGGGAGCAATAAGTGATGCTCGCTTGTGGGTCCTTCCATGTAATGGAGTGTTCCGTGCTGTGTTTGGATGGTGAGAATTTTAAAGTCCGAATAGCTCATTCTATGTGCCGCTTGTGGGTCCTTCTATGTAATGGAGTGTTCCGTGCTGCGTTTGGATGGTGAGAATTTTAAAGCCCGAATAGCTCATTCTATGTGCCAACTGTTAAAGTTATTGGGTCATCTAACTCAAAATATTAAAACAATGAGTGGAGTAGACACTATCTATTAAACATTTTTTGATTTTGTCATTTTTCCAATACATGACTATTATAACACGCCTTCTCACGTGTAAGTCAATTTTAGGTTCTGTCACATGAACGACAAATACAGGTGCGTGACCGATTCGTAACTATAGACTTCGATACCATGTTAAAGGTATTGGATCATCTAACTCAAAATCTTAACATAATGAGTAAAGTAGACACCATCTATTAAACACTTTTTGATTTTGTCCTTTTTTTAATACAGGACTATTCTAACAACAATGGACTTTAATAGAAATAATCCTTCCTATAAACCATCGGAAGAAGAAATATGCTTGATTTCAAAAGGTTTTAGAAAAATGTCCTTCGAAAACGTTTCCGAAATTCTGCTTACGATCAGTTTGTATAATCTGTGGACAAAAACTACAACTCAAACTTTGTAAGACAATACAAGTGTATTCTGGGGGCAGCAAAATGCTCAGCGAAAATATGGAAATATTTAACATATATAGCTTACCCTCGAAGAAACATGTCATTTCGCATCAAACTGCACGAATCATAACAAAACTATGTGATGAAGAAATAACGTGCAATATATTTAAAGCGTGCAATATAAGTATAAAAAGTAAAATGCACAATGTAGGAATAAGTGTGTAATTCATACAAAAAGTGCGTAAATCAAATTGCAAGGGCCATACTTTTAGAAATATGTTACAAGTAAGCATAATCTTCTAGTACGTCCTTGAGCAAAGATGGTAATATTTTGTGACGAGAAAGTTCCACCCTTTCCTAATTCAGCTGAAAAAGAAAAGTTTCTCAAGACCGGCGTATCTGATAAATATGTAATGGTTAGTTGAAGTTTAAGAGAGCCTAGAAAGGGATCTGTCAACTCAATCAGATAAAAAAGATGAATATGTTTTAATTGTTCGTCGTCATCTAGGTAATTAAGCATGTTAAGATCAACATAACCTTGCGATAAGCTCACTAGAACTGTTAGAAAAGATTAGTATTGAGATGGTAGTCTAATATTCTCTTTTCTTTGCTTACCTTAAAAATAAACTCGGCTTTTACGGGCACGCTGTTGCTTCCTTTTTAGTGCTCGGATAAGCCAAGGCTTTGCAGAGTTTGCATAAGGTAATACTTGTTGCAATGCACAGAAAGCCACATGTTATTCCCGTTGGTCCACTAGTCATTTTCTTTTTATCTACGAAAGAAGTTGCCTACACACGAGGCCCAAAATCTAAACCCACCAATAGGGGTGTTAATCGAACAGCCAGCCTGTGGCTTAATCCAACTCAACTCATATTAAAAAAAATTAAGTTGACCCAAGTTATATAAATTGAGTCAGTCTAAGTTTAGATTGACATTAGTTAAATCTGGACTGAGTTGGACTAAAAACGAATTAGTCTAGTTTAATCTATTGAATTTTACAATAATTCATAGAAAAAGTAAAGTACTTTTGACAAATCATTTATAAACAGGACCAACTCAACCCAGCTCAACCTAACCCACTCATTATTAATTTAAGACTGAACTTGAGTTAAATTTGAACTGAATTTGAGTTAAGCTAAAATTGGACTAGTTAATTTAAATTTGAGTTAAACCCAAATTATCACATAATTCAACCCAGTCCATCCAATTTACATCCCTACCGACCAATGTACCAAGATCCGTGGAGTATATGTATGATTTCTCTCCACACTTTGAGAGTGAAACATTTGTTCCCTATCCAGATTTCCTTCCAAAATTATCACCAGCCGTCGTAGCCGACAAAGTTGACTAGATTTTGGATTGGGTGCTTGTGGATGATCTTGACCTTTTGGAAAGTTTGTGGATAATAATATGGATATGGTCGTTGGGTTGGGAAAGATCGAAAAAGCAGGTGCCCACATGCATAGATACGTGATTCGATCGTGTTGTGGTTGTGTACAGTGCAACTTGTCTTCAGATTTCAATGGAGGGATATCTCATACATTAAAATGGTTAAAAAGATCGATATCTAAATCCCTGTTTTATCGGAGTATTTGTTTAATTATATGGTATTACTTTTCCTATGTATTGATATTAAAAGAATACAGAAGAGGACAGTTGAAAGAGAAAGGAAGAATTAGAAGGAAGAAAGGAAGAGGAGTAGACATCTTTAGACTCTCAAAAATTAAATGCTCACATTTTTAATACAAGTTTAGACTTTTATTAAATTTATTATAATAATAGATTTTATCAATGTATAAATATTAAATGGATAGAGTATAATTAGATATCTACTAGTATCAAAATTGATATTGATAGAACTATCAAACACGGCAACTAAACATCCCATAATAACATAAGGCCAATCACTGCAGCATGACTGTTTCCTGCAACAAAAGTTCCAATCGAATTGTAGAAACAGTTTTAAGTTGAAACTTTTTAAAGCTATTTAATCTTCAATGTTTTGAAACTTTTGATATTACAAATAATTTATTTTAATTCAATTATTTATAAATAAGTTTCAATAATCTCAACTTTCTTAAAAGAAGCCCTTTTGAAGGGGTTTTTTGTAACATTTTTAAGAGTATTTTTGTAACATTATGAGGTCTTGCACCAATTTAAGGGGAAATGTGAGAACTTATAAATAAATAGTTAGATTAAAATGACTTTTTTACAAATATATTATATTTTCAAAAATTAAAACATAATTATATCATCACAAATGGACAGATCAAACAACACATAAAAGTTGGACGCATATGAAAAGGCCATGCCATACGATTACATTTTCACTCGTTGGTTTTCTACAAGGCAGCAAGCGAAACGGAAAAGAAAATGATACCTTCTACTTCCATTTCTTATAAGCTTTATGAGACGCAAAAGTGGAAAGCGAAATGAGTATTTCCACTTCTGCGTCTATTTTCTCCTTTAAATTAGAAATGAAAGTGAAAGTAAACGAAAGTTTCTGCTATCATCATCACTATATTAATCTTTCTTCTAATAATTGAAAATTTCAAATATACGAGATTTTAATTTATGTACTTGGAACCTATAAACTTTGAATTTTGAACTCTACTACATCTATTGGTCTAAATCTATATATGAATCTACCACAACCATGCACCATAAAATCAAATTAAATTTTAAGAATGTTTCCTACTTCTTACTGTGACCTTACTTTTGTCAAAATGTCAAGAGATATTCTCATCGTTGGATATTAAGGGAGCCATCTAACGGGTTTAATTTTTACCATGTAAAATAATACATGAATAGAAATGGGTTGGTGGAAGTGGAAACAATTATTTCTGTTTCTGACTCCTATAATTATCAAAGTTCCATTTTTCTATTTCATATAACTTAATGGATGCTCTTTAATGGGCTTCATTATCCATTAATAGAAAAGGAAGCGGGGCGGATAATCGGAACTTGGATGTCCATTTGCAGCCCTAGTTCTCTAAAAAAAAATGGGCATCAATGGATTGAGTTTGGTTAGAACTTTGGCAAAATCTAAGTCCAAATTTAGTAATAAATATCAAGTAATACTTGCTGGTCATGTGCAGTGCAGCATTGAGCTACATGCTGTGCGGCGTACTAACGACTCAGATCATGTGAGAGCATGATCTATTTTTTTTATTCTTTTTAATAATCTAATCAAAGATATAGAAACCCACTTGAGGTGAATCCGATAAAAATGTTTTTTGAAATAAAAACATTGTCTCACTTGTTTCCTTCTAATTAAAGAGATCGAAAGATAGCATTGGTGCAACAAGCATTGCTCATAAATATCAGGTCATTCATTTGTACTTGTAGGCTAGATTTCATACCAGTTTTTTGGATGAGTTAAAATTTTGAGTATTGGAAATAAATGAGCGTATGTTCTATCAAGCTTTTAAATTCTCTTAGAAGCTAAACATTTCAAAAAGGGACACTTAGCGCTATCATATTTGTTATTCCTTTCCTTCTTGGATTATAGAGGAATCATAAAAGAATAGATGGCAGAAGAATCATCCACTCCCTAGCTTGACTCCAACCCTAAGCAGTCCAAAAGTGCTAACAAACGGGCCCTAAATCCCATATAAGTTTATTTTCCTAGAACCAAGTCTAAACCCAACAACGGCCAATATCACAAGAATTTTTGGGCTTAGTCAAACTCAATAGTGAATTCTTTAAGAGCTTTGTGAAAACCATTGAAATGATCAAATGCATTAATTGCTATGTTTAATTTATAAAAGACTTTCTAAAGATCACATCTTTTATAAAAGAAAAGCTGAATATACCACTTAGCAGTAACATAATAATGTTAATTAACTTACATTAAGGAGTTTTCATGGGACACTACAAATATGATGCTTTATAGCTGTCTTAGAAATATGAACTTTATGAGATAACTTTGCATATATGAGATTCACTAGAAAGTGCATGCAAAGAGTAGTTTTTTTTACTTCAGGGGGTTTTGCAAGCAACCTCCTAAAAGAGTATGCATTTGTGGATAGCCTCCTATATAGTTCATATTTACATATAGCCCCCTTAACTATGGTGGTATTTGTATACAACCTCCTTAATCATGGTGTTTATTTTGAATTTTATTAAAGTTGAAATATTATTACTTTACATAAAATACATGAAAGCTATCAAATGAAAATTCTAATAATACCCTTGGATATAATATAAGCACCTTAAAAAAAAATCGTGTAAACATCGACATGTGAGCATATTTTATATGTTTTGCATAAAAAATTTATTTCTATTTAAAACACGTATTTTTAAATAAAGACATTTTTTTATGCTAAATATAATTGTAAGGTTGAATTACAACAAGTTTATGGGTACATGTTTATGCAATTTTTTTCTTGTAAGGATTTATATTTTATTAAAAGTAGTGTTATTATTTTCATTTAATATCTTTCATATATTTTATGTAGGATAAGAATATTTTAACTTAGCCGAAATTCAAAATAAATACTGAAATTCAAAATAAACACTATAATTAAGGGGATTATATGCAAATGCCACCTTAACTAAGGGACTTATATGCAAATATAGATTATACAGGGAATTATCCACCAATACAAAATCTTTAAAGCAAAAATCCCTTTATTTAAAGATTATTGGATTAACAATCTGATGGTCATACTTAATATATATTGGTATGTATAATACACATGCAGGAATAATCAGTATTGCTGTTATACCTACATATATAATATATAAATATAGTTATTATTCTTATATGTCATATATTTCAAAGTTTCAACCTTTCAGATTTAGACTTGGCAAGCCTTAAGGTCAACCTATTAAGGGGATTAGACTTGAGTTGGAGTCTAAGTTTAGTCGAAAATAGAACTACCTCAACTTTCATATCCAATCTCACTGGAGCAACCTTGGTGCCCATATTCATAATTTGGAAAGTTCCATAGAAAAATACCAGATTTTAAAAATGAGATTTATCTTTCTCTCATAGTACAACTAAATAATACAAAATCTCCAAAATATCGATGAGTATAGCTTTTAAAAAAATGAAGAGAAATAATGGAAAAGAATCCTCATGTATCCTTCTCTTTCTATATTTAAAAGTAAGAGACTCAAAAATAAATTCACCTGTTCCTCCCATTGCATGCTTTGTCCCCTTTGTCTCTCCATGATGCAAGCCACTGAATCCAACTTCTATCTAATTTGTCAAACGGTTTCACAAAGGTGCTTCTTCTTAGCCCCATCAATTGATCTGCTTGATAAATTTCATTAAGGTATGTAATTTTCGAATGCCAAAATATAAAAGGGTTGGGTTTGTAGTGCCTCCGGACCAATGAGAAAGTGAGTGGAACACATCTCAATCCTGGCAGCCTACTGAGGCTTGCACACTTCTTTCAGTGGACGTGGTTATGGATCAGGAACCCAACATAGAGATATAGCCATGTTACTTTATCAGGAACGTTTTCTGAGTTTTACTGCTGCAATTGCCATTGGATTGATAGCACAATGGACCCGGGTCCAGGTTTGAGAGTCCTGTGTGACCGAAGAGTAATACTTGCTGCACTGAGAATTCATGCCATGGGTTAAAAAAACATCATTTTTTGAATTCTTTTCAGGTAGGTCCTAGGTGTTCTACAAGTCTTCATATGCCGATCTTTGATCTGACGACCGAAAAAAATTAAAAAACTAAAATTGATCCTCAATGAACAATAAAAAATTACTTTTAATGGGTCGAGCCCAAAAACTATTTTTGATTTTTCAGATTTTTTTGAGTTTTCCGATTAGAGATCGACCTGTACAGATACGTAAGGCACCTGGGGGATCATCTAAAAAAGAAAATTAAAAAAATATATTTTTTAATTCCACTGCACCGACTTTCAGTACAATACTGGTGTTAGTGCCGCAATTGTTACTACTGACGGAAAGTGAAGGCCCAACTTTTAAAAGGGCTGTCTAACAAATCTTGGGCCGTATTCGGCGCCGGATACACTTGAGCACTTTTAGGCCAGGTATTTCTGCACTAGCATATTTGTTTATATACCTTTTTCCCCCCTATATTATATAAAATACCTTCAAAAATTTCAGAACCATTGCGGTTATACCCCTCCATCGAAATACCATGAAGTCCACGGAAATATGTCATAAAGATTCTAAATATTTTTACATGTATACTCCTAAATTCACCAGGACTTTGTATATATACCCTTCATTTTACAGGAATTTATAGAATGTTTCTAACATATTTGATTGGAGCTCACGACCTTTTGATGGAGGATATAATCGGAATGCTTCTGGGATTTTCAGAAATATTTCAAGCAATATATGAGAGTTGGGAGTATAGATACAAATATGCCAGTTTCTTGGAATAAATATATGTAAAAAAAAACCTTTCAAAAATATGTTAGATGCAGATTTTAATTAAAAATACTTTTAAGCTTCTATTTAATTATTTTCTAGTGAAAAAATATATTGGAAGCCATGTATATAGTGTTTTTGTTATTTTTTAAGTTTCAACCAAAAGTTCTAAATTAGAGCTTTTTAGAATGAGGAAAAATTAGGACCGCAACTTTAGGTGGGTCAATCTGAATCTAAGTGGGCCAACCTAATGACTGTGGTCAAGTTGAACCTGAGCAAGTTAGGATTGGGTCAAAACTTCCACCGGTCGTTTAGGCTTTTTTAATAGCTGGAGCAATTTAACTTAATTTGAAGGAGAGAAAATTCACCCGACCCAATAACTGATGGGCCGGCCCAGTATTAAACTAGGTAGTAAAGAGATTACCCATGAACGGTGGTCCAACTGAGGGACCTGACCCATGTCCGATTGAAACACAAACTTCTAGGCTCCAATCGAATTTGACATGAATCAGAACCCCTTTACTTAGGGACCCGGTCTCCTCTTAGAAGGAAAGTTTCTGTTACAAAAGCCGATCACAACCCAATAATATCATCACAAATCTAGGGCGATCCATCTCCATGCGGACTCTTTCTTTTACACAGTCTTTCCCCGACCAAGACTTATCGATTCCTGATCAGAATTGATCTCTCTTAAGGTCCTAAACTATTATATAAGGACCCCCGGTCTAATCTAGCAAGGTATGTTCTTCAGAACCCGTTGTGGTTTCTCTCCTTGGCTTGCGCACAGGTTGGGTTAGGGGTGTTCACAGTTTGATTTGAAGACAAAATTTTAAAACCCAAATCAAATCGAAGTGGACCTTTCCTGCTCAGCTCAGCCGGTCTCTCTCGTATGCTCTCACGGTCTCACCTTTTTATTCTCCACTTTTACTTCGCTCTCATGCTCTCACTTTAACTTCTGCCGCATCAAAGGGAAATATTCTTCATTTCTCTTCTCTAAGTCATAAGAAATATACTTTCATATAATTCCTATAATGAATAAATGTTTACATCCATTATAAAGTTTTTACATTAAAACCTTTATAACTATCATATTTATAAATTAATTCTCATAAGATGATTATTTATTTTTAATCCTTGGATTGTATATATAAACTTTAATAAATGGTTGGATGGATTTTATTTAGTAAGATTGGATAGATACATATAATGAAGAGGATATGAATTGACGAGACTTTAAATTGTTTCTTATAATTTTTAGAAACTATTTTCCGTTTGATATATCGGAATCGAAAACAAAATGAAAACATATGATTCTTCGATTTTATTGAAACCTGAATCTGAATCATGTGTTATTGGAATAAAAAATGAAAATTGGTGTTTTTGTTTCTGTACATCCTACCCATTACGGCCCTATTTAACCGCTTATAATTGCATGTTCATGGTTGCCTTCTCAACGACCTTGTGGTTATACATGATCTTTCTATAGTTGGAGTTAATATTGAGGGAAAGAAACATGGATTCTCTCCAACAAGATATTGTCCCCTTTGGCGCAATTAGAGTGACCTCATGGTTTTATTCTTTTGATACCAAAAGGACTCTTGTTGAGAAAAAGATGGAGAATCTTCTTTATAAATACAAAATTACCTTTTCAATAACTATTGTTGCATTATAAAGCTCTTGTTCTATCAACCTATAAGTATCATATGGGTTAATTAATTTTTAAATACAACAATTTATGATACTCCAAGTGTATGAAAAATATTGTAAAATAAGGATTTTTTTTACTTTTCAATCCCTATCTTTGCAATCTTCATATTTCTTTAAAATTCCCTACAATCTTCGAACCCTCCTTCATAAATGCCTCTACTAAGTTTTTAGGGAGGGTTGGGGGACCTTTAAGGGATATGTCGAAAAATGATAAGAACTAAAATGAATGTAAAAGATTGTTAAGACTAATAAGGAACATGAATAATTGTAGGGACCAAAAAGTAAATAGCCCATAAAATAATTTACAACAATTTTAATCATTAAGATAAAATATAGTTTTGTGATATCTATACTATATAATAAAGCAGAGTTTTTAACCCCCGCTGATGTGGCAATTTGTAGTGCTTTCCTCCAAACAATATTACTAAACTATTCCTAAAAGAAGTCATTAATACATTCATTCATCTTCTCATCTCCACTCATTTCAAAACAACTCATTAATGACTATAACTCTCACCCCAACTATTTCAAAACTACTTATTAATGGTCATAACTCATATGATAATAATCTATACTATATAATAAAGCAGAGTTTTTAACCCCTGCTGATGTGGCAGTTTGTAGTGCTTTCCCTCCAAACAATATTACTAAACTATTCCTAAAAGAAGTCATTAATACATTCATTCCTCTTCTCACCACCACTCATTTCAAAACAACTCATTAATGGCTATAACTTTTATCCCAACTATTTCAAAACTACTCATAAATGGTCATAACTCATATGATAATAATAACTACTTTTAATATTGTTATTAATATTAATATTATTATCATTAGAGTTGTCTCATAAGATATAATAAATAATTTTGATATTATTATTATTATTATTATTATTATTATTTAATCTAAGATGGTGAAAAGTATTATATTATTATTATTATTATTGTTGTTGTTGTTGTTGTTGGGGTAGTCATATGAAATAATAATACTAATTTTGATATTATTATTATTCTTATTAAAATTAATATTGAAATGATAGTCCTATAGGATAGTAATAACTAATTTTGATATTATTATTATTGTTAACTATTTTTCTCTCTCCATATTAATATTTCTATATCCTATTTTATTATTATTATTATTATTATTATTCTTGTTGTTGTTGTTGTTGTTGTTATTGTTGTTGCAATCTCTTGAGATAATAATAAGTAATTTTAATACTACTGATGTAGACTGGATCTATCACGACCGGATCCCGCAAACGGGGATCCGAAACAAGGAGGATCCGGAGCCGGTCCGGATCGAGCGGTGACGAGGGGACCCGACGGGGATCCACAGCGGGGCGAAGCCGAGGCTCTTTTAGAGTGAAGAGGATCCGCCCGCGGGGGGCGCGATCTGCCGCCGGAGCTGCTCTTGGATAGTGAGCCGCTGCTCCTTCGGTCGGACGAAGGCGCGGCGCGAGCAGGAGCTCCCGTCGGCGGAGCTGTAGACGAGCGTCGGAGCAGAAGCCGGAAAGTCCGAGATCGGACGGGGGGACGGCTCTCTCTCCGACGAAGGGGTCCGAAGGCACCTTCAGCGCGAGGCCGAGTCTCCTGGCGCGGGGCGACCGACGGGATTGCCCTCGGACGGCGAGTCCGAAGGCCACTTCAGCGTGAGACCGAGTCTCCTGGCGCGGGGCAGCCGGCGTTCGGCGTCGAGACCGGGGAGAGGAGTCCGAGGTCGGCGGCCGAGACCGACTCGGGGAGGTCGGCGATGATTCGAACCGAGCCCCTGCAGGAGGGAAAGAAGAAGAAGAACCGGTCAGCAGGAGTCCCGGGCGTCAGCCCTGGGGAACCCCCTCCGACGGTCAAGTTAGCTTCTGAAGAAGATTCGATTCAGGAAGCAAGAGGAAACAGCTAGAACCCTATTCGGACAGTAGTCCTTTAAGGGGTTTCGGAAGCTTAGAGGGGCATCCGTTTTTCCCACCACCTCCTTGGCCACAAGTAGCAGGATACTTATAGTGGAGGGTAGCGGATGGTTAACGGTGGCAGCCGATATAGGACTAAAAGGAGGCTTACTGATAAACCGCCATAGCGTCTGATCCGCCACCGGAGTGGGCCGGATTCGGCTACCGGGCCGGAGGGGGTTGGGCCGCTGACGGGCCGAAGCCTGCTGGGCCCTGGGCCGCCGTGCTGTTCCCGGGCCGTAGGCTGATGGGCCGCTGACGGGCTGAAGCCTGTTGGGCCGGGAGCGACGGGGCCGCTTATGGGCCGAGGGCTACTGGGCCGCTAGCGGGCCGAAGGCCGCCGGAGGGCCTAGCACTGCTGCTGTTGGGCTGAATGGGGTTTGGGCCTGCTGCAATGGGCCGAATCGGATTCTGCCGCATCACATAGCCCCCCACTCTTGTCTTCCTCAGTTCTGAGACGGCAAGAGTATAGCCTGAAACTGCCAGAAAAGAGAGAAAATCACAGCAGGCGTCTTCCTGGGAGTCGTATTCCCCCTTCTTCTGGAAGAGGAGGCCCTCGGTCGGCCGAGGGCCGTGCGGTCGCTTTGTCCTTGCTCAGAGGGTCGGCGAAGGCTGAGGGCCGAGAAACCGAAGGGTCGGTACCTCTGACCCGCGTCAGGCTTCATTAAACGGACGGGACGGCGCGTCGCTTCGCGAGGAAGCACGGGACATGCGTCGCGCATCCAACCGCTCTGGAGAAAACACAAACGGATCCCGACCGCCCGTGGGTCGCGGATCGCCCCGGCTCTCTGCCCGAGGCTCCGCTCGGATTGCCGCCGCTCCCTTTGTCGCCTGCGGATCGGGACGCGTGGCGGGCATCCGAGTGGTGAGCCGAAGGGTCGGAGCGCTGTCAGCCGCTGATCGCTCTTGCCTCAAGTCCCGGAGCCGGTCCGCCATCATTGCCGAAGGACGGCACACGTGGCGGGCATCCGGAAGGAGCGACGGGACGAGCGGGACGATCTCGGCCGCAGGCTTCGGCGGGAGGCGTATCGACCGGGCTCTATAAATACAGGCCCTCTGCGGGGCACTGTTCCTCTTCTTGCTACCGCGCTTACGCTCCCCCCCGCAACTGCCTGAGCTCTTCTTCCTTCTCCTGCGAGAGGCCAGTTTCCTGAAGGCTTCATCCGAGCTTCGTCGGCTACCGGGGGAGGCTCTTCGTCCCTCAGAGTGCATTGCCTGTGGAGTCTGGAGGCTTGAGGTGACGCCTGGTTCAGGAGAGATCCTCTCCTTCTTTCTGCGAGTAAGCCTCAGTCTTCTTCCCTCCCTCCGCGGTTTTATGGTCCGGAGCTCTTCTAGTGAGATTACCCCTTCGGACGAGGAGTACACTCCTCCCAATTCTCCCAAGTCTTCCCTGTCGGACCTTCTTGCCTCGCGATCTTTTACTTCCGCGATGTCCGGGGAGTCCGAAAGCTCCGGGTCCGAAACTTCCGGGACTGAGGTTTCTGGAGCCGAGGCTTCTGAGACCGAGGCTTCCGGGACCGAGGCTTCTGAGGCCGAGGCTCCCGAGGCCGAGGCTTCCGGGGCCGAGGCTTCTGAGGCCGAGGCTCCCGAGGCCGAGGCTTCCGGGGCCGAGGCTTTTCAGGAAGTTCGGGACTCGGGCCAGGCTTCCACCTCGGAACGCCGCCTCCCGGATGTTGGTTCGGGGGCTAGCTGCGCCCTTTCGGATGTAGAGGTGAGGAACTTAGTTTCTTACTTTCAGCTTCCCTCTTGGACGACCCCCCATCGGCCCGATTCCGCCACTAGGGCAAATACCGTTCGCCCGGGGTCTTTTTCCATCTACGTCGATAGCTTTGAGGCGGGATTCCGTCTCCCTCTCCCCACCTTCGTCGTCAATCTTCTTAGCTTCTACGGGCTGGCCCCTTCTCAGCTCTTCCCCAACTCTTGGCGCACGGTGTATGGATTCCTGAGTGTCTTCGCTCATGTGAAAATCCGCCCCTCCCTCAATGTCTTTCGCTACCTCTTCAAGATCCAGACGCAGGGGAAGTCGGAATGGTACTGCTTTGTCCCCCGGGTTGGCCGGAGGATTTTCTCTGGGAAGCCTTCGTCTATCCATGGCTGGAAGAGGAAGTTTATCTTCGTCTCTCTGCCGGAGAAGGAGAAGGGTGTGTGGCCCTTCCCCACCGAGTGGGTGCCGCTGGCCGAAGGACTCTCGGGACCTCCTGTTCTGTCTCCCGTCCAGAGTACCATCGTGGGTCACGTTCAGGCGAAGGCCCCTTACGACGTTTCGGTGCTTCTTTCCGACGCGGAGCGGTTGATAGGTGCCGGGGTTTGGCCGGACCCTAAGCGTGATCCGGAGCGGATCTTTCCGTACCTACCTCCCGGGGAGGCTCCGCGGGGTCGCGGGGGAAGGACTGCCGCTCCTCCGGCCGAAGCTCTTCCGGCTTTGGAGGCTGACGAAGTTTCGGCCGAGGGTAAGTCGGCTCTGAGTTTTTTACTCGATCGCTGTTTTTGGCTTCTGATATCCCTTCTTGCTTTGCAGCAATGGCCCAGCTCGACACCCTCCTCGACCAGCTATCGGATCAGCGCGCTTCGCGCCGGGCGCCGGCCCCGCAGGCGGTGAGCAGGCCTGTCCGAGGCACCGGGGGTCCGAGGACGAGAGGCGGGGGCCTCGGGACTGCGGCCTCCGCCGAGGGTCGTGCAGTCGCCGCTGCTCTTGAGAGGGAGCAGAGGACTAAGTTCGCCTCTCGGGGAGGCGGCCGAGCGTCGAAGCGCCCCCGGGTAGAGGAGGCCGAGGGAGAGGTGGAAGTCCAGTTAATCAGGAGGAGCGCCGGGGCCCGAAGGGCTGCAAGGTTGGCGTCTCCTGAGATGCCGAGGGGTGACTCCCCTCCGGCCGTATCGGCAGGAGCCGATGAAGGAGATGCCGAACCGCGGGCGCCGCTCGAGCGGCGGCACCCCGCACCGGGGGAGAGCATGGAGGACCCGCAGACGTGCCTTCGTCTGCTCAACAGCCTCACTCTCCCTTCAATCTTTGAGGAGCTGAAGGCCCACTCCATCACCGATCTGACGGAGATGAGTGCCCGTCTGTCGGTTCAGGTGAGCACCCTGAAAGTGTTTCAGCTCATCTTCAGCTTCTTCTTTTGATTCTACTGGCCCTCATCTGCCCTCGATCTGCAGGCTTCGATGACGACCCGTGTCCTAATGCATCGTCAGGAGCTGCTTCAGCGTAAGCTTCTGGAAGCCGAGGCGCATCCGGTTGGTTCGGGGGAAGGCACTTCGGCGGCTCCTCGCATCGAGCCCCTAGTTGAGGAGCTCGTTACTGCGAGTGCCCGAGCGCGGAAGCAGCTGGAGAAGAGGGCAGCAGAGGCCCGTGCCGCTGCTAAGGCCAAGGAGAAGGCCGAGAGCGATCTTGCGGCGGTCGAGTCCGAATTCCGGACTTTCAAAGCTCAGACCCAGGACAGGGAGGCTCGGGGAGCTTCGGAGAAGCGCCGCCTCATCGAGGAGGTGTCGACCTTGAAGCGGGAACTGGAAAAAGCAGCGGAGTCGGCCGTGGCTAACTATAAGGCCGGGAACGACTATGCCCAGGAAATCCTCCGGGCCCAGCTGCAGGCTTCTTCCGCGGTTTTTGACCTCGGACTAGCAGTCGCCCAGCGGGCTTACCCGAGCGTCGATCTGACCGGGGAAGCCATGCCAAGGGGCGCGGAAGCCCGGGAGCTTTTATCCTGGTGGGAGGCGCTCGTGGCGGAAAGGGCCCCGCCTCCAGCTGATGCCGAGGAGGCCGGTGCCGAGGAGGCCGAGACCGAAGAGGCCGATGCCGACGAGGCCGATGCTGAAGAAGCAAATGCCGAAGAGGCCGCTGCTGAAGATGCCCTTGCCGAAGGCGCCGCTTCCGAAGCGGTGCAGGTCGTCGACTCTCCCTCTCCTTCTCCTGACCGAAACGTCGTCGAGGTGGAGGGGGAGGGGGTTGTCGAGGACTGATTACGAGGGTTCCCCTCGGTTTTCTTTTTTGCTTTACTTTTGTAAGCTCTTGGCCAGGCGTACGGCTGAGCTTTGTATCTCCCTTTATTTTAAAAAATGGAAGGAAGGTTTTTGGCTTTACCTGGCTGTTTGCGTGCGATCGACCGAATGTAGCCCTTCAGGAGCCTTAGATCCCGTCGTCGTTCTCTATAGCTTGTAAGGCCGAAACCCGATGCCGGTTCGGATAGAACGTCGTCACAGTATTCGGCCGGGGCCTTTACTATGGTAGTTCATATGATCCCTTAGGGGCATCTTGCCGCTTCTTACGTTTGTCGGATGGCCGAAGCCCTTCACGCTTCCGCTCGCGCGAACTTATATATGCCTCGGCGCCTCCAGAATCGGTATACGTGGCCGGAGCCATTCCCGGAACGATTTACGCGGACTTAGAGAAAACCCTGCCGCTCCCGATACGGTTTGCATGGCCGAAGCCACTCCCGGTACGTTTTACACGGACTTAGAGAGAATACCATGCCGCTCCCGATACGGTTTGCATGGCCGAAGCCACTCCCGGTACGGTTTACACGGACTTAGAGAAAACCTTGCCGCTCCCGATACGGTTTGCATGGCCGAAGCCACTCCCGGTACGGTTTACACGGACTTAGAGAAAACCTTGCCGCTCCCGATACGGTTTGCATGGCCGAAGCCACTCCCGGTACGGTTTACACGGACTTAGAGAAAACCTTGCCGCTCCCGATACGGTTTGCATGGCCGAAGCCACTCCCGGTACGGTTTACACGGACTTAGAGAGAATACCATGACAAGTTTTTCTAAAAAGAAATCGAGTTCTTTTATTTATAGCCTCCGGCTAAAAAGCCTGGGGAGAGTTGACTTACATGTAATAACGCCGAAGGCGCTCCACATTCCATGTGCGAGGAAGGGGTTGGCCCGAAAGGGTTTCCAACCGGTAAGCTCCTCGTCTGATTACCTCCTTGACCCGGTAGGGCCCCTCCCAGTTGGGGGCAAGCTTCCCCGAGGCTTCGGCTGGCTTGGAAGCATGGGCATTCCTTAACACGAGATTCCCCACTTCAATGCTCCGGGGCTTTACTCGAGTGTTATGGTACTTGGCCATTCGTTGCTGATAAGCCGCCAGTCGGATACGAGCTTTATCTCGGACCTCCTCAATGAGGTCCAAGTGGTCTTTCAGATTTTCCTCAGTGGCTTCCGCATTATAGGCAATGACTCTGGGTGAAGGGAGGCCGATTTCTATGGGAATGACGGCCTCTACCCCATAGGCCATGCGGAAGGGAGTTTCGCCGGTGGGGGTCCGGCTCGTCGTCCGATAGGCCCACAGGACACTCGGCAGTTCTTCCACCCATCGGCCCTTAGCTTCGCCGAGTCGGGTTTTCAATCCCTGCAAAAGGCTTCGGTTAGTGACTTCGGCTTGGCCGTTCGCTTGAGGATGCGCTACCGAAGTAAACTTGTGGAGTATGCCGAAGCTGGCGCAGTTATCACCGAACCGTCGGCTATCGAACTGCTTTCCGTTGTCTGAGATGATGGCTCGAGGGACGCCGAACCGGCAAATGATGGACTTCCACACGAAGTTCCAAGCATTGCTGTCGGTTATTGAGGCGAGAGGTTCGGCCTCGACCCATTTGGTGAAGTAGTCGACTGCCACGATGAGGAATTTCCTTTGGCCGGTGGCGACGGGAAAAGGTCCCAGGATGTCGACTCCCCATTGGGCGAAAGGCCAGGGATCAGATAACGGGGTCAGGAGGGTGGCTGCCTGATGAGTGAGGGAGCTAAACTTCTGGCACTGGTCGCAGCGCCGTACGAGGGCTAAAGCGTCCTCTCGAAGCGTGGGCCACCAGTAGCCTTGCCTTAGGAGCTTGTGAGCCAGGGCCCTTCCTCCCGCATGCGCCCCGCACACCCCTTCGTGGACTTCCCTTATGGCGTAGTCGGCCTCGGCCGGGCCGAGGCACCGCAGCAAAGGTCGGCCAAATGATTTTTTGTACAACACCCCGTCCAAAAGGAGAAAGTGGGATGAGCGCTGCCGGATGCGCTTCGCCTCCCTAGGATCTGGAGGGACTTCTCCTTGGAGAAGGAAAGCGATGAGGGGAGTCATCCATGTCTCGGCTTCTGCTTCAGCAATCTGCATGGCTTCGGTTTCGCCGAGGCTGGGTTCGGCGAGCTCCTCAACGAGGATCATCCGGCCTCCGCCCCCGTCTTGGGTTGACGCCAGCCGGGAAAGGGCATCGGCCCGGGTATTCTCGGCTCTCGGGATCCTCACGATTTCACAAGAATCGAATTGAGCGAGGATCTTGCGGGTTACCTGGAGATAAGACGCCATCACTGCGTCCCGAGCCTCATACTCCCCAGAGACGTGGCCGGCGATTAACTGGGAATCGCTGAAGGCTTTTAAGTTCCGGGCGCCGAGTTTTTTCGCGGCTCGGAGGCCGGAAATGAGGGCTTCATACTCGGCGGCGTTGTTAGTTGCAGGAAAGGAGAAACGCAGGGCGTACTCCATCACGACCCCTTCGGGTGATGCCAGGATCCATCCGGCGCCACTGCCCGTGGAGCACGCGGAGCCGTCCACGAAGAGTCGCCATTCGTCCGGTGGTGCCGGTGCTGAAAGAACCTCAGCTTCGGCCACCTCGGGTTCTGGCTGCGGCGTCGTGCAAGCGCCGGGGGTAAGTTCGGCGATGAAGTCTGCCAATGCTTGGGCTTTTATTGCTACTCGAGGGGCGTAGGAGATGTCGAACTCTCCTAGCTCAATTGCCCACTTCGCCAATCTGCCGGACACCTCTGGTCGGGAGAGAACCTGCCTCAAGGGCTGGTTGGTGAGGACTTTCACATAATGGGCCAGGAAGTACGGCCGAAGCCTTCTTGCAGAAGTGACGAGGGCCAGAGCCAACTTTTCCAGGGCTTGGTACCGGAGTTCCGCTCCCTGAAGGGCTCGGCTGGTGTAATAAACGGGCTTCTGAATGCCTTCTTGCTCTCGGACGAGGACGGTGCTGAGGGCCGTCTCGGAGATTGCGAGGTATAGACTCAGAGGCTCTCCGGAAATCGGTTTTGACAGGATGGGGACTTTGGAGAGGTAGGCCTTCAACTGATTGAAGGCTGTCTGACACTCTTCCGTCCAATCGAAGTTGTTGGCCTTCTTCAGCAGCTTGAAGAAGGGAAAACAGTAGTCGGCCGCCCTAGACATGAAGCGGCTGAGAGCTGCTATCCTCCCGTTCAGCTTCTGTACCTCTCGGAGGTTAGCCGGGGGGTGCATCTTCATGATGGCCGAAACCTTCTCGGGATTAGCCTCCACCCCTCGGTGCGTGACCATGTAGCCGAGGAACTTGCCAGAGGCTACCCCGAAGGCGCACTTGGCCGGGTTCAGCTTCATCTTGTACCGCCTGAGGGCGGAGAAAGTCTCGGCCAGATCGGCCAGGTGCTCCGCAGCAACGCGGCTCTTCACCAACATGTCGTCTATATAGACCTCCATGTTTCGGCCGAGCTGCGCGGCGAATACCTTGTTGACCAGTCGCTGATATGTCGCGCCGGCGTTCTTCAGACCGAAGGGCATTCGGGTGTAGCAGTATAGACCCAAATCGGTGGTGAAGCTGGTCTTGCTCTCGTCGTCCGGATGCATCCGGATCTGGTGGTAGCCTGAATAGGCGTCGAGGAAGCTTAAGAGCTCGTGGCCAGAAGTGGCGTCCACCACCTGGTCTATCCGAGGCAGTGGAAAGCTGTCCATTGGACAGGCCTTGTTGAGGTTGGTGAAGTCCACGCACATGCGTCACTTGCCATCTTTCTTTGGCACCATGACCACATTGGCTATCCAGTCTGGATGATGCACCTCTCGGAGATGTCCGGCGTCCAGTCCCTTTTGTACTTCAGCCTGGATGGCGGCTCTCCTTTCCTGGTTGAAGGTGCGCCGCCTCTGCTTCACCGGAGGCTGATTGGGATCGGTATGGAGTCGGTGCTCTGCTACCTCCGGGTCCACCCCGGGCATGTCTGCCGGAGACCAGGCGAAGACGTCGAGGTTCTTTTTCAAGAACTCGGTAAGCTTCTCCGCTTCACCTTTCTCCAGGCCGGAGCCTATCATCAGGACTCGTCCTTCGCCTCCTGGAACAGGGACGGCGAGGAGTGCTTCTCCCGGAGACGCTTCGGCTGATGACTCGATCGCTAGGGTTTCAGCTGCGTTCTTCCCTTTGACCGAAATCATGTAGCATTGCCGAGCGGCTTCTTGGTTTCCTTTGGCCTCGCCGATCCCGTGGTCAGTATGAAACTTCAGCTTCTGATGGAAGGATGAGGGCACGGCTCCGACCCCGCCGATGAGCCTTCGGCCGAATATGGCATTGTAGGCTGACTCGATCTTTACAACGGCAAAGTCCGTTTCAACGGTCAATTGCCGGGGGGCGGAGCCTAAGGTCACAGGAAGCCGAACAATACCTTCTACTCGGCGGGGCGAGCCGTTAAAACCGAAGAGAGGGCCCCGATGAGGCTTCATACTAGCCTCACTCAATCCCATTTTCACGAAACAATCGTAAAACAAGATGTTTGGGGCGCTTCCATTATCTACAAAGATCCTATGTACATCATAGTTATTTATTACAGCGTTGACGACGAGAGCGTCGTCATGAGGGACCTGAACATCCGTCAGGTCTTCGGCGCCGAAGGTGATGTCTTCCAGACGAGGCCTCTTCGGCTCGCCCTCAACTGCTGCTACTGTGCTACGCTGCCGCGGCCTGGATCCTTCCCCCGGTCCTCCGGATATCATCATGATAGACCCAGAACTGGGTCTTTGATGGGATGATTCAACCGGGGCCGAGATGGCTTTGGGCGGAGGAGCGGCTTCTGTTGCTGAGGGCTGCTGTTGTCTGGGCGCTGCAGGGGCGTCCTGGTTCTGTTGCGGTGGCTGCTCCCGGCGGTACTGCGGCAGTTTCCCCTCCCGGATGATGCGGTCAATCTCTTCCCGGAGCTGCCGACACTCATCCGTCGTGTGGCCGATCTCCCGGTGGTATTCACAATACCTGCCGGGATCCCTTCGGCGGGGATCGGTCTTGATGCGATCGGGCCGTCGGAGCATGCCTTTCACCTCCATGAGCATTCGGGAAGGGGGAGCAGGTAAGGGTAGGTACCGCGGCTGCGCGTCCCGTCGCCTCTCCCTGTCCCATTCCTCCCTGCGATAGCGCTTTCGCGAGGACTCCTGGTCCTCCGGCCGAGGTCGGACCACCTGGGGAGCAGGTGCCGAGATGGCTTCGGTGGCGCCTCTTCCTCTGGACAGCATCAGGGCCTCCCGGTTGATGTACTTGTGGGCCCGCGCCACGAGGTCCTGGAAGGTCGGGGGATGGCGCTTCCCAATGGAACCGAGGAGCCCCTCGTCCCGACACCCGCTGATCACGGCCGAAACCGCGATCGAGCTGTCGAGGTTCGGGATCTGGGC
The DNA here is from genome assembly GCA_030544215.1 of Zantedeschia hybrid cultivar. NCBI lineage: Eukaryota > Viridiplantae > Streptophyta > Magnoliopsida > Alismatales > Araceae > Zantedeschia > Zantedeschia hybrid cultivar. The sequence continues at coordinate 20,047,306 of JARZZO010000010.1, forward strand.
GGCCTCGGTCCGGAACCTGGTGAAGTAGTCCTGGAGAGTCTCGGCAGGACCTTGCCGAATAGCCAGCAGACTAGCGGAGGTCTTGCTCTGCCGGGTGGCATCATAGAACTGGTCGATGAACAACTGGCCCAACTGTGCTAAGGAGTGGATGGAGTTGGGGGCCAGCGTCTCGAACCAGGTGAGGGCGATCTTCTCAAGGGTGAGGGGGAAGAGACGGCAGCGGACTGCCTCGGAGATTCCCCGGACCCGGAGGTAGGAGTTGAACTTCCGGAAATGACAGACCGGATCTGTCATCCCATCATAGGGAGGGCCCTTCGGCAGCTTGAAGTCGGGGGGCACCTCAGTGGCCAGGAGCTCCGCCGTGAACGGGGTCTGCTCCAGGATGCTGCTGGCGAGGGGCGCCCCGTGAGGCCGGGACACCATCTGCTGCATCTCCTTGCGCATCGCCGTCAGCCGCTGGTCCAGGTCCGGGGCGGCCGATGTGGCGACGGATGGCCCTCCGGTGCGGGCCGGATGGTACTCCGACGAAGCATAATCCTGCTCCGTCGGGCGATCCACGCGGGGAGCTCGGGCAGGCAATGCCGAGGGCTCGCTGCGCGCCGCCGCAGCTTCGTAGAGAGAGGCTGGCGCAGGCACCGGTCGGAACCGGGCGTCTTGTACTGAGTAGAGTGGGGGGAGCGGCGCCTGCTGGGGAGGCTGCCCCGTCAGTCCCATGCGCTGGGCGATGGCAGATACCATCTCCTGAAGAGGCGCTAGGGACGTGACGGCAGCGGCCAGCGTGGCCACCTGCTGCTGGAGTACCCCCACTCGGTCTTCCGAGCCAAAGGACTCCGGGATGGTCGGCAGAGGCGGGTTCGGCGGGGCAGATGGCGCGCCTTCGGAAAGCGGCATCTGTGCCGAAGCCTCCCGCGCTTCCGCTTCGCTCTGCCCGGATCGTCGGGTCACAGGTCGCTGAGACATGACTTGTTTTGTTAGTTTCCCACAGACGGCGCCACGTGATGTAGACTGGATCTATCACGACCGGATCCCGCAAACGGGGATCCGAAACAAGGAGGATCCGGAGCCGGTCCGGATCGAGCGGTGACGAGGGGACCCGACGGGGATCCACAGCGGGGCGAAGCCGAGGCTCTTTTAGAGTGAAGAGGATCCGCCCGCGGGGGGCGCGATCTGCCGCCGGAGCTGCTCTTGGATAGTGAGCCGCTGCTCCTTCGGTCGGACGAAGGCGCGGCGCGAGCAGGAGCTCCCGTCGGCGGAGCTGTAGACGAGCGTCGGAGCAGAAGCCGGAAAGCCCGAGATCGGACGGGGGGACGGCTCTCTCTCCGACGAAGGGGTCCGAAGGCACCTTCAGCGCGAGGCCGAGTCTCCTGGCGCGGGGCGACCGACGGGATTGCCCTCGGACGGCGAGTCCGAAGGCCACTTCAGCGTGAGACCGAGTCTCCTGGCGCGGGGCAGCCAGCGTTCGGCGTCGAGACCGGGGAGAGGAGTCCGAGGTCGGCGGCCGAGACCGACTCGGGGAGGTCGGCGATGATTCGAACCGAGCCCCTGCAGGAGGGAAAGAAGAAGAAGAACCGGTCAGCAGGAGTCCCGGGCGTCAGCCCTGGGGAACCCCCTCCGACGGTCAAGTTAGCTTCTGAAGAAGATTCGATTCAGGAAGCAAGAGGAAACAACTAGAACCCTATTCGGACAGTAGTCCTTTAAGGGGTTTCGGAAGCTTAGAGGGGCATCCGTTTTTCCCACCACCTCCTTGGCCACAAGTAGCAGGATACTTATAGTGGAGGGTAGCGGATGGTTAACGGTGGCAGCCGATATAGGACTAAAAGGAGGCTTACTGATAAACCGCCATAGCATCTGATCCGCCACCGGAGTGGGCCGGATTCGGCTACCGGGCCGGAGGGGGTTGGGCCGCTGACGGGCCGAAGCCTGCTGGGCCCTGGGCCGCCGTGCTGTTCCCGGGCCGTAGGCTGATGGGCCGCTGACGGGCTGAAGCCTGTTGGGCCGGGAGCGACGGGGCCGCTTATGGGCCGAGGGCTGCTGGGCCGCTAGCGGGCCGAAGGCCGCCGGAGGGCCTAGCACTGCTGCTGTTGGGCTGAATGGGGTTTGGGCCTGCTGCAATGGGCCGAATCGGATTCTGCCGCATCAACTACCATTATCATCATTATTATTATTATTATTAAGACAATCTCATGGGATAATAATAACTAATTGTGACATTATTATTATTTTTAAAAGTACTTTATTATTATTATTATCTCTCTTTCTCCTCTATCACATTTTTTTTCTCTATTAATATTTCTATCTCCTATTTTTGTCCTATTATATTAATATTATTTTTATTTTTGTTGTTGTTGCAATCTTTTGAGATAATAATAATTAATTTTGATATGATATTATTATTATTATTATTGAGACAATCTCTTGGGATAATAATAACTTTAATATTATCATTATCATTATTATTATCATTATTATTATTTTTAAAGATTATTATTATTATTACTATTAGTTTAATCTAAGATGTTGGAAAGTATTATATTATTATTATTATTGAAAGTATTATTCTATTATTATTATTGTTGTTGTTGTTGTTGTTGTTGTTGTTGTTGACCTAGTCTTATGAGATAATAATACTGATTTTAATATTAATATTATTATTCTTATTAAAATTAATATCGGAATGATAGTCTCATAGGATATATTATTATCATTTTATTATCATTATTGTTATTGAGATAGTCTAATGAGATAATAACTAATTTTGATGTTATCATTATTATCATCATCATCATCATCATGATCATTATAATTATTATTATTATTATTGAGACATTCGTTTGGCATAATAATAACTATTTTTTGATATTATTTATTATTATTATTATTATGCATTATTATTATTACTATTATTTTAATTTAAGATGCTGTAAAGTATTATATTATTATTAGTATTGAGAGTATTATAATAATAATAATATTATTATTATTATTATTATTATTATTATTATTATTATTATTATTGTTGTTGTTGTTGTTGTTGTTGTTGTTGTTGGCGTAGTCTTATGAGAGAATAATACTAATTTTCATATTATTCTTATTCTTATTAAAATTAATAGTGAAATGATAGTCTCATGGGATATTTTTATCTTCTTCTTATCATTATTATTATTGAGATAGTCTCATGGGATAATACTAACTAATTTTCATATTATTATTGTTATTATTGTTGTTGTTAATATTGGGACAATCTATTAGGATAATAATAATAATAATAATTTTTAATATTTATTATCATTATTGAGATAATCTCATAGGATAATAATAACTAATTTCGTTATTAATAAGACCATTCTCTCTCTCATTTTTTTCTAAATCCATGTTTTAACATAATAATAACCATCAGTACACTTTTTTGTTTTCTCTCTCAATCCATATTTCTATAGATATAGTGGTTCTGAACTTTTAATATTTATCAAGCAACTAACCTAATATTTATAGAAAAAAAATTAGTATTTCTAAACATATATTCTTCTTTAATTATTTTATTTATTCCTTCACAACTAACCTAATAATTAATTATTGTTGTTTGTCGTCGTCGTTGTTATTGTTGTTGCAATCTCTTAGGATAATAATAATTAATTTTAATATTATCATTATTATTATTATTATTATTATTATTGAGACAATCTCGTATGATAATAATAACTGATTTTGACATTACTATTATATTATAAAAGTATTTTTTTATTATTATTATCTCTCTTTCTCCTCTTTCACATTGTTCTCTCTCTATTAATATTTCTCTCTTTATTTTTTCTCCTATTATATTATTATTATTGTTGTTGTTGCAATCTTTTGAAATAAGAATAATTAATTTTGATATATTATTATTATTGATTCAGTGTTATGAGATAATAATAACTAATTTTAATAATATTATTATTATTTTTGAAACGATTACTAATTTCATTATTATTATTATTAACGAGGCCAGTCCCTATCTCACTTGTCTTACTCATATTATTATTGATATTATTATTGTTGTTGTTAACTCACTTTTCTCACTCATTTTATTATTGTTATTGTTGTAGTTGTTGTTAAGATTGGGACAATTTATTGCGATAATAATAATAAATTTTAATATTTATATTTATTGTTGAGATAATCTCATAAGATAATAATAAATAATTTTGTTATTAAAAAGACAAGTCTCTCTTTCATTTTTCTCTCAATCCATGTTTCAACACAACATTTATGGAGATAATCTCATAGGATAATAATAATAACTTTTAGTACACTTTTAAGTTTTCTCTTTCAATCTATATTTCTATAAAAACAATGGTTCTGAATTTTTAACATTTATCAAATAACTAACCTAATGTTCATAGAAAAAAATATTAGTATTTATGAACATATATTCTTCTATAATTATTTTATTCATTCCTTCGCAAAGAATAAAAAGTTAACTTCACTTATATTAATTATAATTATAGTTTTGTGATATCTTATGATATTTTAAAGTATTTTCCGGCACTTCAAACGACTCCTTAGCTGACACTTGAAAATGATAACGACCTGGATCTAGCTTTCGACTTTCTTGAGAAAAGTAGGACATGGATGGACTCGGGTGTCGTCCTGTTAATGGGTTGGGCCGGCCTGTGGACTTTGAGGCCGGGCTTTGCGAGGCTAGATATTTGGACCTTCCGTTTGAGCTTACGGGCCAAAATTAGGCCCAAGGATTCAGCCCAACTTTGGTCTCGGGAAAACCCAGGGGCCAAGTATTTTCGGCACTGGGGTTCAGCATTGACCCAGAAGTGCATGATGATTTATTTTTATTTTTTATTTTTTAAGTTCACAGAGGTGGAGACAATCTTAAAAGAGTCATCATACTATTCGATCAAAGATCAGATGATTAAAAAAAATAAAAAAAGAAATTACATCTCTATGAGATCTGACGGCTTGGATAGCGGGGGTGTGATACTGGGGGGCCTATGCTTAGATCATGCATAGATCGGCCTATAGAAAGACCACAGGGCGGCTGACGGGCCTCGCCTAGCAATACCTTTGATTCATCGACTTCGTGCTCTAACGATTAACTGATCTATAAACTAATAATTATTAATGTATCATATGCATTCGGTTATAATATATTTATATCTAATACCTTATAAATTATTTGTGTCCGTTTTAAAAAATAATATGTTAACTGACCTAGAAATAAATAACCGGTAAGATGATCGGATTATCGATTACCATTTGCATCCCGGCTACCTTGCCCTTGACGTCACAAATATGCATATTGACATGCACCACCGCGAGGGTCCTCCATCACTTGTGTTGCGTTGTTAAGATAAAAACCCTAAAATATATATGACTTATTTGTTAAGATCTAATGAACTCAAAATGAGATAAATGGATATTAATCGATTTTTGAGCGCTTACCAACAATATAATATAGAGACTTGTGAGATTTAGGTAAACTATATTTTTAGTTTGAGTTTTACTTGTAGCACTTGCATTGTATACTATTTTTTAACAAATATATTTAAAGATCGGTCCCATCATATCCTACATGTTCCGACAACGGAATCTCTACTGCAACGACTCAAAAAAATCCTTACAAATTAAAAATTATTGTTGGGCTCAGCCCATTAAGAGTATCATGTTATTGTTCATTAGGAGACGGTTTTGATTTTTTAGAATTTTTGGGTCATTCTATCAAAGATCGGGTTATATGAACATGTGAGGCATGATGGAAACAACCTTTAAAAAAATTATTATTATTTTTGGTGTGAGTACACCATTTGTTGAATGCAACAAGTATTACTTTTCTAGTGTTGTTGAACAATACAACGTAGATATGTTAAGTATCTTTGACTTATCGATAAATTAGTTTCAAATCCGTGCGATGCACAATATTTATGAAAAATTATTTAAAATATATAATAAATTTAATTTTAAGATAAAAATATCATATTGATTTAAATAATTTTGTCTTAAGAAAATTTAATTTTAAGCAAATAAATAAGTATAAAGATAATTTTGCACGAAAAATGTTAAACTTTTAAGTCGAAAGGCTCTAATTTGCAGGCATTTCGATCGCATGCTAAATTGTATTAATGCTAGTTATGTGAGTTTAATGGAGAGATCTTAAGAGATCTAAAATAGTGGTGAAAGAGAAAAATAAAAAGAAAAGCGATAACATGCAATAAATAACCAAATATAAATATAATTTTATATGAGGACTATGACGAAACCATAACGACATGCAAATTAAGTAAAATATTATTCGAGCAGAATAGATGACCATAGTACTTCAACGTAATAAAGAATTTAACAACATAGTTATTCAAAAACAAATTATTCATGAAGGATATTGTTGATGAAGGGTGATTTTAAGTAAAGACATAGAAAATATACTTCTAACTTTAGAGTTTTGAGTTGTCTTCTTTGTTAGGTGGCTTACTGTATATATTAATATACATAAAAATATTAATATATTATAACTAAAAAATATTATATGTGACTATAATATTAAATGTTATATGATATGGTAATTATTAATATATAAAAAATAATATAATAAATAATAAATACAAATAATATACGACAAAAAAGTATATGGCATATCAGTTAAATAAATTTATAAGATAAATTAAGATAAAATAGAGTAAGACAAATATTTATGAATAATAGTATTTTATATTTCATATTAATATAATTTAAAAAATTTAATTTATTTTATAGTATTTTATTATATACAAATGAATTATAATATAAATAATTTAAAAATAATCCTTAATTCTAAGGGGGCCATGAGAGAGAGAGAGAGAGACTTATGACTATTAGTGAGTTGTTTTGAAATGGGTGAAGAGAGAGAGTTATGACCATTAATGAGTTGTTTTGAAATAGGTGGAGGTGATAGATATAGTCATTAATGAATTTTTTTGAAATGAGTAGAAGTGAGAGAAAAGAAATAATCATAATGGTTATAAGGATTAATGACTTCTCCTAAGACTTGTTTAATAAATCTTTTTGACGGAAAAGAATATGAGAGTGCCATATCAGCTGGGTTAAAATTCTATTTTATTAGTATAATATAAATACTTAAAAATATTATATATGCCAATAAATATTAAATATTATATAATATGACAATTAACATATAAAAGTTAACATGGTAAATAATAAATATAAATAATATATGATAAAAAAGTATATAACATATGAGTTAAATAAATTTATAAGATAATTTTAATAAAATACAACAAGAAAAATTTATACCCAAATTTTAATAAAATACAGCAAGAAAACTTTATAACATACGAGTATCATACCCAAATTTTACTATGTCCACGCCAACCAAAATTTATGTTGGGTCAAGAATATGACTGGCATAATTAACATAGAAAAATCATGTGAAAAATCGTTTTACAGAATGTAACATAAATCCGCGATTTATGAAATATTATTAATAAGTTACATATTTCCATCTAAAGCATAATTTTCACGAATAAAATCCCAATTCGTTGGGCGAATCCTTAAAATTCCTCATAAACTTAAAAAGCTAGACTTCAATCACGACGTAATTACCTACTTTTCAAAATCATATTCTTACAAAGGAACTAACCTATATTATACTATATATCTTATAAAATCGTATACTATTTTTATGTATTTAAAAATTAAAAATTATTAATTTATTTCACCAATTTAAGACGTCTCCGCTTGTAAATGGTAACTCCCGCAGACCCCTCCCATGATCTCAGGGGATCCGCATCCGTCCATCAAAGATCCCGTGGTTAAGAACGCCTTTCAGATAAGGAAAGTCACTCACGCGAAAATATCCTTCCATTTATTAGCAGAACCCAGCTCCTCCTCAGGTGGCGTCCAAGGAGCCCACCGGGAGAGTCCACCCATTAGCAAATCACCAGCCGTTGCTTCTCATGATTGATCGATGAGTCAGATGCTAAGATCTTCTTCACCCGTATCCCCCCGGAGCCCCCGTAATCCGTTCCCATTCCCTGTCAAATTTCTCATCACCATCAGCAAATATCTTCTTCTATCCCATCCTCAGCCCTCTCAGCACCAAATCGAGGGTTCCTCCTTCATGTTCCGACTCCCGGCGTGGGCGATCTCCCCGCCCCACCCCGGTTCTTGGCGCCGCGCCCGCTGCTTGGGCACATGGAGTGGTCTCTGGCACACCACGGTTGCCTTCTTCGGCTCCCCCGTGGAGCCCCGGTCGGGCTGCGGGGAGTCCATGGGCTGGCGGCGCACGCGACGGGCCGACGGGTTGCGTTGGCGGCGGCGCGGAGGGATGCGGGTTTTGGGGGTGCGAGGGCGGCGGTGTCGGCCGGGGGCCTCGGTTTCGCTCCGCGGAGGCGGCTGCTGCTGGGCGGCGAGGTCATGGTCTGCGGGCGGCGCCAGCACTGCCGCGGCCCGCTTAAGGTTTGCTTTTCTGGATTTCCCCACTGCTATTCTTTATTCTATCTTCAAAACTGCTAGCGACGGGCAGAGCAGCTTGGGGGTGGGTGTGGCGCCAATGGATCAGCTTCGGATCAGGTTGTAAAAATATCGGTCCATATGGTTTGAAACTTATACTGTAGTGTTGTTTGGCTTGACTTCTGGTCCATAAAACATTATATTTTATATTTAAAAATATAATATTTTATGTCAAATTAAATGATCTTTATATGTTAACAAATAATTGAAACAAAGCCCCTTTTTTTTTTCAATTTCGTTGATTTTTCTATATCTTTTATTCTTATTGGTGTATGGTGTGGATATGAAGTGTTATAAATATTGTTTATCTTCTAGTACCTATCTTTACTATCAGTGGCGGACGCAAAAATTTTATCTAGTGGGGTCACTCGAATATTAAGTCATAAATACGATTAGGTTAGTAGGATCTTGTACTAAGTTATATGGAGTCTTGAGTTGGACCAGTGAGATTCTAGGCTGGATCAGGAGTTCTAGACTAGACTGTTTTAAATTAAACCAATGAATTTGATAAAATCCAGTGAGGTCATAAGGCCTCACTAAATAAGGCTAGATCCGCCACTATCTACTACAACTAGTGAGACTTTTCCATGTTAGAGATCAAATAACAAGTTACATACAAATAGCCAATTAATTGTTGTTAGGTGCTGTTGTTCTCACAGCGCACCGAGTTGTGTAGTTGTATGTGTTAGTATTAGATGGTCTCAAAGCCAATCCGATACTGTGTACATATTCAGATTATTAATAAATGACAATAATTCATTATGTGTAATTAATTCGATCTGTGTTTATCGTATCACGATGAAGTCCATGAACATATGCAATAGTCTTCGGATTATGATGAGATCATAATTACGGGACCGAAGATTTATAAACACATGTTCTTAATTGCTCCTAGTCATAAGATGTTTGAGATAAGACATCGAACATCCGGATAGACTAGTATAGGTTACTTCAGCTCATATGATGAGGGTGACTGATCCCATAAGTCACTTGTGTGGAGACACTATGCTGAACCTATAGGTGCTCATTGGTGAATGAGTTCACTGAACTGATCCGACTATGAATCGCTGAATGGTAATCACCTCACTGTTAACCAGCTCGATTCAATTGTCACGGTTGCGTGGATGATCCTTGGACCTGAGACTCCAAGGATACCTTGTTGGTAGGTTTCTGAGCTTTGACCTTGACGAACGAATCCCTAACCATGGGATATCAATAAGTCAAGTGATCGGGTTCAGGGAAATGCCCTCGAAGGCAATTGTGTGTTCAATACGGGATCATCCGCTCTCGGTTGTTTGAGAGAGAATGTTCCGGGAATGATGCGCTTAAAGTTCCTGACCAGGGCGGACTCTGTAATCGATAAGGAGTTATCGGATTCAGATTAGCGGCATCTGATTCAAGTGAATCGACCAAATAGGGTTTAACAGTAAACCATACCCTAGGTCGATTCGGGAACATTGTACGGATGAAAGATTATATCCGCGCGCTAACCGATGAAAGAAAGGTTCCAATAGAGGGTTGCGATAACCCCAGTTCCATCCAGGATCACGCGATGTTGCTTGGCATCCAACGTGATCGGCAGTCTGTCCGAATTTATTGTGGGACATTAAATTCGACTGATTAATTGAATATAAGAATATTAATTAATTCAGTGGGTCAGTAAAGGGTTACTGGACTTAATGGGCTATTAACTGGACTGGTAATTGGGCCTAGAGGGTTACACGCAAATAGTTTTCAAGTCGATGGATAATTCGACAGGATTTCGGATAAGTCTGGGTTTTTGTGAAAAATCGCAAACTGACTTTTTATAAAAGAACGGATTCTACGTCCGGGGCCAGCAACCCTGACCTAGCCGTCATTCGTTCTTCCCCACTTTTTTTCTCCTCTGGGCGTGCCGTTCCCAACTGCTCCACCTCCCGTTCGACGGGGATTCTGAATCCGCATGTCGCGGCGGATTACGCGCAGTCAGACGGGATCTTTGAGCGCCGCAGCGAGCGAGGAAGCGAGGACGATCCATCGCGAGGAGAACCGCGTGGATATCGCTAGAGGTCGGGCATCTGCGCGACTTGCGGCATCGCTCCGACGGAACCGGAAAACGGACGCGGATTCGAATCCGCGCAAGGTAAATTGATCTACATTGGTTTCAGTTTTAACGACCGAAACGAGACAGATCCGATCCCGAAAATTTTATTCCACTGCGTTTTAGGATCGGATCCCGACACAGCGATCCCAACAGTATGTTCTGCTGTTCGCACGGTGCATTAGCAGTTGAGGATTGTATGTTTACTTTTCACCTCATTCCATTTGGCTGCACTTACTTGCACTGGATTCGTTGGGCCAAGAGGCCAGTTGCACGGAAGCCTAGGCTCTTGTTTGCATAATAAGTTATCATGTGAGACTTATTTACGGATTAATGTATACTAAAATAAAAGGTATACTTGAATAATGAGTATTTTGGTTTGATAGTGCTGTGGGGCCCGCTAACAGATTAAGAAGAATAAGTAATTTTTGGGTCTAGAGTAGGATGATTTATTCTCTTTATTCTTCTGATATGCTATTATGCACAGTATAAACTATTCTGCTTGTCAAAATAAAATCAAACTTATTTTCTGCTTATTCATTCTTATTCTTCTCATATTCTCCAATCAAAATGGCGCTTAAGAAACTTTCATTAAAATTTTTGACGTGGGAATAAAAGTACCCGCATGCAGCCGACTGCAACCGCAGCTACCTATATGACTGCGCACGGTGCAGGGCCTGCGTGCGAGCACGCGACACCTGTGCACAGCACGCAGCACACGCGCATGCGCGCAGGTGCACTGGACAATGTCCGTGCGCGATGTCCAATCCCGGAACTCTAGTCGAAAGTTTGAAGAAAATTGTATTCCTTATAATTTTAAGGTCACCTTTGTGATTAACATCAACTCTTTGTGCAGTTACATGTGGTGCTGAATTATGTGCCCATGGACTATGAGTTTGAAGTATATTTTGTTAAAAATATAATAAAATTATATAAATAAATAAATTTCAGCTTTTTAATTTAGTTTGATTTTCACGAGTTAAAAGGTTTGGAAACCGAGTCAAACGGAGATAACTTTCAAATGAAACCGAATCAAACTTTCTGTTTGATTTAGTTTAACTTCTCGGTTTGAGGCTATAGGAAACTGACTCAATTTAGACTAAATAGTGAACACCTTTATAAGAAATTGACTCAGTTTAGAACAAATAGTGAACACCTCTATAAGAATGTGATTCTGTGCAATTACAAAGCAGCTTTATCCAACAGAAATGGAGTTGGAAGATCTGAAAAGTGAGTTTAGCTTTACCTTAATTGTAATTAAGTGTATCATTTTCTATATTTTTGTTATTGTCAACTAGAATCAAAAGTTAGGTTGCTGGCTATCTGATGGCTCACTAATTAGTTAGTTTTGGCTAAGATTTTACAAAGCAATGGGTAATTAGCGTTAAATGAGCTATGAAACCTCACTTGGAGCATTCAGCCATCCTAGGCACATAAAATTTGATGGAGTGATATGATATGATTAAGATGATGAAAATGTAATTAGTAGGGCTATTCAACCTGAGACCAAACCAAACCCATGGATTAAGGCTCTAGCTCTAATGGTTAGAATCTTATTTGAGAGATTTTGTTGGAGTGTGGAGCCTGTTTCCACACTCCACGTAGCTTTGATAGCGGCGCTATTCTACAAATGAGTTTAATAGACTATTCCCTTCTCTACTTAAGAATATGATATTGTACGTTCTATTCCATCTTGTTGTCAAATCAAAACACTTTTTATTCTAATATAAATAACCTGTTCGAAATAAACCATCCCATATTAAATCATTCTCCTATCAAATGGTGTTTATATTGTTAGGGAGTTATTTAAACAGGTTGTCCTATCCTCCATATATTTAAAGAGGTCAAATTGTCTCTTGTATTTGACCATATAACGGAATTCAATGCATTTATAGACATCGATAAAGTTTTCCACAGTTAAGCAGTGGAATTCCATGCATTTATAGAGATTGATAAACCTTTCCATAGTTAAGCAGTTGAGATTGATCTTTTCTTCTTCTCTATTCTCTTCTTTGATCGTTTTTCTAGATCATAGAAAGATGTCCTACTTCCAATAAGTCCACGGCTTGTCACCTTTGTTGACCCTCTCTTACCTGGACTAGTACTAGAGAGTTATTTGTTTTGAGTAAAACACCATAAAATATCATCAAATATTGCACCTATGTGATGTATATTCTAAAGTACTTTATAACAGTTCATGTCAAACTAAATGCCCCCAAGAACGAAAGGATGAAGTGTTAACTTAGGTAACACAAATGGAGAAATTTGTGAAATAATAAGAATAAAACTTGGATAAAGTCGAAAAATTTTATAATAACTTATACCTAAATAACATTTTCTAACTATTGTGTTAACTTTTTATAATGCTCTTGATGTAGACTGGATCTATCACGACCGGATCCCGCAAACGGGGATCCGAAACAAGGAGGATCCGGAGCCGGTCCGGATCGAACGGTGACGAGGGGACCCGACGGGGATCCACAACAGGGCGAAGCCGAGGCTATTTCGGAATGAAGAGGATCCGCCCGCGGGGGGCGCGATCTGCCGCCGAAGCTGCTCTTGGATAGTGAGCCGCTGCCCCTTCGGTCGGACGAAGGCGCGGCGCGAGCAGGAGCTCCTGTCGGCGGAGCGGTCGACGAGCGTCGGAGCAGAAGCCGGAAAGTCCGAGATCGGACGGGGGGACGGCTCGCTCTCCGACGAGGGGGTCCGAAGGCACCTTCAGCGCGAGGCCGAGCTTCCTGGCGCGGGGCGACCGACGGGATTGCCCTCGGTCGGCAAGTCCGAAGGCTACTTCAGCGCGAGACCGAGTCTCCTGGTTTGGGGCAGCCGGCGTTCGGCGTCGAGACCGGGGAGAGGAGTCCGAGGTCGGCGGCCGAGACCGACTCGGGGAGGTCGGCGATGATTCGAACCGAGCCCCTGCAGGAGGGAAAGAAGAAGAAGAACCGGTCAGCAGGAGTCCCGGGCGTCAGCCCTGGGGAACCCCCTCCGACGGTCAAGTTAGCTTCTGAAGAAGATTCGATTCATGAAGCAAGAAGAAATAGCTAGAACACTATTCGGACAGTAGTCCTTTAAGGGGTTTCGGAAGCTTAGGGGGGCATCCGTTTTTCCCACCACCTCCTTGGCCACAAATAGCAGGATACTTATAGCGGAGGGTAGCGGATGGTTAACGGCGGCAGCCGATATAGGACTAAAAGGAGGCTTACTGACAAACCGCCATAGCGTCCGATCCGCCACCGGAGTGGGCCGGATTCGGCTACCGGGCCGAAGGGGGTTGGGCCGCTGACGGGCCGAAGCCTGCTGGGCCCTGGGCCGCCGTGCTGTTCCCGGGCCGTAGGCTGGTGGGCCGCTGTCGGGCTGAAGCCTGCTGGGCCGGGAGCGACGGGGCCGCTTATGGGCCGAGGGCTGCTGGGCCGCTAACGGGCCGAAGGCCGCCGGAGGGCCTAATACTGCTACTGTTGGGCTGAATGGGGTTTGGGCCTGCTTCAATGGGCCGAATCGGATTCTGCCGCATCACAAAGAAAACCGAGGGGAACCCTCGTATCAGTCCTCGACAACCCCCTCCTCCTCCACCTCGACGACGTTTCGGTCAGGAGAAGGAGAGGGAGAGTCGACGACCTGCACCGCTTCAGGAGCGGCGCCTTCAGCAAGGGCATCTTCAGCAGCAGCCTCTTCGGCATTGGCCTCTTCAGCATCGGCCTCTTCGGCATCGGCCTCTTCGGCCTCGGCCTCCTCGGCACCGGCCTCCTCGGCATCAGCTGGAGGCGGGGCCCTCTCCGCCACGAGCTCCTCCCACCAGGATAAAAGCTCCCGGGCTTCCTCGCCCTTTGGCATGGCTTCCCCGGTCAGATCGACGCTCGGGCAGGCCCTCTGGGCGACTGCTAGTCACGTGGCGCCGTCTGTGGGAAACCAACAAAACAAGTCATGTCTCGACAACCTGTCACCCGGCAATCCGGACGAGGCGAAACAGAGGCCCGGGAAGTCTCAGCGCGGCTACCACCCTCCGAAGGCACCCCGTCCGTCCCTTCGAGTGCGGTTCGGCTAGTTGCGCCAGGGTCCACAGCTGAAGACAACCGGATGAAGGAACTTCAGCAGCAAATGATCGCACTGACTGCCACGGTCGCATCTTTGGCGGACATGGTATCCGCCATAGCCCGGTATCTTGGGATACTGAGCCAACTCCCCGGTCAAGCACCTCCCTTTTGCCCTATACAGAACGAGGAGCCTCGGCCAGCGCCTCCGCAAGTCTTCGCCGACGAGGCCGTTTCGGCAAACGAGCCCTCAGCACCTCTAGCCCCTCCAGCGGCTCATCCTCAATCTGCAGATCAAGAACCTTCACATGGGCGGTATCGAAAGGAACGGGGCCGAGGCAAGCGACAGGGTCTGCAGCCACGACACCTACCGCTGATTGCTCCCCCTTCCCGAATGCTTACGGAGATAAAATCAATGCTCCGGCCGCCTCAGCGAATGAAGACTGGTCTTCGCCGAAGGGATTCCGGCAAGTACTGCGAATATCACTGCGAGATCGGCCATGCGACTGACGAATGCCGGCAACTTCGGGAAGAGATAGATCGCCTCGTCAGAGAAGGCCAACTGCCACAGCACCAGTAAGAATGGCCTCGACGGAGGCGCAGCTCGATGACCTCAGAGCGGTAAGGCAACATCCAAGGAGATCCTCTTCCCCTAGGCTATGCCTCTGAAAACAGCTGAAGTGTTTGTAAGCAAAAGCGACCGGGGGGCTCACAGAGTCGGGACCCCTTCAGACACGCATCTTCCGTTGTATTTAAAAAATACGGAGTACCTTCGGCACCTTATATAATTAGACCCGGGTTTTTATGAATGAAGTCTCTTTTGAAAGGACTATGTCCGACAACAAACTTCTCCAAAGACCGCGTCAACCCGATCCGAGGGCGGCTATGGCCATTAGTATCGGATCGGAGCGGCATTATTCAAAGACCGCGTCAACCCGATCCGAGGGCGGCTATGGCCATTAGTATCGGATCGGAGCGGCATTATTCAAAGACCGCGTCAACCCGATCCGAGGGCGGCTCCGGCCATTTAGTACCGGATCGGCAGGATATTTTCTAAGCCCGCAAGTAACCCGTACCGATCGGGAAGCGGCATGGCTTTTCTAAAAAGTCCGCAAATAATCCTGATCCGAGAGTGGCTTCGGCCATGAGTACCGGTTCGGGAAGCGGCACGGTATATTTCTAAGTCCGCAAGTAACCCGAACCGGATCGGGAAGCGGCATGGTTTTCTAAGCCCGCAGGTAACCTGAACCGAGAGTGGCTTCGGCCATGTGTACCGGTTCGGGAAGCGGCACGGTATATTTCTAAGTCCGCAAGTAACCCGTACCGGATCGGGAAGCGGCACGGTATATTTCTAAGTCCGCAAGTAACCCGTACCGATCGGGAAGCGGCATGGTTTTCTCTAAGTCCATGTAAACCGTACCGGGAGTGGCTTCGGCCATGCAAACCGTATCGGGAGCGGCATGGTTTTCTCTAAGTCCGTGTAAACCGTACCGGGAGTGGCTTCGGCCATGCAAACCGTATCGGGGGCGGCATGGTATTCTCTCTAAGTCCGTGTAAACCGTATCGGGAGTGGCTTCGGCCATGCAAACCGTATCGGGAGCGGCATGGTATTATCTCTAAGTCCGTGTAAACCGTACCGGGAGTGGCTTCGGCCATGCAAACCGTATCGGGAGCGGCGTGGTATTCTCTCTAAGTCCGTGTAAACCGTATCGGGAGTGGCTTCGGCCATGCAAACCGTATCGGGAGCGGCGTGGTATTCTCTCTAAGTCCGTGTAAACCGTACCGGGAGTGGCTTCGGCCATGCAAACCGTATCGGGAGCGGCGTGGTATTCTCTCTAAGTCCGTGTAAACCGTACCGGGAGTGGCTTCGGCCATGCAAACCGTATCGGGAGCGGCATGGTATTCTCTCTAAGTCCGTGTAAACCGTATCGGGAGTGGCTTCGGCCATGCAAACCGTATTGGGAGCGGCATTGTATTCTCTCTAAGTCCGTGTAAACCGTACCGGGAGTGGCTTCGGCCATGCAAACCGTATCGGGAGCGGCGTGGTATTCTCTCTAAGTCCGTGTAAACCGTACCGGGAGTGGCTTCGGCCATGCAAACCGTATCGGGAGCGGCATGGTATTCTCTCTAAGTCCGTGTAAACCGTATCGGGAGTGGCTTCGGCCATGCAAACCGTACCGGGAGCGGCGTGGTTCTCTTAAAAGTCTGTGAATCCTTCGATCCGACGAATGGCTTCGGCCATGTAATCCGGATCAGGACGCGGCGTGGTTTTCTATAAGTCCGTGAAAACCGTATCGGGAGTGGCTTCGGCCATGCAAACCGTACAGGGAGCGGCATGATTCTCTTGAAGCCCGTAAGCCCTTTTTGATCCGACGAATGGCTTCGGCCATGCAATCCGGATCAAGGCGCAGCATATTATTCTCCAGGCGATATTCTACCAACGGCCTGTCCAAACCTACGACGGATCTCGGCTTCGCGGAATATGGCCAAAAACAGGAGACAGATCTACCCAAGTCAAACAGGGGACAGCCAGGTAAAGCCTAAAACCTTCCTTCCATTTTCTAAAGCAAAAGGAGGTACAAAGCTCAGCCATACGCCTGGCCAAGAGCTTACAAAAGTAAAGCAAAAAGAAAACCGAGGGGAACCCTCGTATCAGTCCTCGACAACCCCCTCCTCCTCCACCTCGACGACGTTTCGGTCAGGAGAAGGAGAGGGAGAGTCGACGACCTGCACCGCTTCAGGAGCGGCGCCTTCAGCAAGGGCATCTTCAGCAGCAGCCTCTTCGGCATTGGCCTCTTCAGCATCGGCCTCTTCGGCATCGGCCTCTTCGGCCTCGGCCTCCTCGGCACCGGCCTCCTCGGCATCAGCTGGAGGCGGGGCCCTCTCCGCCACGAGCTCCTCCCACCAGGATAAAAGCTCCCGGGCGTCCTCGCCCTTTGGCATGGCTTCCCCGGTCAGATCGACGCTCGGGCAGGCCCTCTGGGCGACTGCTAGTCCGAGGTCAAAAACCGCGGAAGAAGCCTGCAGCTGGGCTTGGAGGATCTCCTGGGCATAGTCGTTCCCGGCCTTGTAGTTGGCCACGGCCGACTCCGCTGCCTTTCCCAGTTCCCGCTTCAAGGTCGACACCTCCTCGACGAGGCGGCGCTTCTCCGAAGCTCGCCGAGCCTCCCTGTCCTGGGTCTGGGCTTTGAAAGTCCGGAGTTCGGACTCGACCGCCGCCAGATCGCTCTCGGCCTTCTTCTTGGCCTCGGCGGCGGCACGGGCCTCTGCTGCCCTCTCCTCCAGCTGCTTCCGCGCTCGGGCACTCGCAGTCACGAGCTCCTCAACTAGGGGCTCGATGCGAGGAGCCGCCGAAGTGCCTTCCCCCGAACCAACCGGATCCACCTCGGCTTCCAGAAGCTTACGCTGGAGCAGCTCCTGACGATGCATCAGGACACGGCTCGTCATCGAAGCCTGCGGATCGAGGGCAGATGAGGGCCAGTAGAATCAGAAGAAGTAGCTGAAGATGAGCTGAAACACTTTCGGGGTGCTCACCTGAACCGACAGACGGGCACTCATCTCCGTCAGATCGGTGATGGAGTGGGCCTTCAGCTCCTCGAAGATTGAAGGGAGAGTGAGGCTGTTGAGCAGACGAAGGCACGTCTGCGTGTCCTCCATGCTCTCCCTCGATGCGGGGTGCCGCCGCTCGAGCTGCGCCCGCGGTTCGGCATCTCCTCCATCGGCTCCTGCCGATACGGCCGGAGGGGAGTCACCCCTCGGCATCTCAGGAGACGCCAACCTTGCAGCCCTTCGAGCCCCGGCGCTCCTCCTGATTAGCTGAGCTTCCACCTCTCCCTCGGCCTCCTCTACCCGGGGGCGCTTCGACGCTCGACCGCCTCCCCGAGAGGCAAACTTAGTCTTCTGCTCCCTCTCAAGAGCAGCGGCGACTGCACGACCCTCGGCGGAGGCCGCAGTCCCGAGGCCCCCGCCTCTTGTCCTCGGACCCCCGGTACCTCGGACAGGCCTGCTCACCGCCTGCGGGGCCGGCGCCCGGCGCGAAGCGCGCTGATCCGATAGCTGATCGAGGAGGGCATCGAGCTGGGCCATTGCTGCAAAGCAAGAAAGGGATATCAGAAGCCAAAAACAAGGATCGAGTAATAGACTCAGAGCCGACTTACCCTCGGCCGAAACTTCGTCAGCCTCCAAAGCCGGAAGAGCTTCGGCCGGAGGAGCGGCAGTCCTTCCCCCGCGGTCCCGCGGAGTCTCCCCGGGAGGTAGGTACGGAAAGACCCGCTCCGGATCACGCTTAGGGTCCGGCCAAACCCCGGCACCTATCAACCGCTCCGCGTCGGAAAGAAGCACCGAGACGTCGTAAGGGGCCTTCACCTGAACGTGACCCACGATAGTACTCTGAACGGGAGACAGAACAGGAGGTCCCGAGAGTCCTTCGGCCAGCGGCACCCATTCGGTGGGGAAGGGCCACACACCCTTCTCCTTCTCCGGCAGAGAGACGAAGATAAACTTCCTCTTCCAGCCATGGATAGACGAAGGCTTCGCAGAGAAAATCCTCCGGCCAACCCGGGGGACAAAGCAGTACCATTCCGACTTCCCCTGCGTCTGGATCTTGAAGAGATAGCGAAAGACATTGAGGGAGGGGCGGATTTTCACGTGAGCGAAGACGCTCAGGAATCCGTACACAGTGCGCCAAGAGTTGGGGAAGAGCTGAGAAGGGGCCAGCCCGTAGAAGCTAAGAAGATTGACGACGAAGGTGGGGAGAGGGAGACGGAATCCCGCCTCAAAGCTATCGACGTAAATAGAAAAAGACCCCGGGCGAACGGTATTTGCCCTAGTGGCGGAATCGGGCCGATGGGGGGTCGTCCAAGAGGGAAGCTGAAAGTAAGAAACTAAGTTCCTCACCTCTATATCCGAAAGGGCACAGCTTGCCCCCAAAGCAACATCCGGGAGGCGGCGTTCCGAGGTGGAAGCCTGGCCCGAGTCCCGAACTTCTTGGAAAGCCTCGGCCCCGGAAGCCTCGGCCTCGGAAGCCTCGGCCTCAGAAGCCTCGGTCCCAGAAGCCTCGGTCCCAGAAGCCTCGGTCCCAGAAGCCTCGGCTCCAGAAACCTCAGTCCCGGAAGTTTCGGACCCGGAGCTTTCGGACTCCCCGGACATCGCGGAAGTAAGAGATCCCGAGGCAAGAGGGTCCGACAGGGAAGACTTGGGAGAATTGGGGGGAATGTACTCCTCGTCCGAAGGGGTAATCTCACTAGAAGAGCTCCGGACCATAAAGCCGCGGAGGGAGGGAAGAAGACTGAGGCTTACTCGCAGAAAGAAGGAGAGGATCTCTCCTGAACCAGGCGTCGCCTCAAGCCTCCAGACTCCACAGGCAATGCACTCTGAGGGACGAAGAGCCTCCTCCGGTAGCCGACGAAGCTCGGATGAAGCCTTCAGGAAACTGGCCTCTCGCAGGAGAAGGAAGAAGAGCTCGGGCAGTTGCGGGGGGAACGTAAGCGCGGCAGCAAGAAGAGGAACAGTGCCCCGCAGAGGGCCTGTATTTATAGAGCCCGGTCGATACGCCTCCCGCCGAAGCCTGCGGCCGAGATCGTCCCACTCGTCCCGTCGCTCCTTCCGGATGCCCGCCACGTGTGCCATCCTTCGGCAATGATGGCGGACCGGCTCCGGGACTTGAGGCAAGAGCGATCAGCGGCTGACAGCACTCCGACCCTTCGGCTAACCACTCGGATGCCCGCCACGCGTCCCGATCCGCAGGCGACAAAGGGAGCGGCGGCAATCCGAGCGGAGCCTCGGGCAGAGAGCCGGGGCTATCCGCGACCCACGGGCGGACGGGATCCGTTTGTGTTTTCTCCAGAGCGGCTGGATGCGCGACGCGTGTCCCGTGCTTCCTCGCGAGGCGACGCGCCGTCCCGTCCATTTAATGAGGCCTGACACGGATCAGAGGTACCGACCCTTCGGCTTCTCAGCCCTCAGCCTTCGCCGACCCTCTGAGCAAGGACAAAGCGACCGCACGGCCCTCGGCCGACCGAGGGCCTCCTCTTCCAGAAGAAGGGGGAATACGACTCCCAGGAAGACGCCTGCTGTGATTTTCTTTCTTTTCTGGCAGTTTCAGGCTATACTCTTGCCATCTCAGAACTGAGGAAGACAAGAGTGGGGGGCTATGTGATGCGGCAGAATCCGATTCGGCCCATTGAAGCAGGCCCAAACCCCATTCAGCCCAACAGTAGCAGTATTAGGCCCTCCGGCGGCCTTCGGCCCGTTAGCGGCCCAGCAGCCCTCGGCCCATAAGCGGCCCCGTCGCTCCCGGCCCAGCAGGCTTCAGCCCGACAGCGGCCCACCAGCCTACGGCCCGGGAACAGCACGGCGGCCCAGGGCCCAGCAGGCTTCGGCCCGTTAGCGGCCCAACCCCCTTCGGCCCGGTAGCCGAATCCGGCCCACTCCGGTGGCGGATCGGACGCTATGGCGGTTTGTCAGTAAGCCTCCTTTTAGTCCTATATCGGCTGCCGCCGTTAACCATCCGCTACCCTCCGCTATAAGTATCCTGCTATTTGTGGCCAAGGAGGTGGTGGGAAAAACGGATGCCCCCCTAAGCTTCCGAAACCCCTTAAAGGACTACTGTCCGAATAGTGTTCTAGCTATTTCTTCTTGCTTCCTGAATCGAATCTTCTTCAGAAGCTAACTTGACCGTCGGAGGGGGTTCCCCAGGGCTGACGCCCGGGACTCCTGCTGACCGGTTCTTCTTCTTCTTTCCCTCCTGCAGGGGCTCGGTTCGAATCATCGCCGACCTCCCCGAGTCGGTCTCGGCCGCCGACCTCGGACTCCTCTCCCCGGTCTCGACGCCGAACGCCGGCTGCCCCAAACCAGGAGACTCGGTCTCGCGCTGAAGTAGCCTTCGGACTCGCCGACCGAGGGCAATCCCGTCGGTCGCCCCGCGCCAGGAAGCTCGGCCTCGCGCTGAAGGTGCCTTCGGACCCCCTCGTCGGAGAGCGAGCCGTCCCCCCGTCCGATCTCGGACTTTCCGGCTTCTGCTCCGACGCTCGTCGACCGCTCCGCCGACAGGAGCTCCTGCTCGCGCCGCGCCTTCGTCCGACCGAAGGGGCAGCGGCTCACTATCCAAGAGCAGCTCCGGCGGCAGATCGCGCCCCCCGCGGGCGGATCCTCTTCATTCCGAAATAGCCTCGGCTTCGCCCTGTTGTAGATCCCCGTCGGGTCCCCTCGTCACCGTTCGATCCGGACCGGCCCCGGATCCTCCTTGTTTCGGATCCCCGTTTGCGGGATCCGGTCGTGATAGATCCAGTCTACATCAGCTCTAATCCATGTAGATGTTGGAAACATGAAATTAATCTCTCATTCACATTTTAAATTCTCTCACAAGTTGTGTTTTATGATTATCCATTTTTTAGGAGTTATTTTTTTCTCTGTCATAATTATTAATTCCACTATGTAGCTGGTTGTCCGGTATCATTATAGTCCTTGTATGTTTTCTCTTAGCTTGGTACTTATAATCTTAAGTGGTCAGATGCTAGCAGATTCAGAACGCTTGATAAAATATATTCATGAAGCTACATAGTGAGTCAATTTTCCACTTAGGAACTAAGCTACATAATGAAGCATCAGTTAAGAGGAGAAAACTGTTAAGTTGAAATGACAAATTAGGTTACTTATAAAAACAAGTTTCCATGTTCCTTTCCAATCTTCAAATTTGGTATGTGAGTTTCTCGTTGGATCCAATCCCTCGCTGAATCGATTCAGGCAGTAGCAGCATAGTATTCTTCCCATCATAACATCTTTGGAGGAATGGATACATGCAACTGGGGAGATGAAAAAGACCGAGGAATGCGATGGTGATCTATTTTCTGCATCATTTTTTTCATGTTCCTCTTAAGTATGAAGAGTGATATGCGTTTTCTAACTGATTGAAATCACTAATGTTATATTATATTTAATTTTTATACACATAAGTTAAATCTTTGTTGACATGCAGGACTCTAAATTTTATGTTATGGAATAGTAGAATGTTGGTTGTCATGTATTCATATTTGAGACGCCACGGTTCTTCAAAAATTGTGTATTTTGTTTAAATAAATGTTTTACATATTAATGCTTTTATTTTATTTTTATATAATTTATTTATGTTTTTATATATTCTTTAGTGAATGTCATGTCTATTCCGTTTTGTTCAGCATTTCGGACTTTTGTGTTCCTTATTCAGAATTAAGACGTGAATATCATATTTCACACTGAAGTCTTTAGTATTATCAAAGGCAAAGTCTTTCACCGAAACTATTCTTTTTACTCGTACAACTTCCTGTTCTTGATGCACTCTTTTGTCTTATTTCCAAATGGGCCCCCCAAAACTTATCTAAACTGGGATGATCTGCTGGAGTTCTTAACTCGTGCGTGCGGTTTGGTTTATGGTCGAATATCCCTATTGATTTGGGCTGCAAATGGATTCTAGTTCTAATTATCCGTCAGGTTTTTGCTTATATTATTGGATACAGAAATCTGTTAAAGATCATCTATTAAGTCACAGGAAACAAAAATGGATATCCGATAATTATAGGACTCGGAAATGAAAATAATTGTTTCCACATCTACTAACCCTTTTCTGTCTCCCTTCCATCTCGCTACCGTACTATTAATTGAAAGAGTTTAGGTGGCATTTGAGAATAAAAGTGAAAAATGATGGTTTTAAATGTTGGCTTTTGGGGGGTGTGGGGTCTACATACATATTGAGAATTAGTTTCAAAATCTCAAAAAGTTATGAGATATAAGTTTCTTCTCTCTCCTTTGCTTCTTATCTCTTTCTAAAGTTAACATAGAAAAAAGTTATTTTGAATTTGAAAACAAGTGTATTCAATGGACATGTTCCTCTTTATCCCCTTCCACTCCCCCCCCCCCCCAAATAATTACTACAATCTCCTAAACTATGTTGCCAAATTAGAAACACGGAAACCCAAATTTTGACGGCCCAGAAGCGCACAAGATAAACACTACGAGATCAAGTCAGTACCTTTGAGCTGCATTTTGTCCGGTTCAAACAAGTTCTGAGACGTTTTCGTACGATGTTGTTCTAGGGTCAGCCAGTACCATTTCAATAGGCGATGCTAGGTGTATATTATATTATATTATTGATATTTTAACGAGAAAATGATGACTCTCTCATCCATCTGTAACCGTAGGATGGTCAGGAGACTCGGGACAAGTCAAATAACATCGGCGGTAAACAAAGAAAAATCGTATTTAAATAAGATGGAGTCATAGCACATGGCAGACCACTTCTGCCTTAAAAAAATACTTGCAGGTCTGAATAAGTTAAC
This sequence comes from Zantedeschia hybrid cultivar, assembly GCA_030544215.1. Taxonomy (NCBI): domain Eukaryota; kingdom Viridiplantae; phylum Streptophyta; class Magnoliopsida; order Alismatales; family Araceae; genus Zantedeschia; species Zantedeschia hybrid cultivar. Next base: position 20,071,221 of record JARZZO010000010.1, read on the forward strand.
ACATTTGATATCAAAATATATTACTCTCCCTACCTCACCCCTATGACCAAAGGCTAACCATATAATATAATACAAATTTCACCATCAAATCGGTCATTTTTAGTACAGACCGGGTCTATGCACACAGTAGCATATCACTTTTACCAGATTTTGGATTCTACTTGTGGACTTGCTAGTTCCAATTTCAAGCCAACTAAAAACCTAATTGGGCCCAATATCTAATAAAAATGTGTTCTTTTTTTTTTCCCCCAAAAAAGTCATACCCGGTTCGATAATTAACAGGTCCGGTTCGAAGATCTCGATACTTGATGAGTCAAACATACAAGCGACAAGTTTCGCTGTCATTAGAGACAAACTTGGGTCGTTATACTTATATAATTGGCTGCATCATTAGTCATGTCAGTATGTCGAACCCCCTCGCGTTCCGAGTTATATAAATTTACGAATAGCCCTCGTCCCAAGGGCGTCGATCCTGTCGTTCGTCCATGTACCCAGGTGACACGTGCTACGTCGCCATTGGTGAGGCTCACTAACTTTGGGCGCAGACCATTTTGCCCGCCATTCCTACTTCCTCGGAGACGCTGCCAACCGGCTTCCTCCTCTCTCTCTCTCTCTCTCTCTCTCTCTTCGCTGTGCACCCCACCCCCACTTTCCCGTCTGCTTCTCCAAACTCTTCTGTGTTCCTTCTCCGATCTTCTCCGCCTTTCGGCGAAGCTACCCGGCTCCGATCTTCTCCGCCTTTCGGCGAAGCTACCCGGCACCTACTCGTCGGTCGGCGGGCCACAGCTCTGCGCCGGGCGGCGGGAAGCTAACGCGCAAGTGGCCGGGGAGTCGTAGTAGTAGTTGGCGCGAAGCCCACCGGTCCCGTCTTCTTTCCACACTCGCAACCTCGCAGCCGTTTCCCTTCCTTGGTGGGGTGATCTCCGGATCGTGTGCTGTATACACGGTTTCCTTCTGGACTGTGGCGCCCGCAGCTCGGTGAGACCTATTTGAGCGGTGCGCGGGAGCTGCCTGGTGTGGTTGGTGGTTCCGGCGGTGGAGGTGAGGACATGGAGAGCTACCTGAATGAGAACTTCGGGGGGGTGAAGTCGAAGAACTCGGAGGAGGAGGCGCTCCGGAGATGGAGGAAGCTCTGCAGCGTCGTCAAGAACCCCAAGCGGAGGTTCCGCTTCACGGCGAACCTCGCCAAGCGGTCGGAGGCCCAGGCCATGAAGCGTACCAACCAGGTTGGTTGCTCCCGCCCGCTCCCTTTCTTTCCCTTCGTTCCTTCGCTGCTCTGCCGCGCGATTTGACCCGATCGGTTTGGATCAGACCGGTTCTCTCTCTCTCTCTCTAGTTCTATCTGTGAACAGAGACGGAGAAATATAACCATTTCAGTATCTAGTTAAAGTTACCATACTAGAGTCACTGCTTTGTTTAATATGCATTGTCCTAATGTCATATATTGTATTTTGTGCTCATTTCTTCCTTGTGTGGTACGGAAATGTGAAAATTATAGTTGGTAGGAGAAAGAAGGATGATGTTGCCAGTTTATGTGGCTGGTCTGGCATGCTAACCAGAAGGTCTTAAACTTGTATATATGTATATGTAAGTCAGTTCAAGTTGGCAACAACCTGTGCAGTTGCACTTCTGTAGCCTCTAGAAAATAAAATTATCTAGTCCTTTTATACAAAATAAATAGAAAATTGGTAATATTTAATTTAAGTTTAGAGATTATGTATATAACCCTAATGATCTTATGCATGCAATTTTTAGAATTTACATGTAAAGGTTAAGGAGTTTTCACATGTATTAAATTGTCACAAGGTTTTCCCTATACTAGATTCTCAAAGGATTGGATGCAAAAACTTTCATATCCGAAGTTAATTTCTCTTTCACTATACTAGATTCTCAAAGGTCCGAAGTTAATTTCTCTTTGAATTTAACTTACAAAGTTGCCAATTTCTCTTTGAATCTAACTTACAAAGTTCCCCTCTCAAAGGATATATAATACCTACATATACTTGTTACAGTAGAAGGGTTATATTGTCAAAGTGGCATCAGGTTTTGTTGCAATATTCGCATTTGTTCTAACAATTACAGGTAATCTCTTTTGATAAAAATATCCATGTGGACGAAGTTCTCAAAATAGGGTACTTTAAACACATGATGAAGTCTTTAAACTAGGCATGATCGTGTTAAAGAGATATCGGTGAAGTTAACTATGTCCTAAGAGTAGTCTACTACCACTTCCAAAATAACAATGCAATTATGGATCTTGCAATGATATTTTTCTGAGAAGGGAAGGATTGCGGGTATCCTTCAAGGTTCAGATTCCACTGTCAATATGGAGGTTGCAAAATGGTGTTTGTTGTTGGGAAATCGGACTTCTCAAAAACAATCATTTCCACATGTAGGCTTAAAAGTCATGCGCATCTTTTTTAAGACTTTGCTTCATAAATGTATGCATTCTGCCACTCAGTATAAATCCCCATGACAAAATGTACTAGTCAACTGACTAATGACTTATTGAGTTTGAGTGTCTGGTGTGAACCATCTGGCTTATATATTTTTCATGAGACAATTATGTTCATTTCCCTGATTAAAACTACCAATACATCTTCAGAGCATTTCTGATCATGCACCACCTCTTACTTTTGCAGGAGAAGTTGAGGATTGCTGTGTTGGTCTCAAAAGCTGCCCTTCAATTTATAGACGGTAGATGTCATTACTTTTTCTTAGATCACTTTTGACTTTTATATGTACCTATTAATTTGTTAAAGATCCTTAGTTTAGTTCATACTCTGAATTATGTTACTTAAAAATGTCTATGAAGGTGCCACTTTCTGTAGTGAATATGTTGTACCTGCGGAAGTCAAAGAAGCAGGTTTCCAGATTTGTGCTGATGAACTGGGATCCATTGTCGAGGGTCATGATGTGAAAAGGCTGAAAGCGCATGGTGGCATAAAAGGCATTGCAAACAAGTTATCTACTTCAACCACTGATGGGATTACCACGACAGAAGATATGCTGAAGTGTAGGCGAGACATTTATGGCATTAATAAGTTCACTGAGGCTGAAATGCGGGGCTTTTGGGTATTTGTTTGGGAAGCACTTCAGGACATGACATTAATCATCCTTGCTATATGTGCCTTTGTATCACTTGTTGTTGGCATTGGCATGGAAGGATGGCCTAAGGGTGCCCATGATGGCCTGGGAATTGTTGCAAGCATCCTTTTGGTTGTTTTTGTCACAGCAACCAGCGATTATAGGCAATCTTTGCAGTTCAGAGATTTGGATAAGGAGAAAAAGAAGATCTCTGTTCAAGTCACGAGGAATGGGTTGAGACAGAAGATGTCAATATATGACCTTCTTCCTGGTGATATCGTGCATCTAGCAATTGGTGACCAAGTTCCTGCAGACGGGTTATTTGTTTCTGGATTCTCTGCCTTGATAAATGAATCAAGTCTGACAGGAGAAAGTGAGCCAGTCATGGTTAATGCAGATAATCCTTTTCTTTTGTCAGGAACGAAGGTCCAAGATGGATCTTGCAAAATGCTAGTAACAACAGTTGGCATGAGAACTCAATGGGGTAAGCTCATGGCCACTCTTAGTGAAGGAGGAGATGATGAAACTCCATTGCAAGTCAAATTGAATGGAGTTGCTACTATTATTGGGAAAATTGGTTTATTCTTTGCAGTTGTGACATTTTCTGTGCTCGCACAAGCTCTTATTAGGCAGAAGATTCAAGATGGTTCATACCTTAGTTGGACTGCTGATGATGCGTTGGAGATGTTAGAGTATTTTGCTATTGCAGTTACAATTGTGGTAGTTGCAGTTCCTGAGGGGCTGCCTTTAGCTGTAACACTTAGTCTTGCTTTTGCCATGAAGAAGATGATGAATGACAAAGCACTTGTCCGCAATCTTGCTGCTTGTGAAACAATGGGTTCAGCTACAAGCATTTGCAGTGATAAGACAGGGACACTGACAACCAATCATATGACTGTTGTCAAGGCATGTATCTGTGGTAATATTAAAGAAGTGAGTGATTCAAAAGAGGCTATGAATATGTGCTCCCAAATTCCAGATGCTGCTGTTAAAATTCTTCTGCAATCTATATTCAGTAATACAGGTGGGGAGGTTGTTTTCGGCAAAGATGGAAAATCTGAAATTTTAGGAACTCCGACTGAAACTGCTCTGTTGGAATTTGGATTGTCACTTGGTGGAAATTTCCAATCAGAGCGTCAAGAAGCCAAAATCATCAAAGTTGAACCTTTCAATTCTTTGAAGAAGCGAATGGGAGTAGTAATACAACTTCCAGAAGGTGGATTTCGTGCTCATTGCAAAGGTGCCTCAGAAATAGTGCTAGCTGCCTGTGACAAAGTTATAGACCCAGCTGGTAATGTTGTCCCCTTAGATGAAGCAACCAAAAATCACCTTGAGCGGACAATAGAAAGTTTTGCTTGCGAAGCCCTTCGAACATTATGCCTTGCCTATATGGAAGTGGGTAACAGTTTCTCTGATAAAGAACAAATTCCTCAAAGCGGTTATACATGTGTTGGAATAGTGGGTATAAAAGATCCTGTCCGCCCTGGTGTAAAGGAGTCTGTTGCAATCTGTAGATCAGCTGGGATTACTGTGAGAATGGTCACTGGAGACAATATAAACACTGCAAAAGCAATTGCTCGAGAATGTGGCATACTGACTGACAGCGGTATAGCTATTGAAGGTCCAGAGTTTCGAGAAAAAAGTCCAGAAGAGTTGGCTGAACTAATCCCAAATATTCAGGTGATATTCCTTATGATACCGAGCTCTCTATTGTGGATTTATGTAATATGCCTGAATCTGATTAGTATATGTTATCATCTTATTGGGAACCTTTTTTCCTTGCTCTAGGTCATGGCTAGATCTTCACCACTAGACAAGCATGCATTGGTTAAACACCTGAGAACCAAGTTCAATGAGGTTGTCGCTGTAACTGGTGATGGCACAAATGATGCTCCAGCACTCCATGAGGCGGATATCGGGTTGGCAATGGGAATTGCGGGAACTGAGGTTGTTGTCTTTTACTTATTGTTGTCCTTCAATTGTCAACTAAGTACCCTAATCTGCAATGGATATCTTTGTTCAAAAGCTGGTGACTGTTATTCTCAAATCATCTAGGTTCTTTGCGCTTGACTTTAGTTAAAAGAATTAATGGAAAAGATTTATCATGGCTGCTTCATTGATTGATTATACATATGCTGATATGCCTATTGAGATTGTAGCAGATTCGAATAAAATATAGTTTCAACAAAAGAGTGTTCTGTGTACTGCAAGGCACTGATATTTGTTAGCATTTATGCAGCCTGCAGTATTGTTTTACATCACGCGATACAAAGATTATAAAACACACAAACGTATGCTTCTATTTGTTAGTAGTATCTGCTCCTGTCCCTAACAAATAATCTTAGTTAATCTAGGAACCATGTGCCTGAATTAGGGATTTCTAGCTTTGTAGGTGATTTGAACTACATATTTAGAGATGGAGGGTAGTGACAACTCCACTTGGAAAATTAAGGTCGAGAAAAAGTTAGCATTCTCAAAGAATTGTCTTGAGAAGCATATTGAAATGATGCATCTTTGATTTGCATCCATTCTGGTCGTAGAGATTATCAGTTGCTGATTCTGGTAATTGATGTATCTCTGAGAACAGAGCAACTTCTGAGGTTTTAGGCCAGAGGATCTTTCTGTCCAGTTAAATTGCATAAAGCATTATGACACAACTGATGTTCCTCTTTTGCCATGACATGGTCACCTGAAGTCTGCTCCTCTCTTCTTATCTGTCAACATAACTATTTGCATGGTAGGAATTGAGAGACTGCTTCTATTTTGTCTGGATTTTGAACAGATTTTCTTTGTTTTCATTATTCAAGAAGTAAAGATACTGAAGTTAGTTTAATTTGCTGTTTGTTGTGCCACTTTCTTGCAGGTAGCAAAAGAAAGTGCTGATGTCCTCATTCTGGATGATAACTTTTCAACAATTGTGACTGTGGCAAAATGGGGACGTTCAGTATACATCAACATTCAGAAGTTTGTGCAGTTTCAACTGACGGTTAATGTGGTTGCTTTAATAGTTAATTTTTCCTCAGCATGCCTGACAGGTATGTGCCTACAGCTTTTTCCATTGTCTTTTATGAATTTAAAGTTGTACATAGTTCAGTCAAATGCTGCAGCCATTTGAACCCTAAATCGAAAAAGGTGCCACCACTCAATGTGCTCACTACTGGTATTACATGCCCCATAGAACCTTTTTAGGATATATGGATCAATTGTCTGTTCAGCCATTAAGTGACTTGTATGACCACTTTCCTGTTCAATCTCCTTTTTCGGTAAGTAGCATGCTAACGCTTACCTCTCATTCCATTTGTCATTTAGGGCATGCTCCACTCACTGCTGTTCAACTACTTTGGGTGAACATGATCATGGACACACTAGGGGCCCTTGCCTTGGCAACTGAACCACCTAATGATGACCTAATGAGAAGAATGCCAGTTGGAAGGAATGGAAACTTCATCAGCAATGTAATGTGGAGAAATATTCTGGGGCAATCATTTTATCAGTTTATAGTGATCTGGTATCTCCAGACAGAAGGGAAAGAGTTGTTTCAACTCTCGGCCCCTGATGCAGACCTAACACTGAATACACTTATTTTCAACTCGTTCATATTCTGTCAGGTATGTTTACAGTCCTAGTTTTTTTTAACATGAAACTGTTGCTTTGGGCTTAAGCTGTTATTTTGTTTGGTTTAATATTGCAAAATTTATCCAATGCTAACATTGATGATGAATTTGAGTCGAAGGGTGTTTTTTAATGTGTTGTCAATCTTTTGCCCATGTTTCCTAAACCAGATGAAATTTTACAATTAACTGCTGCCTTGCTTCCCCTCCTCGTTAACTACAGCCTTGCTTCCCTTCCTCAATCTCAGTCTCTCATAAAGTGTCTGAATAAATACGTGTTACATTGCCTAATGCTTTCACTAGAAAATCATAACTATTCAAACCTGTTCATCTGAGCCACTTGATTTTTCTTTTCAATTAACTAAGTTCCACCTCTGTTCATTTCCCAGGGGAATTGATTGAGAATAGCCTGTAATCTGTTAATGCGATTGGCCAGATGCAAACAAGCCTGGATTTGATTTTTCGAAGATCCATGTTCTATTCTAATTTCTAATACGATGTTTTATAACACAAAATATAAAAGTACTAGTTTTTCTCTTTCTCTTTCTGATTCCATATTCCCGTTTTCCCTTTGTTTTCCATTACTTTCTCATTTCCCTTGTCTGTCCTCTTCTTCCATTCCTTTGTCTTTCTACATTGCTAAAGATCCTAACAACTCTAATACAAATCTCAATGGGAATCAGATGCATGTCTGACCCATTGATGGCTGTGGAGAACCTCACAATTTTTTGGGTAGTATATATGTTGCTTTTTATGTAATTAACAATATTGGCAAATTTACACGGTGGTCAATGGAACATTTTGAGGCTAGATACCCATATATCAATGACCATGTTTCTTCCTGTTGTGGTTCCACATCAGGAAGAGTTCCAGGAAATGCCTCTATAGTCTGCATAATTATGATTGTTGCACAGGTCCTTAATTCTCCATGCATGTGTTAATTCCATGCTAGTGTAAGATGGCAAACTGGCATTCTTTTTCATGTTGATTAATGAGTTTCACTAATGATCTCAAAAACTTGTGCAGATTTTCAATGAGATCAATTCTAGAGAAATGGAGAAGATAGATGTGTTCACAGGTTTACTGAAGAATTATGTATTCGTCGCTGTCCTATCGTCCACCGTCATCTTCCAGATTATAATCGTTGAGTTTCTTGGAGATTTTGCAAACACAACGCCACTTACTTTATTGCAGTGGTTTGTGTGCATATTTATTGGATTTCTTGGCATGCCCATTGCTGCTGCCATCAAGTTGATACCTGTGGATTCTAAGTAAAGGTCAATGAAAAACAAGGCCTTAGCTGGGATTTTTCTTTTTTCTTTTGACGTAGGCATTTCCTCACAAGCTGGTTCCACTGCTTCTTTCCAGGCAGCTGTTATTCTCTTCCACTAATCTGTAATTGCAAATTTTTTTTATTAAAGGTCAGCACTAATATGGTATGAATTTGTGAGATGAGAAGATAGAGATTGGAAATCCCTGCATGATCCTCCATACTAGATTGGAGCAAGGATGTAATGCATGCGATGTGCTGCTACTCTGATTTTCTAACTTCTGTTTCTCATTTCCTTCCAACATAAAAATGAGATTACAATGGCACCATAGTTGTGTGGTCTTTGTTGTCTTTTGAAGTTACGTAGTTACACAAATGCAAACTTATATTGAGATGTAGGCAAGTATGCTTATGGAAGACAGCAAAATTTTGATAGAGAAGATGGAGAGGTTTTGAAAGGGGATATCTCGCTTTGTTCAGCATTGAAGATTCAGTATTAGCTGAGAGCATCAGTGTATCCCAGCATACACCTCTCAGAATCTTCCAAACCAATCTGTCAACCATTATAAAGGAACCTAAGGCAGCAAAGCATCACATTGAGTCGGGATTAGCAAATTCAAAAATAGTTCGAACAATAACTACCTCAGATATCAAATTAAATCAGCGTTCATTTTACTACATCGAATTCATCTAAGATTTCAACATATTTGGACGTATTTTCTCCCTTTCTTAGCTTTAAAACTGCTAAATGATGGTTGCAGTAAGCCCAAGTGACAAATCTCGTTACTATGGAACACATAACATTCCCCTTGCCAAGCTTTAACTAGTCTGCAATTTTGCGTGTATATGGCTTTTTTTATAGTAGTAAAAAATGGTGGCCACATCAGGCAATTTGCAGTGCATCACGTGCATCAAACACTAAACTCCTTGCCAGGAGATTTGCATGCTAAATTTCTATATCTGCTGCAGAGGAAGAGTATATGATTCAACTTTTAAGCTATAAGATGAAGATAGTTGACTAAATAGCATTCAGGTGACGTTGGTCAGAACTGGATAGAAATTTAAATGGCTTGGTGGACTTAATTCGAGCCAAAACTGAAGGAACTTTACCACGTGGAATAATTTCCTTTTGTTATCAAATCACAAATGGTCATCGTCTTGTTTGTTGAAGGCTAAAATGACATGTCGGGTGGACGTTACTACAAAAACCCCTCATGAATCACACGTGTGAGAAAACTCAAGATGATGCTTATCAGCTTATGTAAGGTCCCTCCAAGAATTGCATCCTATGCAAAAATGAAAAAAAACTCAGTTTTAAAAAAGGATTAAGAAGGGGGGTGAAAGCGCATACAATGATAAATTTGAAGTGTTTCTGCAAAACAAATTCTACGGGGTACCTTTCAGACATGAAAGAAAGTACTTTGGGTGGCTTACATACCCCAAAATAAACATTAGCTTTTTCATCTAAGGCCGAATACTGACAATTAGGGTGCATTAAAAGTAGCTTTCTTTGAAACAAAGTTTGGAACCTCAAAGGGAGATGATAGCAGGATTGCTGATAATTATGAGCTATTCACACACTTACATTAGCATCTAACCCTGGAAAGAACTTTCTTGTGCCGAGATTGACAAGGAATTAGAATTGGCCGTTTCCAGAGTGTCTGCTTAATTAGATCCCCTGGCATATCATCAAACCAGGCAGTAGAAAAGTAAAAAATGAATGTCAGAACTTCCATTTACATATTGAGCATCTACATGAGGTGGAATTCTGACCTTACATAGATGTGGGATTGTAGTTAATAGGGACCTCAATTCCTCACTGGTTCCCATTTTTTAGCTCTATTTTGAGATGCAAACTACATCAGAGTTGGTTTGTCTTGCTACCTTATAATAGGGAGCTGGTATGTCCCAACAACAGAAGTGACACGAGAAAGAGGCCACAAGGTGGTCCAAAGGATCCATTTCCCTTCGGAGAAACCTCTCTTAACAGCTAACTCACAAGATGCTTCACTTTGATAGGAACAAGACAAATGTCTGCACGGGCAATAAAAATCGCAATCTGATCAGAACTCTCAAATCATCAGGTGACTGAACCAGATAGAACCAAACTCAACCATTTCTACAAAACACTAAGGACAGGATCCCTCTTATAAATTAACTAGAATTCTTCGACCAAATCAGAAGAAATTTGTGTGCTGGCAATTCAAATTCTGTAGCAGATACAACATGAAAGAGGAGATTGGTAAAAGGTTCTGGTTTTGTGATACAAAAAGTTAACATAATTCAATTTAACATGCATGAAAACTAAAAAAATATCAACAATTAGATGTTTCATCTATTATAATAAAGTTATTTTTGACACTTTAAAGATGTGTTAATAGAATATGACAAAAAACAATGTTACCATACCATTTTCATAATCAACGAATCTTTACAGCACCCAAGATTGAAATGCATCTGTTCACTACGTTAAAGCAAAGACGAGGTTCTATAGATCTCATTCTCAGCATTCATGTAGGCCTCTATTCACAACAGTTAAGATAAATGTTATACTTCATCTATTTTATCTAATCAAATGACCGATTCACTCTTAATTTTTTAAAATAATGGTATATCAAAAATAATGTTTAAAGGATCTCATCTTATTAAGACAGAACGCAGAGAAAAGGTTTCCTCCATCTGTGGGAAAAAAAGAAAACTGAGCCAGGTTCATTCGATTAGTTTCACAAACTTGCTTTCTAAGGATTCTTGTTTCCTCAGGTCCTCCCTCTCCAACTTATTATTGAATGCAGATGATCATTCTCCAGTGACTAGAAAACCATTTTGTTGACCGAGTCAGAGAAGTAGACATCCACCCATTATTATCTGTATCAACATCTCGGAGCTTCAAAAAACTTGAGCTCAGCTTACCTTCTCTTTTTCTTTTTCTTCTTTTTTTGCCTTGGGAGATCAGCTGAGCTGAGCTGACCTCGCAGTGGGTGGGGGACAGAGCTCACCGGTGCAGGCAAGGTGTCTTTGTTTGAACCAGCGGCTCCATGGATAGAATTCCTGCTGCACAGGCCGAGCCACCCTTTCCATTATTTTACTGTTCATGTCAGTGCCAGCCAGGAGGCTCCCAATGCTGGCATTCCCTCGAACAGATGGGGGAGTTACCCAACGATGCCATCCCCCAGTCCACCTGCTTTTGTTTTTGACCGTGGAGTGTGGACAAGAGGGTGCCCCTGGGCATCTGACCAAGCGCCCATCTCAGGGCTGTGTGGCATCTACGATCACAGCCGTCTGATGGACAGCTGACGGCCAGAGATCCTGTGGGGTTTGGGTTGTGTTTTAAGTTTAAAAAGAAGGCCTTCAGCTGCGGTTCACATGCCGGCATGGTCTCTTCACCAATCACCATGCCTCGTTAGAAAAGAGAGCCGCAGCAGGTGAGGGGGGGCAGTACTGCTGGCAAAATTTTCTTTCTTTTCACCTTAGCACTCTGTTGCCTTATTAGTTTAATGGTGAGGTAAACGTGAGAACTGAGCAAAAGGAGAAAAGGGAGGCAGATTGCTGAAGCCCATGAAGACGTAGTAATGTAATCCAATCAGGGATCCTGCCTGTGATGCTGCCACTAGTCTTTTGTCCACCTGTGAGGAGTACCTAAGTACGTAACGACTTGGTTGCTCTTTTGGACCCGTTAACCACCATAGATTTGATGTTTCCTGTGTTTAGATATAGCCGTTGAGGTCGTGTTTTCATAAGTGAAGAAGATAAAGATTGTCATTTCTGTCATTACTCATTCCCATTAACAAATAAGACGTGTTTGAGACAATAAGAAACATGATTCGAATGAGATAGAGATTAAACTTTTTTTGGTTTGTAGTGCAATTGATTGCGTACAGCTATATTTACAGGTCATCTTCAAGTTAGGAGAATTCAATTTTGAACATTGTCAATATATATTCTTTGCCTCACTCTGATAGGAGAATACAGCAAAATGAATTCTTCTATATTGTTTATGCTGGAATAAGAAGTGTTTTGATTTGATAACATGTTGGAATACAAGAGAATATGGTGCAGGGAATAACTTATTCAATTTATTTCAAGATCTTATTCTTAGAATAAGACTAATTCTAATTTGACAGACGGAATGGCTTATACCGCGTCAGAATTACTTATACCAGCATAAGGTGAATAAGCCATTCCACCTTAGACCCAAGAATTGCTTATTCTTCTTATTCCATCAGTGAGTCCCACAAAACTATCAAACCGAAACATCTTTTATTCTAGTATACGCTATTTCGGATAAGTAATTCCGAATAACTTATTCTGCAATCAAAGTGGGGCTAGAATCTGACTGATTCCATTAATAATCCTTACTTATTCTGCTGAATTCTACTATTAAATTGAGGCTTTAAGAAGGCGACTTATGTGCTCAAATGTGACTATTTGCGAGTTCGGGGTGATCACCAAAGAAGAAATCTACCAAACGACATAGTTAACGTGAAAGAAAATTTTCACATTTTTCAGCCAGCCTTGTAGCCTCTTCATGTGAGTTGATAGGTAGAGATTAGTCATCCCACTTACAAATATAGAATTATTTACGCCTTAAACTAGAGATAAAGATTAGTGCAATCCCTCATCTATGATTTTTTTCTTTCTTTTTTAACTACCACCGAACGGAAGATACGCCATCTTTATACCATTTTAACCTCGCAGAAATTGGATTGGCATTTCATAGAACACCTACTACCCTCATACTCACATGCGCAGAACAGTACTAACAGAGAGGAAAATGCTTGGTTCCATTCAAATGTACCACGTGAATTGTCATGACATTACTAGAACCCCTTGGCTCTTTGGATTCCTTTGCAATTCCAAGACAGTGTACTATTTGGCTGGATTTGATGGAATAGAGTGTATAGAATTGGCAATGGAAATTACATAAGCAGCAAGTTTCACTCCCAATGTTCAAACAAAATCCAATCAACATCCAATTCCTCTTTTACACACATACTTTTAGCTGGACAACATGGAACACAAGTGCGTGAGGTCGCACCAAAACATGGTGACACCCCTCTCCCCACTTTTCCCAATCTTTTCAAGGACCCCATGAGAGCATCCCGCGAAGCCACCAGGGAGATGCACACGACCCCTACTCCACTGACACCATCTGCCTCACCAATGGCCATCATGAGAGATGAATAACACAGTAACAGGGGGGAAAGTTACAGGGTAAGAAGAAGAAGAACAACTTAACAAGAGAACGAATATAGCTTAAGTATTCATGAACAAATGACAGGGGGGGCTATCAAGTATCGACCAAAAAGGACTACTAGACAGACTACTCACCAAACAGTGTGCCATGGCTTCTTGGGCTACCCTCTTGCCAGCCTTTTTTCCTATACCCAAGTCAGCCTTCTTGCACTTTGCCAAAGCTTTCCCCTTTTTTTCCCTCTTTCTCTCTCTCTTTTTGTCAATATTTAACAAAACACTAAAACAAATTGGAAAAACAAAAGAATCAACCCCATACTTCAAACCAATCCTCCTCAATGCTAGACAAAACTCATCAGTAGAGTTCTACAAACTATATATTAACTTTAATGGCTGCACCACCTTGCCAGACCATTAATTATGTGATTAGAGGATCAAATCCTGCCCCCAAAGACCAAAGGAAAAAAAACATGTGGAGGGCCCTTCTCTAATCGGTGTTATTCTTGTTATTAGCTGCTATGCGGCAATTGCAGTCGTATGAGGGCATCGCCAGGCGCCTCCTCTTGCAGCAGAGGGTGCTGCAGGTGGAGGAGCCATCGATGGCGTCGCCGGACGAGCCGGGCATGCTCGGGCAGGACGATGACGTCAAAATCTTGTGCAATTTCTGGTCTTTCTGCGCCCTCCGTGACTCCTGAATCATCATGTTGTAGCAAGAAAGCGTGTGGTCCTGCAAGTAGAAAGAGAAGGAAAAAAAACCAACCCATGACCAGAAAGATCATAACTTGATCAAACCCGTTGAAGAGACAAAACTGAGACACAAAGCGTGGGGGTGTGGTGCGCTGCAAACTCACGATTTCTAAAGATCTGCACGTGGAGACTGAGCCCATCTTATCCTCCAGCAGTGTCTTGGTCAGTGGCTGGCCGGAGGCGGCGAAGATGGCCGCCGCTGCGACCGCAGAGGGGCGGTAGTCCGCCAAGTTCATCCCTGGGTGGCGTGGGAGCCCAACAAAGTTCCGAAATTTAACAACTTTAGAATGCCCAGCAAGGTAATTGAGAGAGGTTTGGTGCGGAGGCCATTGCTCTCACCTCCGACGGTGGCAAAGATGAGTCCAACGGCTCTGGAGAGGAGGTCCTTGCCGCCGTCCGGGTCCCCGAACTTGGCCGCAAAGTAATTGAGGTAGAGGAAGGGGGTTATTGAGCCCATCCGCCACTCCAGGGTGTTCAGCACGAGCAGCTCCATCCGCTGGATCGCCTTGTTGTCGAAGTGGTATTCTTCCACGGGGTACTCGGTCAGGGCCGGGACCTTGCACTCCTCCATCTTGGCCGCCAGCGATAGGCATGCCACCGATAGGAGGTGAATCGCCCAGGACTGCCCTCTCTGTTGTCGATTTGAGAGGAAGACAAAGAAATGAGACGGAAACCGAGAACATCTGGTGAGGAAGAGCAACAGAGATGACGAAAGGAAGCATCTTGGTGTTGTCTAAACGGCCATGGCATTACCTCGATGGTTCGCTTCACGAAGAACCGATCGAGGTAGAACACGGAGAGGTAGGCCGTCCGGGGGCTGAAGCCGAAGTACGCCCGCGTCTGGTTCAGAAAGGCGGAATCTTTTCAGCTTTCTATTGCAAGATTGAGTAGACGAAATCGAAAACAAAACAAAGATAACAACAGTGATAACGGTCATCAGTTTGGATAGGAACCCACTTTAAGAATCCACCGGACGGCGCCGGAGCGCGCGCACTTGAGCCAGTCGAGCGCCGTGGAGCCATCGCTGCAGGAGAACCCCCCGCTGCAGCTCTTGCTCTCGAAGCTGCTCTCCCTGGACACCATTATCCCGATGTATTCGTCGTCCGCCTCCGTCAGTGCAGAATCCTTCACAAACACGAACCCACCGCCCCCTCCTCTCTCTTCCTCCTCCTCCCCGCCCTCGAGACAAGTCCCATCCTCCTGGCACAGCAGGTTAGAGAAGAACTCCGAGCAACCCTCCTCCTCCATGCCCCCCACTCTTCCCCTCCTCCCACTCTCCCTACTGCTCCTCCACCTCTATATCAAGTTCCAACTACAGCAATAGCAACTCCATTTCCCCCTCTGTAGGGAACTACACAAATCCTCAGAGAGGACAGGAGAGCAAAGCGGGGAGTCCTCTTGTTTGTTGTGTTCTCTCCACATGTACAGTCACAGATGAGAGCAAGCGAGGCGCCCCCACCCCCACGAGCTTTTAACCGCCCGATCCGCTGGGGATGACGAGGAGAAATCTGTGCTGCTGGGTCTTGGTTAGTGGCGCCTCCGCTTCCCCCTCTCCCTCTCCTCCCCTCCCCTCCCCTCCCCACGCAAGGGATTTAGCCACCGCCGCCGATAATAGATAGAGATATATAAACGTAAAGAAAGGAGTGAGTTTTGGCGGTGCGTGCTCGCGCTGCTGTTACGGGAAACCAAGCCACCAGCTGCAGCCGGGCGCGCGCGGGGGCCTTGCGAGTCCCCCGCTGCCGCTGGAAGCAAGCGTGGGCGTGGGCGTGGGCGTGCGCAGCAGCACCCGTCCTCATCACCACCGAACGTTTAAAAATTTAAAAGAGATCTTTTAATTTTCAGTCCTTACAATCATCTAACGTTCTTAATTTTCTTAAGACCTCCGCATGAGAGGCTCTTTAGAGAGGGAGGGTTGAACGGGGACATTTTAAATGATTGTGGTGACTAATAAAAAATATAAGGACTTATGAAGAACATGAAAGTCTTACAGGCTCTCAAAAGTAAATATCTCAAACTCTAAAAGTGAAAACGTATCTAAATGAAATGGTGTTTACGACCGTTCGATCTGATTTGGACGGCTGAGATGGAGTGACGGTGAAAGGGGCGGGAGAGTGGACTCGAGTCAATCGCCGGGCTTTTCTTATAATGGCGCCCCCGACGTATGCGGTCTTTATTTATTCCGGTCCCGCTCGCTCTAATATTTACCGTTCACAGCTAGGCCGGTCAATGGTCAAACCCGGGGGAGGGTAGTATCTCGTGGCTGTCGCGATCCTGAGCGAGCCCCGGCGATCGGACGGTCGAGATCGAGATCCCGCACCGTTCCCAACGTGCGGCGCGTGATGGCTCATCAGAACGACTGTTAGATTTCGATTGGCGTCTCAAGATCTTTATGGGGCTCCGTGGGTTGAGGTGGCGCCCACCTCCGATGCGCTGCCACGCGGAATATCGGAGCACAACGTTGCTGCACTGCTAAGACTCAATACAGTGGAGTTATAAAAAATAATTTAATTTTTAAATTTTTTTAAGTGAGTCTTGAAATATTTTACACATCTATACAAATTGATCTTTGATCAGACGATTTAAAAAAAAAAAAAAAATTAAAAAATAAGTCCAATGAACTGTCAAAAATGTTTTTAACGATCTAATACGAATCTGAATCCACAATTGCCCACACACGGTGCAACGGGCTAATGGGTCGAGCCCACTGCACCAAGCATTAGTCTATTGAAAATGTGGACGATCTGTTTCCCACTCCTTTTGTTGCATCTGTCTCGGGGAACTTTGATCGGATGGCTTTTCTGGACTGTCTCATTAATCACATGTATCGTCCATTCTTGTGAGCTTCTTCGCCAAGTGGGGTACCGGCGTGGGCACTCTCCTCGTCCTGGAGCTTAAGAGACGTGTAGCTAGCTACTCGGCATAACAACATGTATATGCTTCCCGTTGTTGTTATTATCTGATAAGTTAACATGCAATGCAGATAGAAACAAGGGAACCCCGATGCTTCGAGTTCGTCGTGTTTCCCGTTTCCACGCCTAAGGAGCCTAACAAGGACTACATCATTGGGAAGAATCTAGGAAGAGGCATTAATACGCCAGTAATATTATTAAGTTGTTGGTAATCGAGTCGCAGAGGAGTACACAAGATCCGATAACAACTTGCTGGGTTGGAAGACAGGGTGTTCTTATCCTCATCTGAAGTACTCGCCAGTCTATGTCGTTTGAGAGTGTTATTTATTGACGCAGTAGATGCAATACGCTTCTAAATGTACTTTACTCGGTCTGGTTGGGTAAGTCCACTTGTGGGGTGAAGAATTCTTTGCAGTGCAGGGAGAGTTATGCTTGGTGAGGTTTTGTGAGAGCACTTGGCTTTAAGGGGTTCTAAGAGCAGGCAGGTGCCAAAGTGCTTTGTGGGGAAGGGGTGGGGAGGCCTTCGTTTTACTGTTACTGGTGGAATGGACGCGCGTGGAAGCATTTGAGTGATGAGTAGATGCTAACAAGAGTCTTTTTTTTCGTTTTTTTTTTTATCAGAAGATGCTAACAAGAAGTCTCCACTGTCGGATAACAGGGTTAGATTCCTACTTCGGGGAGAAGATTCACCCAAAGTATTTACTATATGCAAGCTTGTGTTGAGCAGATCCTGATGTAGCTAAGTCTGTTCTCCATGTATGTAATGTTATCGTACTGTAGGACTTTTAACAGCGATGTGTCTCTTATTTTTTTGGGGAGTTCTTCGATTGTTTTCTTTTTTTTCAGTTTTTTCTCTCTTAATCCATATTTGGAAACAAATTCCTCTCACTTGTGCATCTAGTGTTGACTCCAATCGAACATGGTTCTTACTTACAAGGTAAATGGTAAAATGACAAAATCAGCTATCGAATACAGTTGGTTCACTTATTCCCTTTCAATTGGAGGTCTTAGGTACCATTCTTAGTTGGTTCATTTTCTTGACACCAAACCTAACATAAGGTGTGATATATCAGGATTCTTCATTCAAAAATATCCATTACTTTGTTCTTGGCAGGCTGATGTAGCACAAATCCAGCTAGGACCAATGTGATGCTTCTTCAGCTTTCATGATATATTTTTCATGCAGCAAAAGGCAGTTTTTCTTACCTTCACTCGGCTTCACCTATGTGGGAATCTTCCCAATCTAGGGCTGTTCGAGAAGAACACTTATAAATATTAAAATCGCAGTGAAGTCACTTTGTTGAATTTTGTAAAAATCAATCACTATTTTACAAAATTCAGTGAGAACATAGAATCTCATTGGCTAAAGACTAGATCCACCATTCATTGTGTATACAACGCCTCTGAACCAATTTGGCTTATCGAAACCTACAGTTAGAAGTGACTATTCTAGCTATGTTAAGGTGACGGGCAATAGCCTTTAGCACTAGTAGGTAGGGATGCAAACGAGTCGAGTCAAATCGAGTCAAATTTTTCCGAGTTCAAATGCAACTTGACTTTTTCCCGTTGAACTCAAACTCGGCTTGAACTTGAACAAACGGGGCTGACTTGCTGTTCAAACTCGGCCCGATTAAAAGCTCGACGAGTTCGAAACTAACTCGCGAGCTCAAACCTCAAAAAATCGAGTTAATTCAGCGTAAATTTTTAACGTCTAAATTGTAAAAAAACTGATTATTCCCAGCTGGCAAGCAATGCTCAACGTCGAACTCAGACGCCCCGCGAAGCCTCCGCTCCAGTGGCAACTCAATATTCCACCATCCCTCCCATCTTAACTATCTCTTAAGGATAATAATTATTATTCGTTAACCATTAGTCTTATAGTTTTTATTTCTATCTATTACATTTCACAAACCTTAAATTATTTGATAAAAACTTCATAAAAGATTAAATACAGTAGCAACTAAGCTTATTTATGAATAAAGTAATTAAATGAGTACTTAAATAAAAAAAATTATAAAATACTAAATACATTAATAACTGAACTTACTTATGAATAGAGTAATTAAATGACTACTTAAACGAGTTCTTAATGAACCCTTAACTGAATTCTTAACGAATTCTTAATGAAACTTAAACGAACTTGTTCACGAGTATAATCGAGCCGAACTCACCTTTGTTCAAATTCGAGCTCATTTATGAAGCGAGCTTAAATTTTTGTTCAAATTTTTTTATTTAATTTAATAAATAAGTCGAGTCGAGCCGTTATCGAATAATCTTACGAGTTGTTTATCGAACGTATTAGTTCATTTGCAGCCCTAAGCACTGGGGAGAAGCCCACATATTATACCCTGCAACTTCAAATCGTTTGTCGGGATACATGTATAATACGTTCTTATTCATGTGATCAAAATGGCACCACCAACCACTGATGCATGTGTGCTGGCGGATGAAACGCCAACGCAGAGCAAGTTGTGGCATCTGATGTACGAATGGGCAATCGAGTAGCCATTCAGGCATCCAAAGCAAAGTTTTAATGTGAAGACAAGAGTACAAGGATAGCATGTTTCATCTTCGACAGGCATCTACCTCTCATCCCAGCGTGACCAGGTAAGGCTCCTCTGTGCTCCTCTGTGACCAGGTAAGTCCGTGGATGACTAAACAACAAGAAAAGATACCAACATATGTGCAATTTTCGTTGAAATCGTTACTTGTGCTTAACCTAGCACTTTAAGAGGAATGCTATTATATTACATATTTTTCTGTGACAGTCATTTGTCATTTGATCACTTGATCAAATAATTCTCATTGAATTATATCTTAATTGCTCAAAAAACTGTATCTAAGTAATTTCAAGAACAGTTGCTCGATCAGATGATCAAACAACTCAACCAATGTTATTAAGAGAGTGATAAAAAATATGATATAATAATAATATTCCTTCGACACTTTATTATTTACGGATTGATCCATTTTGAAGGAATCATGTCATATTGTCATATGACCGCTCTTCTAATGGAATGAAATCCTATCTGATCTTTTTTTTCCAGAAGCATTTACAAAGCCTTCGTAATAGAGAATATGTAAATCAACATTTTAAATTAATATTTTTTCTTAAGTAACTACTACAATCCTTCTGCCTTCTTGAGACGAACATTCCAAATTTTTAGGTATCATCATCAAGAATAATATGTTGCCCATGGGCCGTCATCTGCGGAAAGTATTCGGACATAAGCCCCTGCGAACTTGTAGAATAAATTTCTTTTACTGTACAATGAAAGTAAGATTTGAATGTACCACCTCCCTTATGCACGAGAGGTTCAATGCCATGTAATCTACATACCAATCAATGAAAGTGAGATTTGAATTTCTGACTTCATTTATATACAGATTGGTGCTGAACGGGATCTATCTTGTCATTAGGGGTGGAAGTAAGCCAGGCGGCCTATCAGAAATCTACGGCCTGGCTTGTTGTCGGTTTGGTCTGTTTAATAATTTAGATCAGTCAAAGCCTTCATATAAACTTATTTTCACAAATAAGTCAGGTCTATTTTCCAAAAGTCTATTTTATAGGTCTACAGGCCGGCCTGTTTACATATTATATTTTATTATATATATATATATATATATATATATATATATATATATATATATATATATATATATATATATATATATATATATATATATATATATATATATCTTGTAAATTGAGACCTATTTTTGGCCTAGTGATTTTTTTAAACAGGTCAGGTCAAGTCTCTTTTTTAGCCTACAACAGGCCAACAGGTCAAGTCTAGACTAAGCCTTTGCCATGCGGGCCTAGCCTGTTTTAGCAAAGTCTGACTGGCTTGACATACTTCCACTCTTATTTGTCATGATAAAAATGATGCGTACCCTTTCATTCGATCTGAAAAGACATATATAAGTCTTATTTATTTTGAAATTTAAAAAATTCTTGTTCTCCCTTTAAATAGTGAACGAGATCATCTGGACATGTGCGTCTGAACCATTCAATGCTCTAGACACATGAAATCGAACTATACGAGGGGCATATGAGTTATTTATCTTTGAAAATGACTTGCACAGTTCATGTCCGATTCAGTTTCATGTGTCTAAGGGGCATTGAGCGATCCAGACGCACAGATCCCAAACAAGGGAAAAAACTGGAGATTGTGATTCTGTGAAAGTTTTCCTGACCAGCAAGCAGCTAGGGGTGGATAGCCCAGAGTTAAGACGGTACATCCCGAGCAGAAAACATGTAAGGCTTCAAGTTCCTACAGGAATCGGCTTTGGATTCCTCACCGTCCCTCCACTTTAGAGCCCACACACGCAGTCCACCTTCCCTGCAGTGCAGGGAGGGGTTAGCCAGGCTCTTTAATCCTGCCAGAGAAGCATCTGAGAAGTTTTCTCTTTTTTTGGCATCTCTTCACAGGCTCTGTGCACTCTCTTTCTCTCCTGGGGCAGCCATATGACTGAGAGAGGCTCCACTCCCGAGCTGTGTGAAGGCCAAGGCAAGAACAGAGATGGTGGATGATGGGCAAATGGACGGACAGGGTTTCAAGCTGATGGATCCCCAAGAGAGAAGACCGTTAGGGCTGACCCTTCTTTCTGGCTGAAAAATCAATTCTCTGACATGTGCAAAAATAATAGATAGAGAGATGAGAATGGAAAAAAAATCTTAAAGAAAGGTTAGAGATGCCTCTGTTCTTTTATCTTCCTCCTTTTCTCCTCTCTTTCTATTCCACAGGGAGTGTGCAAGAGGACTGCTACAGCTGCAACCCTTGTTATTCACCCTTTTCTATTTCTTCATGACTCCATCATGTGTGCTTTGGTGGGCAGGTGTTGAGAGAGAGAGAGAGAGAGAGAGAGAGCACTCTGCAACAAGATAGGCTTCATTTTACTGTGTTCACACTCACAAGGATTACAGATGAAGTAATCATTTAAAGATAAAAACTAGAAAAATAAATAAAATATTAGTTTGTTCTTAAATCTGATGAGCAAGAACGTATTATAACACAAGCTCAAGGGTAGAGGATGTCGATTTTATAGACCAATATAGGTAATTATCTCATATCAAGGATGAGCGATGTTTGACTGTGTCACCTGTTGTCTGCACTTAAAGTCGGCGTTAGGAATGCAAATGGTAATGAAAAATCTAATTATTTGATCGGTCGTTGAGTTATAAGTTAGTCAATGGATGGCCTTTCTAAATTGATATATATTGCATATAAGGTAACAGATATAATTTTTTAATGATTGTATACATATGGTACACTAAGGATTCGATTATTCAATTGATCACTTCGTTATAGGACAGTCAACAGATAGTCTTTCTAAATTGATAATGTAATGATACAGTTGCAGATCTACTTTAGATCTGTACTGAATCCGACTTATTTATATCCTAGTTTGACATCTTTACGTTTTATTTTTAATATTATATTTGTAAGCATATCAATATTTTATTTTAATACTATATTTCTATTATGCAAATGGAACTTGTTCAAAAGGTCTCGTCCATTCAGACTCAAAGAGTTAAAATTAATTTAAAAAATTCAAGGTTTATACAAAAATCTATATATAATCATTTTGTATATAATCATTCACATTGCTGACAATTGAAACTTATTTTAGAAAAAGAAAAAATTAAGGGGACATGTGTGTGTAATGCGGGAGATTTTTTCATTTATGTAAGATTTTCCAGGGGAATTGTCTGCTAAAAATCACATCGAATAGGTTCACGAATTATTTTTGGAGGACTTGATTCGTTTACAATTCTTGCAAATCTTGTTTAGCCGTTCTCGTTTCTCCCACCGGAAGAGTTTCTGCAGTGTTTATGCAGATCATTATTTCAAACATTCACCAGAGTTTAGAAACGATCCAAGTAAAGTGGAGATATGTTAAATTTGTTGCGGAACATTGTAGAACTTGATGTAGACTGGATCTATCACGACCGGACTCCGAAGATAGAATCCGAAGTTATGGATCCGAAACAGGATCGGATCCGTATGAGAGGCTCGACGGGGATCCGGAAGGCGATGGAGGCAGAGACGAAGCCGAAGGTCCGAGGCCGAAGATGGCTCGGTCGGTTGCTGGCTTGCTTTCGGACAGTGGGGCCGAGGCTCCTTCGGTCAGGGATGCAGCCGGCGTACGGCGTCGAGACTAGGGAGAGGAGTCCGAGGTCGGTGGCCGAGACCGACTCGGAGAGGTCGGCGATGATTCGAACCGAACCCCTGCAGGAGGAAAAGAAGAAGAAACCGGTCAGTAGGAGTCTCCGGGTTCGGCCCTAGGGAACCTCCTCCGACGGTCAAGTTAGCTCCTGAAGATGATTCGATTCAGAAGGTAAAGAGTAGCTTTAATGCTTTTTGGACTATAGTCCTTGAGGGTCTCGGAGGCATAGAATTGCATACCTTTGGCAATAAATAGCGGTGTATTTATAGCAGAGGATAGAGGATGGTTAACGGTGACAGCCGATATAGGATTATGTCCGGGCTTACTGGTAAACCGCCATAGTGCCTAGTCCTCCACCGGAGTGGGCCGGACTCGGCTATCGGGCCGAAGGGGGTTAGGCCGCTGATGGGCTGAAGCCTGCTGGGCCTGGGGCTGCCGGGCTGCTACCGGGCCGTAGGCTGATGGACCACTGACGGGCTGAAGCCTGTTAGGCCGGGAGCAATGGTGCCGCTTACGGGCCGAGGGCTGTTGGGCCGTTGATGGGCCGAAGGCTTCCTGAGGGCCTTGTACTGCTGCTGCTGGGCTGAACTGGGTTTGGGCTTATTTTAATGGGCCGAATCAGATTCTGCCTCATCACAGCCCCCCACTCTTGTCTTCCTCAGTTCTGAGATGGCGAGAGTATAGCCCGAAGCTGGTTGGGGAAAAGCGTAACAGATGCTTTACCCGAAGCTTTCTGTTCCTCCTATTGAAAAAGAGGGTGCCCTCGGTCGGCCGAGGGTTAAGTAGTTGCTTCGTCTTCATTCAGGATGGCGACGAAGGCCTTTGCCTCTGAGAGCGAAGGGCCGAGCCCTCTGACTCGCGTCAGACTTCATTAAATGGACGGGACGGGCGTCGCTTCGCGAAGAAGCACGGGACACGCGTCGCGCATCCGGCCGTTCCGTAAAAAGCACAAAAGGATCCTGACCGTTCCCGGGTCGCAGATCGCCTCGGCTCTCTGCCCGAGGTTCTACTCGGATTACCGCCGCTCCCTTCTCCAGCACGCGGATCGGGACACGTGGCGGGCATCCGAGTGATCAGCCGAAGGGTCGGAGCGCTTTCAGCCGTTGATCGTTCTGCTTCAAGTCCCGGAGCCTGCCCGTCATCATTGCCGAAGGACGGTACACGTGGCGGGCATCCGAGAGGAGCAGTGAGACGACGGGGACGATCTCGTCCGTCGGCCTTGGCAGGAAGGGCTTCGAACGGGGCCTATAAATAGGAGCCCTTCGCAGAACACTGTTCTTCTTCCTGCTTCTGCGCCTGCGTTGCTTTGCGATCACCTGAGCTCTCCTTCCTCTCTGGCGAAAGGCTAGCTTCTGAAGGCGTCGTCCGAGCTTGCTGGCCATCGCGGAAAGATCTACATCCCTCGGAGCGTTTTGTTGGCGGAGTTGGGTGATTTGAGAGGCTGCGCTCGGTCCAGGAGAGATCTTTTCCCCCTCGAGAGTAAGCCTTGATTTCCTTTCTCGCCTTCCCGACCTTATGGTCCGTAGCTCTTCTTCGAGCGAAATTACTCCTTCGGACGAGGAGTATACTCCGTCTCATTCCTCCAAATCTTGTGTGTCATCTCCTTATACTCTGGACTCCCTCGCCTCTGTAATGTCCGGAGAGCCTGAAGCTTCCGGGGCCGAGGCCTCCGAGGCCGAGGCGTCCGAGGAGGTTCGAACTCCGGGCCAGGCTTCCACCTCGGGACGTCGTCGTCCCGAGATTGCTTCGGAAGCAGCCTGTGCCCTTTCGGACGAAGAGGTTAGCAACCTTGCTTCGTACTTCCAGCTTCCTTCATGGATGACGCCTTATCGGCCTGGCTCCACCACCAGAGCCAACACTCCTCGCCCCGGTACCTTTTCTATCTATGAGGATAGCTTCCAGGCAGGCTTTCGTCTTCCTCTCCCCACCTTCGTAATTAATCTCCTTTGCTTCTACGGGTTGGCCCCGTCTCAGCTTTTTCCCAATTCTTGGCGCACCGTATACGGCTTTTTGGCTGTGTTCGCCCGTATACGGACTGTTCCTTCCATTAACATCTTCCGCTACCTCTTCAAAATCTAGAGGCAGGGGAGATCCGAATGGTATTGCTTCGTCCCTCGGATCGGGCGAAGCATCTTTTCCGGGAAGCCCTCGTCCATCTACGGCTGGAAGAGGAAGTTTATCCTCATTTCCCTGCCGGAGAACGAGAAGAGCGTGTGGCCCTTCCCTACCGAATGGGCGCCGCTGGCCGCAGGCCTCTCGGATCCTCCCGTCCTGACCTCCACCCAGAGCACCCTTGTGGGCCACATCCAGGCTATGGCCCCGTACGACATCTGGGGGCTCCTTAGCAAGGCGGAGCTGTTTGTGAACGCCGGGGTATGGCCGGACCCTCAGATCGATCCGGAGCGGGCCTTCCCTTACCTTCCTCCCGGGGAGACTCCGCAGGGCAGCGAAAGAAGTGCCGAGGCCGCTCCTCCGGCCGAAGCTCCTCCGGCCAACGAGGTTGCTGAAGCTTCGGCCGAGGGTAAGTCGGTTGTAAGCTGCAACTTCTGTGTTATTCGTTTTTAACACGTCTTCTCTTGCTTGCAGCAATGTTCGGGATCGAGGCCCTCCTGGAACGGATAGCCGAACAGCACGGCCAAGGCCAGCTACGACCCCCGCAGGCGGGTCGGGACGTGGCGTTGTGGCCCCGAGCGTTCGAGCCGGGATCGCCATGACTGCGGCCTCCTCCGAGGGCCGTGCTGCTGCCGCCGCTCTCGAGAGGGAACGAAAGACCAAATCTGCCGCCCGAAGGGGCGGCCGATCGTCGAAGCGGCCTCAGGCGGAAGAGCCTGAAGAGGCAGAACCCGCCCCGTTGGTCAGGAGAACCGCCGGGGCCCGAAGGGCCGTAAGGCTGGCGTCCCCCGAGGCGCCGAGGGGCGACTCTCCTCCGGCCGCGATGGCGAGAGCAGAGCATGAGGGCGCCGGGTCGCGGGCGCCTCGCGCGCAGGAGCGCGAGCTGTGGGTCCCCGAGCCGGGGATCTACAGAGATGAGAGCATAGAGGACTCTCATACGTAACTTCGTCTGCTCCGCAGCCTCACTCTCCCTTCGGCCCTTGTGGAGCTGAAGGACTACTCGGTCACCGATCTGGCGGCGATGAGCGCCTGATTGGCGGTCCAGGTAAGAAGCTTCCGAGTGTGCTTCAGTCTAGCCTTCCTTAGCTTCAATTTTTGTTGATCCTTGTTTGCTATCGGTCCGTAGGCCGCAGTTACGGGTAGTGTCCTGCTTCACCATCAGGAGCTGCTCCGAGACAAGCTCTTGGAGGCCGAGAGGGCGGCGGCCTCGGCGGGTTCGGGTGAGGGCCCTTCGGCGGGGCCTAACATCGAGCCCATGATTGACGGGCTTGTGGCCACGAACGCCCGGACGCGGGCGCAGTTGGGGGAGAGGGCAGCAGAGGCCCGTGCTTCTGCCGAGGTCAGGACGAAGGCCGAGCGGGAGAAGGAAGAGGCCGAGCGGGAGCTTTCTGCGGCCCAGGCTGAGATCCGGGCCCTTAAGGCCCAGATCCAGGACAAGGATGCCCGGCAGGCTTCGAAAAATCGCCGCCATGCCGAGGAGATGTCGGCCCTGAAGTAGGAGCTGGAGGAGGCGATGGACTCGGCAGTGGCTGATTATAAGGCCGGTCCGGACTACGTCGAAGAAATAATTCAAGCCCAGCTTATGGCGGCCTCCTCGGTCTTTGACATCGGGCTGGCCGTCGCCCAGAAGGCCTGTCCAAGCGTGGACCTTACCGGGCTTGCCTTGCCAACGGGTGAGGAAGCCAATGAGCTCCTATCTTGGTGGAAGGAGCTTATGGCTGAGAGGGCCCCGGTCCCGGCGGAAGGCGATGAGGCCGTACCAGCCGAGGAGGCCCCTGTCGAAGCTGCCCCGCATGACGCTGTGCAGATCGTCGATTCCCCTTCTCCCTCTCCTGGCCGAAACCCAGTTGAAGCGGAGGGGGTTGCCGATGACTGACACGGGGGCTTGCCCCGGTTTTTATTTTTCTTCTTATGTAAGCCTACGGCCAGGTGGATGGCCGGTTTTGTACTTCCTTTTCTGTATATATACAAGGAGTATTTTTGGTTTTACCTTGGTGTTCGTGCATGGTCGACCGAATCTGGGTTTTCAGAAATCCGAGATCCTGTCGTCTGCTCGCCACAGCTCGTAAGGCCGAGACCCGTTGTAGGTTCGGATAGAAAGTTAACAAAATATCGCCACAGATAGTATACACGGCCGGGGCCTTTACTAACGTGGTTCACATGATCCGAAGGGACATCCTGCTGCCCCTGACGCGATCTGCGTGGCCGAAGCCACTCCCGGCTTGGTCTCATACGGACTTAGAAATCCATGCCGCTTCCGATACGGTTCTCATGGCCGAAGCCACTCCCGGTACGGTTTATACGGACTTAGAGAATACCATGCCGCTTCCCGAACCGGTACATATGGCCGAAGCCACTCTCGGTTCAGGTTACCTGCGGGCTTAGAAAATACCATGCCGCTTCCCGAACCGGTACACATGGCCGAAGCCACTCTCGGTTCAGGTTACCTGCGGGCTTAGAAAACCATGCCGCTTCCCGATCGGTGCGGGTTACTTGCGGACTTATAAATATACCGTGCCGCTTCCCGAACCGGTACACATGGCCGAAGCCACTCTCGGTTCAGGTTACCTGCGGGCTTAGAAAACCATGCCGCTTCCCGATCAGTACGGGTTACTTGCGGACTTAGAAATATACCGTGCCGCTTCCCGAACTGGTACACATGGCCGAAGCCACTCTCGGTTCAAGTTACCTGCGGGCTTAGAAAACCATGCCGCTTCCCGATCGGTACGGGTTACTTGCGGACTTATAAATATACCGTGCCGCTTCCCGAACCGGTACACATGGCCGAAGCCACTCTCGGTTCAGGTTACCTGCGGGCTTAGGAAACCATGCCGCATCCTGATCCGGAAGTACGTGGCCGAAACCATTCGTCGGATCGAAGGACCCGCGGACTTAGAAGAACCATGCCGCGTCCTGATCCGGAAGTACGTGGCCGAAACCATTCGTCGGATCGAAGGACCCGTGGACTTAGAAGAACCATGCCGCGTCCTGATCCGGAAGTACGTGGCCAAAACCATTCGTCGGATCGAAGGACCCGCGGACTTAGAAGAACCAGGCTTTCTGAAACTTTTATTCATGCCTTCCGGCCGAAAGTCCGAAAAAGTGATTTACATAAAATAACGCCGAAGGCGCTCTATATTCCAGGGGCGAGGGAGGTTGGCCAAAAAGGGTCCTCAACCGATGGGTCCCTCGTCAGATCACTCCACTTATCACCCCCTTGCCTTTTTCTTTTTAGAAGCATGGCTTCGGCTAAAACGAAATTTCCTCCTCCGAGGGCGGACGCTGCCTTGCGGTTGCGAGAGCTTCCGGTTATACCTCTGTTAAGGCCGTTCTCATTGATATGGTGGCAGTCGGCCCTCTCTGAGGAGGCGATATATTTCTTCCCGAAGGTGCCGGCATTCGTCTGTTGTGTGGCCGATCTCCCGGTGATACTCACAGTATTTGCCGGGGTCTCTTCGGCGAGGATCAGTTTTGAGGCGCTGTGGCCGTCGGAGCATACCCCCTACTTCCATAAGCATTTTGGAAGGGGGAGCAGGTAAGGGTAGGTACCGCGGTTGCGGATCCCGTCGCTTGTTTCGATCCCGCTTTTCCCTGCGATATCGCCTTCGGGAGGGTTCTGGATCCTCTGGCAGAAGACGAACCGCTGGAAGGACAGGTGATGCCGAGGGCTCGCTGCTCATTGTAACGGCCTGGTCGGGAAAGACCCCTATGCATTGGGCCATGGCAAATACCACGTCTGGTAAGAGCGCCAGAGAAGTAACGGTGGCAGCCAGTGTCGCCATCTGTTGCTGGAGCACTCCTATCTGGTCGTCTCCGGTGGCGGGAGATTCTTGCACGAATGGCAGAGTCGTGCGCGGAGGAGCAGACGGGGCGCGTTCGGAGGGCAATGGCGGTGCTGAGGCTTCCCGTGTTTCTGCTTCGCTCTGTCCGGATCGTCGGGTGACAGGTTGTTGCGACATGATTTGTTTGTTTGTTTCCCATAGACGGCGCCACGTGATGTAGACTGGATCTATCACGACCGGACTCCGAAGATGGAATCCGAAGTTATGGATCCGGAGCAGGATCGGATCCGTATGAGAGGCTCGACGGGGATCCGAAAGGCGATGGAGGCAGAGACGAAGCCGAAGGTCCGAGGCCGAAGATGGCTCGGTCGGTTGCTGGCTTGCTTTCGGACAGTGGGGCCGAGGCTCCTTCGGTCGGGGATGCAGCCGGCGTACGGCGTCGAGACCAGGGAGAGGAGTCCGAGGTCGGTGGCCGAGACCGACTCGGAGAGGTCGGCGATGATTCGAACCGAACCCCTGCAGGAGGGAAAGAAGAAGAAACCGGTCAGTAGGAGTCCCCGGGTTCGGCCCTAGGGAACCTCCTCCGACGGTCAAGTTAGCTCCTAAAGATGATTCGATTCAGAAGGTAGAGAGTAGCTTTAATGCTTTTTGGACTATAGTCTTTGAGGGTCTCGGAGGCATAGAATTGCATACCTTTGGCAATAAATAGCGGTGTATTTATAGCAGAGGATAGAGGATGGTTAACGGTGACAGCCGATATAGGACTATGTCCGGGCTTACTGGTAAACCGCCATAGTGCCTAGTCCTCCACCGGAGTGGGCCGGACTCGGCTATCGGGCCGAAGGGGGTTGGGCCGCTGATGGGCCGAAGCCTGCTGGGCCTGGGGCTGTCGGGCTGCTACCGGGCCGTAGGCTGATGGGTCGCTGACGGGCTGAAGCCTGTTGGGCCGGGAGCAATGGTGCCGCTTACGGGCCGAGGGCTGTTGGGCCGCTGATGGGCCGAAGGCTTCCTGAGGGCCTTGTACTGCTGCTGCTGGGCTGAACTGGGTTTGAGCTTATTTTAATGGGTCGAATCGGATTCTGCCTCATCAGAACTTAGGACTTTTGTACAAGAAAAATATTAAAAGGGACGCAAAAACCTTCAAAATATCTAATAGAGACATTATAAGTTCATATATCTAAAAAAGTACCTTTCTTAAAATTTATCTCTATATGGGACAACAGCCATATTTCTTCTAACATATTATCCAAAATACTTTCACTCATTTTACAAATAGATCATCCCAAAATCCTACTAATTTGTGAATTGTTATTAGTCTAATTATGCTTACTTTTATTCATTCAATAAAATTGAAAAGCAATTTTAGCGCATACTATTTTATATCTTTATGCTTTTACTAATAATAAAAAGTTAGGATGAAAAGTAATTATGTCGCATACTATTTTTATATGTTTGCCCTTTTACTTATAATAAAAATTTAGGATCTTCTTCTCAATTTTAAATTTCATAGGAATGACCTTTCTTGATAATTTTTAGAATTAGAGTCTTCTTAGATAATTAAAGAATAATAGGATCTTGTTTAGATGTTTTCTATCAAAGATATGAAGATCATATTATATGAGTCCAACTTGTTGCACCGTTTGCAGTGAGGCGTAGGCTGCACCACACGTGGGCAAGCATCCCGGACGGCTGTAGCAAACATAACTCATGTTATATAGATCTAGATTATGATAATCTATTTGTAAAATAATTAATGATTTTTTGATATCATGTACATGAGAAAAAAACATTAGCTTTGCCGCATTTAGATTTTTAAATTTACTCTATTAAATATTTTAAAAGTTTTTATGTCCTTTTTCGGTATTTTTATCCTTTTGTACTATTTTTTGGTGCCTTGTCTTCATTTACATAGATGGAGATTTAATAAGCTATTCTTAAAAATAAGATAAGAAATGATCAAATTTACTTCTAATTCATGTGAATATCAAAACTGAGACGTATCAAAAGGGATAACTTTGTATTAACCACTCTTACATATTAAATTTCAAAAGAGTCATTTACCTAATGTCCTCTATACTATCCTAATGTGCATAATATTTCAAAATTGCCACTTGATCAATGGCATATTTGATATGTATAGATATTTTATTATGTCACTGAAATGGTATGTTTAGTAAATATGTTATTTTGTAAGAACAGATGGGTATGAAATTATCCCTATAAAAAAGATGCAAGTCCCCGCTGCTATAATTTGTACTTTCGTAGGCATGGAAACGAAAATATTGATCTCTGCAAAATATCGTGAAGAAGAGAACCCACCGCTCTGACATTAGCCAGCTGCTCACGGGCCCGTAGTATAGTGACATCGGATAGACATCTCGCTCCCGCTCGGGAGCTACTCGCGGGTTTGATCCCGTGGAAATCTTTCATTCATAGGAGGCTTTTTTGCGCTGCTCCGTAGAAAACATGCATCGAATGTGGAAATATTTTTCCTTTGAAGAAAATCTATGGCCTTAGGCCGGCTCAATCCCAACTCCTTAGAGCTGAGGACTATGTCCTAGACCACTGGACTACTGATTAGAAAAAAGACATTAGCCAACTGAATGCACGAGACTTCTTGCAAGAGTAACATAGATGCAAGTACACTAGGTTGGGCTCTACATTTCAGACATGTTTATATAGCTTTAATTTTTATTACAATGATTTAAAAGAAATTAAAAAAAGTCAAAACTTTTAGTATAGCAGCACCTGACGATGTAACGAGTATTTTTCTTCTTGTAATATGGGTTGCAGCTGTGGGGAACAAGCTAAAACAGCGCACATTGGAATTATTCTGGCGATTATTTTAGACTCCAGAGTCCCACTGCAGAGAAAAAAATTTTCTCTTACGGACTTCGCCACGGATATAGGTCCTACCAACTCGTGGAACAAATCCATTTCTTACGTAATTAAAAGAAGTGAGACTTAAATCTAAAAACTCTATGAAATAAAAGGGTCTAATAGCATTTGAGCGACGGGCTCTTTGGTACAAACTTCTTATCACTCCACACTTTCCGCGGGATCATCCAGCTCAATGAAAAAGTAAGATAATGTGGCACTCCAGCTGGGGTTCCAAGAAGCAATGGAATCCAAAGCCCTCCCTCTAAATGTACTATTTTAATATTAATTTAAACGTGCAGACCTTTTATAATGATTCGAGATGAAAATGATTTTGAAAGATATTTTTGTTTATTTAAAAAAGAGATACGATGGAATTTGTGCATTTATTCTTCTCTTATTTCAGAAGACCTAGTGAGATTTGAACCCAAATTACTTGTGTTTAGTTGTGCTCTTAGAACTACTGTACTACATGTCAAAAAAAGAACAGACAAGCCACAACACCTGTGTTGCGGTAAATATTTCTCACTGGAGTTTAGAGAGCATAAGTTGGGGTCCTCATGTGGGCTGCACGTGCCATCGTTTAGACCGTCAGGCTTCATGGGCTGCTCAGGAGCACAACTAAACACAAGTTTATATATGCCAATGTTGAAGCAAATAATCTTATAAGTATATAAAAATTTAAAAAGTATTATTCGGCTTGGCCCATTAAGGATATTCCTCTACTGTTCATTGAGGTTTGATTTTTTATTTCTTGAAATTTTTTAAGTCACCAAATTGAATTATACAAACATTTAGATCAAATTAGAGCCAAACTAACCTTTTAAAAAAAATCTTTGAACTCATGTATGTATAAAAATACTTGCTACAATATCTAACTGCAATGCAGCTACAACCCCTGTCCGATTGTGCGATCGAACAATGTGAGGTCATTGCACTATCTCATGAAAGATACAAGAAACCTAAAAATTCCTAAACCATGGATCAAGATGATGCGATCGAGCACTGCAACAAGTATTTACTCGTATACATATGTAAATATCTGAATGGGGGAGGCGACGGAACCGGCTGTCTAGTACAGTTGGTTCATCTATTGCCTTCTAATTTGTAGGTCTCAAGTTTTATTCTTGATTGGAGTCTAAAAATTTTCTTAGATTACTTATCCTCAGTCCGTAGAATTACTTTTTCTGGTGATCAAGTAGACTTGAATTTCTCATCTAATTAGACAAAATTATCGACTAAATCAAAATTATCTCTGGCTCTAAAAGAGCTCTCAGGTTTTGCTTCTGATTGGTACGATAGGGCTAAAATATTGGACGGCCCCTAGCCAACTACAGGTGAGGCGAGTCTATTGTGACGACCTATAGTTGTAGGTCTCACCGGGTGCAAATAGTGCGCTAGCCTCCAGCGCTTTGGAATCAGTACTCGTGAAAGGAGATGATAAAGGTGTGGAAAAGAAGTGACCCGTTGGACCCAAACCACTTCCCATCATTTACTTTTGATCCTGTATCATCCTCTTGTGAAACGTTGCCCTTCGAATCAGAAGCCGGTGAGAAAGAGAGAAGCAGCAGCTCCCTGCCCTCGCCTTCCCAAACAACCATGTGGAAGGTGTCAGGCACACCCCCCAAACCATAACAGGTCCACAACACATTCAAACCCGGATGTAATTTGAGTGAGTTGGGTTGAGTTAAATGGTGATTCAAGTTTAATCTGAATTTAAAATAATCCATTCCAATTTCAGTTTGTCCAAAATCAATTTGAATTCAATCTAAATTTAGCTCAAATTGATCAATGAGTGAGTTGAATTGGATTGGATTGTTGTGTTTGACTAATCCTATTTATTGTAAATAATTTGTTAGAAGTGCGAGTAATACTTGCTCTAATATTGCTGTAAGTAGGGGGCATTGTAGTGGGTAAATTTTTTTTTTTTGAATTTTTTCATGCCAGCCCTGAGATGCTCCAAACATTCAATTGATGATCGGGTTAT
Source organism: Zantedeschia hybrid cultivar (assembly GCA_030544215.1). Lineage (NCBI taxonomy): Eukaryota > Viridiplantae > Streptophyta > Magnoliopsida > Alismatales > Araceae > Zantedeschia > Zantedeschia hybrid cultivar. The sequence goes on from JARZZO010000010.1 coordinate 20,104,964, forward strand.
ACGGACATCTCAAAAAAATTTGAAAAATAAAAAAATGTTATTGGACTTGACCCATTAACAGTATTTTTTACGGCATATTGATGTTTGATTCTTAACTTTTTAGATTTTTTTAGACGTTTATTCGGTGATCGACTTATACGGACGCCTGAGACACTTCAGAACCGACATAAAAGAATTTAAAAAACCTATTGCAATTCTCTTAAATGCAGTACGCAGGGCATTGCAGTAAATATTACTCTAAAAGTATTCTACTTTTGCATGAATTAATGTAAAGTTAATAAGTCAAATTAGACTAATCAAATTTCAATCCGATTTAGCCCAAATTTGACGAACATCAATTCAAATTCAATCAAATCTAACTTAGATAATTTAGGTCAACCGAATTTACTATTAGACTGAGCCACGGACTAATTAGCTCAATTGGCAGCCCTAATTTCTTCCCCTCTCAATCCAGCTACGTACGGCAGGTAACGATACCAAAAGTAATGGAAACAATGCATGGATTCAACGCGACATCTCTCTCTCCCCAACTTCCAATTATGTGTGCATAATCACAGACAGGAGACCCCACCTCAATCTACTCGTTCAAGAGCGAAAAAATGCTGGGAATGGAGGGCCAGGCCTTGTCACATCATTCCAGGGTTGGTGGTCATCCTCCACCTCCCTTCGGCAATGAACAGCGTCGTCCATTACTCTTTCCGACTGTTTGCACCCAAGCGGTCATGGCTCGTGCAAGTTTAATGGCAAGTGGACAGAGCGTCCACATGCGCAGTGGAAAATGAGATAGTGGGGGGGGGAAGCATTCGAGTTGAGTAATATTTATTATAATGCTTCAAATGTTATGATTCACGTAGATTGTAATGCATTACAATATATCGAATGCAGTCGTCTCATCATTCCGAGAGATTTGACAGGTGCACAGTAATCCGTCTCAATTAGAGAGGGTCAATTTTTTAATTTTTTTGTCAAAATTTTTAAACTCTTTTAGAGTATATGATAAAAAATTTGACGATACAGTCAGCAAATTTGGGTTGCTCCGAGCCGATTGTATATTTTTTTAAAAAAGCTTTTAATGTACGCATAAGTTTGTGTGTAAAAAAAGTTAATTTTTTTTAAAAAAATATATAGTCAACTTGAGCCCGACTTGAACTTGACGACTGTACCATCAAACTGTTGGTTGAACGCTCCAATTTTTTTTAAAAAAATGCAATAAGAAAACAAAAAAATTAAAAGCCAACCCTCTCAACAAAGGTGAACTGCTGTGCAAATCGGACAGGCTGCACCTTTGACATCCTAGGGCATTGCAACAAGTATTACTCTTGAGGGTTAAGGAACCAACTGTACGTCGGCATTTTGAGAGTTACATTTATGAGACGCAGTTCCCAGTGTTAAGTTTTAATGCGGATATGAATATGAGATATGACAAAACTTTAAGAATTAGACACAAAAAGATATTAATAGGGCTGCCAAAATGAGTCTAAACTTAGTAGACCCATTTAGATCCGTTAAATTTGTGTATAGATGTATCTTTTTGCCTAATAAAAACCATGTTACTATATGTTGTCCAAGTTTATCACTAGATTCCAATGAATTTGGATTTGAAGTCAAGCCCATTTAAGTGATGCAATATTATTTAAGATAATTTAATTCTTTCTTGGAGTTACTTACCTTTGCACCTACTAAAAAAATAAAAAGCATTAACCCAGACCCGACCTGCTTATCCATTTACCCCTTACCCCTTAATGTTAATGGGTCTACAATGGATACATGCCTGCTTGATTTGAGTACAAAGTCTACCCAGACACACGCCATTAACAGTCCAAGACATATGTTTATACGTATTTATACGTGCATGTAAGAAAGAGGAGAACTTGCTCCACTTGGCAGTGCAGTCAATTTTTTTTAAGTTGGCTAAAATATGTCTCACGTGTTCTTACTGACAGATCTCTGATCAGATAACTTAAATTTTTAAAAAAATTATTATTATTAAATTCAGCATATAAAAAGTTTTTTTTACTATTTATTTAGATTTTATTATTTTTTTATTTTTTATGTCGATCAATCGGAAATTAGACAGGCCTGATTCTAATCGAATTTAGGTTGGTGAAATTGGTCCAATAAAACAATTTGGCCCGGCTCAGTACAGCCCGAAAATTAAAAAGGTCAGACTCGGACCTAGGTTGGCCCGGCCCGGTGCAGTCCGGATATATCAAAATTTCGCATGGGTTAATTTAAATTTATATGTAGATAATATTGTGTCAATATAAATTATGAGAATAATCAATGAGATGTGATTTTAATTGTACAAAGTAAGTATTTATATGTTTATATTAAGATGCAAATATGTTACATGTTTTAATTTTATTGGATTGATAAAATTCTTCATGAATTTTTGCATTAGGGAGAAAAACTAAAAAATCTTCAAAATCGGGCCGGACCGGGCCTTAATCGGGCCTCATAAAAATCTCCTGGGACTAACCAAGCCCATAGAAATAGAACTTTTTATCAGGCCTGGCTGAGTTTTTGAGGACCGGCCGGACCTGGCCCTATTTAGGCCTTGCCCGTTGACACCCCCTACTTGACAACTTCCTAATGTTATAGGTCTTATGGCGGGGTGTTCTCCCATATTCCAGTCATAAAGAAGAGTAATGTTTGCTACGGGTTATTATTGTTAACTGAGTCATCATACAGTATAAAATGTCATTGATCCACCTAGATATCAGTTAAATTGGCTGGATAATATTTTTCACAGGTGGATAAGACGAACATTAAAAAGATGTGCAAAGTTCTAAACGTGACAAATGTATATCCACGTGATAAATGTTTCGTGTCATGCCCATAAGACGAACATTAAAATGTTTCGTGTCATGCCCATAAAATATTTGTGATGTCTATAAAATATTTATCATGAAAAATAATATTTGCCATATCTATGAAGTATTTGTCACGCTTGAAAAGTACTTGTCATCCTTACACATATGTGTACAGATTTTATAAGTGTGACAAACATTTTTCAGGTGCATGTCCACATAACATTTGTCATATGTACATACATTTATCACGCTCAAAATCCTGCACCTGCATTTAATACTCGTTTTGCTGACGTGAAAAAAGTTATCCAATCCATATAATCCATGCCTAAGTGGACCAATGACATCTTGCGTTCCAAAATATCTCAGCAATTTATCAATTGATCATTAGTGTAGTAAGCATTACTCTCAAAAGAAAGTCCCGAGAGATCCTATGATTAGATAGTAACTTAAAATTTTATAAGAATAATACTTACTACATCACATGTGGAGAGCGTTGCACCACATGGGGTGCAATCTAAATAAAAAAAGATTATTTTTATTTTTTTTAAATTGGACCAACCATAGCCAACATATTTGTATAATTTGATCTTCTACTAGACGATGAAAAATAAAAAAATCAAAAAAGTCAAAAGAATTAAGGTTCCACTCATTAAGAGCTTTTTTTTTTTTAAACTACTTATTGGACTTCGATTTTGCGGACGTTGTACATGATGGGTTTGACCTTAAAAGGTTTTAATTTTTCTATATTTTGGATTGCACCCATACAGTGCAACAACTTGCAGTGCAAGTATTACTCATTTTGTAAAGGACAATTTGGTTTGAGGTATAAGATAATAAAATGTCACATTTTTATGTCCATAGAAATATGGTATTTTATGTTTTATAAAATTTTATGTCAAATTAAATAGCATTTAAATAAAATTGAGAATATATACATGTAGACATACTGATTATTTTAATGCAGTAAAATGCATTTCAATTGAAGCATGTTTAAATCTATGGCATGAGTAAAATAGTAACTATATTTTGCAATTGTAATAATTAAACCAAGTATTTTGAGAAATCATTCAATTGTTCATTTTAAATTTTTAATGAAAAGTGTTGAAAATGTGTGTTTGAGTGTCTAATTATCATATCCAAGTAACTGGTAAGATTTTTACCATACATTAGAAATATTATGAAATTTTGTGATGATATTATCTGAAGGGGCACCTATGCGTGGAGAGGAAGGCGGCAAAGTGCATACCTGAAAAGTGCCAGCTGGATTTTCGATTTTACATGGAAGCACTAAATAAATGAATCTGCTTAGGGAGGCAATGGTTTCGTCAAGAAGAAGAAAGGGCATCCTACTCTTCACTACTGAGCAACAACTAACAAAGTTCATTCCTTGTTCAAGGAGTAGAGTTCCTTCTAAATATTTAGAGAGTGTGTTTGGCAAAAATTTTAGTTCAAAACAGTTTTAGAGCACTATTTTTAACATGAAAAATGTAAAGTGGGAGTGGATATAATTAATTTTTCATAATTATCAAAGTTAAACCCTCTAACAATTCTTTTTTTCTTCCCTTCAATCTAGAAAGCTCCAATTTATAACTTTACTTTGAAAGTTAAGAAACAGTCTACCATCTTAATATGTATACTAGTCCAAAAGTGCCACATTGATAGCATATTTGGTACGTATAAATATTTCATATATGTCATGGAAATGGGATATATGTAAGTTATGTTATCTTGTAAGAGTACATAGGATAATATACAAATAAGCATAGCATTTTTAAAATTTAGCGTACAAGAGTAGTTAATATGAAATTATGCCCACTACTTTTAACTACTACTTTGAATATAGAAAATATTGAGTAAGAATGGCTATAATTAATTTTGGCTAATTACCAAAGTCAAAGTTCCCTAGTGGTTATTTTTTTTAATCTAGGAAGCTCCAATTTTGAATGGTTACTGATGAGGCAGAATCCGATTCGGCCCATTAGAGCAGGCCCAAACCCCGTTCAGCCCAACAGCAGCAGTATCAGGCCCTCCGGGAGCCTCCAGCCCATCAGCGGCCCAGCAGCCTTCGGCCCCATAAGCGGCACCGTCGCTCCCGGCCCAACAGGCTTCGGCCCGTCAGCAGCCCATCAGCCTAAGGCCCGGGAACAGCACGGCAGCCTAAGGCCCAGCAGGCTTCGGCCCATCAGCGGCCCAACCCCCTTCGGCCCGATAGCCGAGTCTGGCCCACTCCGGTGGCGGATCAGGCACTATGGCGGTTTACCAGTAAGCCCAAACATAGTCCTATATCGGCTACCACCGTTAACCAACCTCTATCCTCTACTATAAATACACCGCTATTTATTGTCAAAGGTATGCAACTCTTTGCCTCCGAGACCCTTATGGACTACGGTCCAAATAGCATTAAAGCTACTTCTTGCCTTCTGAATCGAATCATCTTCAGAAGCTAACTTGACTGTCGGAAGGGGTTCCTAAGGGCCAGAGCCCGAAACTCCTGCTGACCGGTCTTTCTTCTTCTTTCCCTCCTGCAGGAGTTCGGTTCGAATCATCGCCGACCTTCCCGAGTCGGTCTCGGCCGCCGACCTCGGATTCCTCTCCTTGGTCTCGACGCCGTGCGACGGCTGCCCTGCGACAGGAGACTCGGCCCTGCGTTCGGAAAAGAGCTTTTGGGCTCACTATCCAAGAGCAAGCCGAGTCCGAGACCCTTCCGGCCTCAGATCGTCGGCTTCGGCTTCATCGCCCGTCGACAGTACAGCCAGAAGGAGCATCATCCGCGCCGCCCCTTCGCCCGCCGAAGGAGCCTCGGCCCCGACTTCCCGGAGACGAGCCTGCACCGACCGAAGCCCCCTTCGGCCTTCGGACCCTCGTCTTCGCCTCCGCCTCTTCGGCCTTCCGGATCCCCGCCGGGCCTCAGTGACACCGATCCGAACCGGCTTCGGATCCACTTCTTCGGGTTCCAGCCTCGGAATCCGGTCGTGATAGATCTAGTCTACATCACGTGGCGCCGTCTGTGGGAAACCAACAAAACAAGTCATGTCTCAGCGACCTGTGACCCGACGATCCGGGCAAGGCGAAGCAGAAGCGCGGGAGGCCTCGGCGCAGATGTTGCCTTCCGAAGGCGCACCTTCTGCCCCGCCGAGCCTGCCTCTGCCAACCATACCGGAGTCTCTCGGCTCGGAAGACCGAGTGGGGGTGCTCCAGCAGCAAGTGGCAACGCTGGCCGCTGCCGTCACGTCCCTAGCGCCTCTCCAGGAGATGGTATCCGCCATCGCCCAGCGCATGGGGCTGATGGGACAGCTTCCTCAGCAAGCGCCGCTCCCCCCGCTCTGCCCAGTACAAGATGTCCGGTTCCGGCCGGCGCCTGCGCCGGTTCCTCCCAACGAGACCGCGGAGACGCGCAGCGAGCCCTCGACGCTACCTGTCCGAGCTCCTCGCGCTGATCGCCTGACGGAGCAGGATTATGCTTCGTCGGAGTACCGTTCGGCCCGAACCGGAGGGCAATCCGTCGCCACCTCGACCGCCCCGGACCTGGACCGGCGCCTGACGGCGATACGCAAAGAGATGCAGCAGATGGTGTCTCGGCCTCACGGAGCGCCCCTCGCCAGCAGCATCCTGGAGCAGACCCCATTCACGGCGGAGTTCCTAGCCACCGAAGTACCCCCCAACTTCAAGCTGCCGAAGGGCCCTCTCTACGACGGAATGACAGATCCGGTCTGTCATTTCCAGAGATTTAACACTTATCTTCGGGTCCGAGGGATCTCCGAGGCAGTCTGCTGCCGTCTTTTCCCCCTCACCCTTGAAAAAATCGCCCTCACCTGGTTCGAGACTCTGGCCCCCAACTCCATCCACTCCCTGGTCCAGTTGGGCCAATTGTTCATCGACCAGTTCTATGATGCCACCCGGCAGTCCAAAACTTCCGCCAGCTTGCTGGCCATCCGGCAAGGCCCCACCGAAACTCTCCAGGAATACTTCACCAAGTTCCGGACCGAGGCCGCCCAGATCCCGAACCTCGACAGCTCGATCGCGGTCTCGGCCGTGATCAGCGGGTGCCGGGACGAGGGGCTCCTCGGCTCCATCGGAAAGCGCCATCCCCCTACCTTCCAGGACCTCGTGGCCCGGGCCCATAAGTACATCAACCGAGAGGCCCTGATGCTGTCCAGGGGCAAAGGCGCAACCGAAGCCACCTCGGCACCTGCTCCCCCGGTGGTCCGACCTCGGTCCGAGGACCAAGAGCCCTCCCGAAAGCGCTATCGCCGAGAGGATTGGGACAAGGAGAGGCGACGGGACCCGCAGCCGCGGTACCTACCCTTACCTGCTCCCCCTTCCCGGATGCTCATGGAGGTGAAGGGCATGCTCCGGCGGCCTGATCGCATCAAGACCGATCCTCGCCGAAGGGACCCCGACAGATACTGCGAATATCACCGAGAGATCGGCCACACGACGGACGAGTGCCGACAGCTCCGGGAAGAAATCGACCGCATCATCCGGGAGGGGAGATTGCCGCAGTATCGGCGGGAGCAGCCGCTGCAGCAGAACCGGGACGTCCCTGTAGGTGCTTAGAATGACCGTGTGATTAACATGAAATATCTATGTTGTTTAGTGTAAACTAACCTATTAAAAACAGCAACTAAAGTGCAGTGATCGCCAGAAACTTTTAACTAAAAAGTTTCAAAAGAGATATGATCGCCTACCTTTCAAACGCGGAAGATTGAATCCTTGGTTCCCCTTCCTCAGCCGGCTGAAGAAAGAGAGCCCTTTCTTTGCTCTTTTGTTCTTGCTGTTGAGTTTGAGGTTGAGGATCGTCCAGAAGTTGTACTTGATTTCCCCTTTTTGATCTCTTGTTGTTGTTGAGTGCAGCAGAAACAGAAACAGAAAAATGAAGAACTATGATGAGAATTTAAGTAGAAGTAATATCTGAACTAATCATGATTTTAAGCATATTTAGAACAGCAAACTCACTTTTTTTAATGGCTTTGAAACCCCTTAGATTAAGTAGGTTTTTTGAAAGATTTGCATGAAGTGAATATGAAGAATGAAACTAATGAAATGAATGCAGTAATGAAAAACTTATGCCCAATCGGTTGAAGCTTTGAAAGGATGAAGATCTTGAAAGGGACGCCGACTTCTGGAAATGGCAGCGCTCCGGCGTTACGACGTTGCTTCAATCTTCAACTCGCTATAACGCTATGGCTCAACTCAACTTAATTCTGTTCTCCCTTCTTTTTAACGCTTCAACATGCAGGGTATTTATAGGCATTTCTTGCGTTCGCGATTAACATAGAAAACTCCGAATTTATCCATCTTAACCGACAGATAAATACTGATTAATTCATCTTTATCTGTAATTATCTAAAACGCGTCCACCTTGGCTGACGCCTTTTAGATTAATTAAGATAAGGATAAATATCCGGGAAAACTTATCTTTATCTTTATTAGGTAAAACGCGTCCACTTGTGTAGACGTCTTTTAGACTAATTAAGATAAGGATAAACATCCGGAGGAGAAGTTAAAACCACTTAGGAAACTTAAAAAGCGTCGACATTACCAGACGCCTTTTAGTTAATAAATTAATTAATTAAAATTCAAATTTAATCGTTAAAACAGGAATAAACTATAAATGGCGTCCACATGAGTCGACGTCTTTTAGAATTCTTCATATTTTAACTCAAATTTGAGTTAAAATCAATTCAATTGATTAACTTAAACACATCTGTTAAACCCGACACTTAAAAAGATTAATAAAAATTAATTAATGATTAATTATCAGACCATTTTGAGGCATTATTATATGATATGAAATTTACTCAAAATGACGTCAAAATTAGCGTGTCTACAGTCCCTGTAGCGCCCAGACAACAACCACCCCCGGCAATAGAAGCCGCTCCTCCGCCAAAAGCCACCTCGGCCCCGGTTGAATCATCCCATCAAAGACCCAGTTCTGGGTCTATCATGATGATATCCGGAGGGCCCGGGGAGGGATCAAGGTCGCGGCAACGCAACACCATAGCGGCGGTTGACGGCGAGCCGAAGCGGCCTCGTCTGGAAGACATCACCTTCGGCGCCGAGGACCTGACTGATGTTCAGGTCTCTCATGATGACGCCCTCGTCGTCAATGCTGTAATAAATAGCTATGATGTACATAGGATCTTTGTGGATAATGGAAGTGCCCCAAACATCTTGTTTTACGACTGTTTTGAGAAGATGGGATTGAGTGAGGCTAATATGAAGCCTCACCGGGGCCCCCTCTTCGGTTTTAACGGCTCGCCCTGCCGAGTAGAGGGTATTGTCCGGCTTCCTGTAACCTTAGGCTCCGCCCCCCGGCAATTAACCGTTGAAACGGACTTTGCCGTTGTAAAGATCGAGTCAGCCTACAACGCCATATTCGGCCGAAGGCTCATTGGCGGGGTCGGAGCCGTGCCATCATCCTTCCATCAGAAGCTGAAGTTTCATACCAGCCACGGAATAGGCGAGGCCAAAGGGAACCAAGAAGCGGCCCGGCAGTGCTACATGATTTCGGTCAAGGGGAAGACCGCAGCCGAAACCCTGACAATCGAGTCATCAGCCGAGGCGTCTCCGGGAGAAGCACTCCTCGCCATCCCTGTTCCGGGAGGCGAGGGACGAGTCCTGATGATAGGCTCCGGCCTGGAAAAGATTGAAGCAGAGAAGCTTACCGAGTTTTTGAAAGAGAATCTCGACGTCTTCGCCTGGTCTCCGTCGGACATGCCCGGGGTTGACCCGGAGATAGCCGAGCACCGTCTCCACACCGATCCCAACCAGCCCCCAGTAAAGCAGAAGCGGCGCACCTTCAATCAAGAAAGGAGAACCGCCATCCAAGCCGAAGTGCAGAAGGGGCTGGATGCCGGACACCTCCGAGAGGTGCATCATCCGGAGTGGATCGCCAACGTAGTCATGGTGCCAAAGAAAGAGGGCAAGTGGCGTATGTGCGTGGACTTCACCAACCTCAACAAAGCCTGTCCGATGGACAGCTTTCCGCTGCCTCGGATAGACCAGGTGGTGGACGCAACTTCCGGCCACGAGCTCTTAAGCTTCCTCGACGCCTATTCGGGCTACCACCAGATCCGGATGCATCCGGATGACGAGAGTAAGACCAGCTTCACGACCGATTTGGGCCTGTACTGCTACACCCGAATGCCCTTCGGTCTGAAGAACACCGGCGCGACATACCAGCGCCTGGTCAACAAAGTGTTCGCTCCACAGCTGGGCCGAAACATGGAGGTCTACATAGACGACATGTTGGTCAAGAGCCGCATCGCTGCAGAGCATTTGGCCGACCTAGCCGAGACTTTCTCCGCCCTTAGGCGGTACAAGATAAAGCTGAATCCGGCCAAGTGCGCCTTCGGGGTAGCCTCCGGCAAGTTCCTCGGTTACATGGTCACCCACCGTGGGGTGGAAGCCAACCCCGAGAAGATTTCGGCCATCATGCAGATGCGCCCCCCGGCGAACATCCGAGAAGTACAGAAGCTGAACGGGAGGATCGCAGCCCTCAGTCGCTTCATGTCAAGGGCAGCCGACTATTGTTTCCCTTTCTTCAAGCTACTGAAGAAGGCCAACAACTTCGAGTGGACGGAAGAGTGCCAAGCAGCCTTCGACCAGCTGAAGGCCTACCTCTCCAAAGTCTCCATCTTGTCCAAGCCAGTTCCCGGGGAACCCCTGAGCTTATACCTTGCGGTCTCCGAGACGGCTCTCAGTGCCGTCCTCATCCGAGAGCAAGAAAGCATGCAGAAGCCGGTTTATTATACCAGCCGAGCCCTTCAAGGGGCAGAACTCCGGTACCTTGCCCTGGAGAAGTTGGCTCTGGCCCTTGTCTCGTCCGCAAGGTGGCTCCGGCCCTATTTTCTGGCCCATTCCGTGAAGGTCCTCACCGACCAGCCCCTGAGGCAAGTCCTCTCCCGGCCAGAGGTGTCCGGCAGGCTGGCCAAATGGGCAATCGAGCTAGGAGAGTTCGATATCTCCTACGCTCCTCGGGTAGCAATAAAAGCCCAGGCGTTGGCAGACTTCATCGCCGAACTTACCCCTGGCGCCACTGGGGCGCCTCAGCCAGTATCCACCGCGCCCGAAGCCGAGGCTACTTCGGCTCCCGCTCCAGCCGACGAATGGCGACTCTTCGTAGACGGCTCCGCATGCTCCACGGGCAGCGGCGCCGGATGGATCCTGGCATCGCCCGAAGGGATCGTCACGGAGTACGCCCTGCGCTTCTCCTTCCCAGCAACCAACAATGCCGCCGAGTATGAAGCTCTCATCTCCGGCCTCCGGGCCGCAAAGAAGCTCGGCGCCCGGAACCTGAAGGCCTTCAGCGATTCCCAGCTGATCGCCAGCCACATCTCCGGGGAGTACGAGGCTCGGGACGCAATGATGGCTTCTTATCTCCAGGTGACTCGCAAAATCCTCGCCCAATTGGACTCTTATGAAGTCGTGAGGATCCCGAGAGCCGAGAATGCCCGAGCCGATGCACTTTCCCGGCTGGCGTCAACTCAAGACGGGGGGGGGGGGGGGGCGAATGATCCTCGTCGAGGAGCTCGCCGAACCAAGCCTCGGCGAAACCAAAGCCATGCAAGTCGCTGAGGCCGAGGCCGAGGCCGAGACATAGATGACCCCCCTCGTCGCTTTCCTTCTCCAAGGAGAAGTCCCGCCAGATCCGAAGGAGGCAAAGCGCATTCGACAGCGCTCATCCCACTTTCTTCTTCTGGACGGGGTCCTGTACAAGAAATCCTTCGGCCGACCACTGCTGCTGTGCCTCGGCCCAGCTGAAGCCGACTACGCCACAAAAGAAGTCCATGAAGGGGTATGCGGAGCGCATGCGGGAGGAAGGGCCTTGGCTTACAAGCTTCTAAGGCAAGGCTACTGGTGGCCATCACTCCGAGAGGACGCTTTAGCCCTCGTACGGCGCTGTGACCAGTGCCAGAGGTATAGCTCTCTCATCCACCAGGCAGCCGCCCTTCTGACCCCCTTATCCGACCCCTGGCCTTTCGCTCAATGGGGGATCGACCTCCTGGGGCCTTTTCCCGTCGCCACCGGCCAGAGAAAATTCCTCATCGTGGCGGTAGATTATTTCACTAAGTGGGTCGAAGCCGAACCCCTCGCGGCAATAACCGATAACAATGCTTGGAACTTCGTCTGGAAGTCCATCATTTGCCGGTTCGGCATCCCTCGGGCCATCATTTCTGACAATGGGAAGCAGTTCGACAACCAGCGGTTCAGCGACAACTGCGCCAGCTTCGGCATACTCCACAAATTCACTTCGGTGGCGCATCCTCGAACAAACGGCCAAGTCGAAGTCGTTAACCGAAGCCTCCTACAGGGATTGAAAACCCGCCTCGGCGAAGCTAAGGGCCGAGGGGTAGAGGAGCTGCCAAGTGTTCTGTGGGCTTATCGGACGACAAGCCGAACCCCCACCGGCGAAACTCCCTTTCGCATGGCCTATGGCATAGAGGCCGTTATTCCGGTGGAGATCGGCCTTCCCTCTCCCAGGGTCGTTGCTTACGATCCGGAGGCCAACGAAGAAGGTCTGAAAGACCACTTGGACCTCATTAAAGAGACCCGAGACAAGGCTCGTATCCGGCTGGCCGCTTATCAACAGCGCATGGCGAAGTATCACAACACTCGAGTAAAGCCCCGATGCTTTGAAGTAGGGAGCCTCGTGTTGAGGAACGCTCATGCTTCCAAACCAGCCGAAGCCTCAGGAAAACTTGCCCCCAATTGGGAGGGGCCCTATCGGGTCAGGGAGGTGATCAGGCGTGGAGCTTATCGGTTGGAGACCCTTTCGGGCCAGCCTCTCCCTCGCACCTGGAATGTTGAGCGCCTTCGGCGTTATTATGTGTAAGTCACTTTTCCCCAGGCTTACAGCCGAAGAGTATGAATAAAGACTTCTTTTATCAGGAAACATGATATTCTTTCTAAGTCCGTGTAAACCGTACCGGGAGTGGTTTCGGCCATGCAAACCGTATCGGGAGCGGTATGGTATTCTTTCTAAGTCCGTGTAAACCGTACCGGGAGTGGCTTCGGCCATGCAAACCGTATCGGGAGCGGCATGGTATTCTTTCTAAGTCTGCGTAAACCGTACCGGGAGTGGCTTCGGCCATGCAAACCGTATCGGGAGCGGCATGGTATTCTTTCTAAGTCCGCGTAAACCGTACCGGGAGTGGCTTCGACCATGCAAACCGTATCGGGAGCGGCATGGTATTCTTTCTAAGTCCGTGTAAACCGTACCGGGAGTGGCTTCGGCCATGCAAACTGTATCGGGAGCGGCATGGTATTCTTTCTAAGTCCGCGTAAACCGTACCGGGAGTGGCTTCGGCCATGCAAACCGTATCGGGAGCGGCATGGTATTCTTTCTAAGTCCGCGTAAACCGTACCGGGAGTGGCTTCGGCCATGCAAACCGTATCGGGAGCGGCATGGTATTCTTTCTAAGTCCGTGTAAACCGTACCGGGAGTGGCTTCGGCCATGCAAACCATATCGGGAGCGGCATGGTATTCTTTCTAAGTCCGTGTAAACCGTACCGGGAGTGGCTTCGGCCATGCAAACCGTATCGGGAGCGGCATGGTATTCTTTCTAAGTCCGCGTAAACCGTACCGGGAGTGGCTTCGGCCATACAAACCGTATCGGGAGCGGCATGGTATTCTTTCTAAGTCCGCGTAAACCGTACCGGGAGTGGCTTCGGCCATGCAAACCGTATCGGGAGCGGCATGGTATTCTTTCTAAGTCCGTGTAAACCGTACCGGGAGTGGCTTCGGCCATGCAAACCGTATCGGAAGCGGCATGGTATTCTTTCTAAGTCCATGTAAACCGTGCCGAGAGTGGCTTCGGCCATGCAAACCGTATCGGGAGCGGCATGGTATTCTTTCTAAGTCCGTGTAAACCGTACCGGGAGTGGCTTCGGCCATGCAAACCGTATCGGGAGCGGCATGGTATTCTTTCTAAGTCCGTGTAAACCGTACCGGGAGTGGCTTCGGCCATGCAAACCGTATCGGGAGCGGCATGGTATTCTTTTCAAGTCCATGCAAACCGTATCAGGAGCGACATGGCATTCTTCCTAAGCCCGCCGATACCTTGATCCGAAGGTGGTTCCGGCCACGTATACCGGTTCGGGAAGCAGCAGGGCATATCTAAGTTCGCGTAAGCAGAAGCATGAGTGGCTTCGGCCACCCGAAATACATCAGAAGCGACAAGATGTCCCTTCGGATCATGTGGACCACGTTAGTAAAGGCCCCGGCCGAATACTATGGCGACATTCTATCCGAACCTACATCGGGTCTCGGCCTTACAAGCTATAGCGAACGATGACAGGATCTCAGGCTTCTGAAGGGCCATATTCGGTCGATCATACACAAACACCAAGGTAAAGCCGAAAACATTCCTTATATTTACAGAAAAGGAAGTACAAAAACCGGCCATACCCCTGGCCGAGGGCTTACAACAGAAGAAGAAGTGAAAGCCGGCCGTATACTTGGCCGGAGGTTTACGATAGAAGAAGAAGCGTAAACCAGCCATACCCTTGGCCGAGGGCTTACAACAGAAGAAGAAGCGGAAACCGGGGCAGATCCCCGCGTCATTCTTCGGCTTCGGCCTCCTCCACCTCGGCTGCGGCTTGTCCCGGAGAGGGAGAGGGAGAGGGAGAGTCGACGATCTGCACCGCTTCAGGGGCGGCAGCCTCCTTAGGGACAGCCTCCTCAGGGGCCCCCTCGGCGGGCGCAGCTTCATCATCCGGCGCAGGAGTCGAGGTCCTCTCGGCCATAAGTCCCTGCCACCAAGACAGGAGCTCCTTGGCTTCCTCACCCCTCGGTAGGGCGACCCCAGTCAGATCGACGCTCGGGCAGGCCCTCTGGGCGACAGCCAACCCGAGGTCGAAGACGGAGGAAGAAGCCAGCAGTTGAGCTTGGATGATCTCTTCGGTGAAGTCCGGGCCGGCCTTGTAATCAGCTACGGCCATGTCCGCCACCTCCTCCAGCTCCTGCTTCAGCGCCGATACCTCCTCGGCGTGTCGCCGCTTCTCCGAGGCCCGCCGGGAGTCCTTCTCTTGAATCTGGGCCTTGAGGGCCCGGATCTCGGACTGAGCCGCGGCGAGCTCCCCCTCGGCCTTCACCTTGGCCTTGGCGGAAGCGCGGGCCTCAGCTGCCTTCTCCTCCAGCTGCGCCCGCGCCCGGGCACTCGCGGTTACGAGCCCATTGACTAAGGGCTCGATGTCAGGCACCACCGAAGTACCCTCGCCCGAGCCGTCTGACTCCCTCTCGGCCTCCAGGAGCTGGAGTCGGAGCTGCTCCTGATGGTGCATCAGGACGCTACCCGTCACCGCAGCCTGCGGGCCGAAAGCAAACAATGATCAGAAAAAAGAAAAATCAAGAGAAAGCTAAGGAAAGCTCGACTGAAGCACCTACAAGCTCATTACCTGGACCGACAACCGAGCGCTCATCGCCGCCAGGTCAATGACCGAATGGCGCTTCAGCCCTTCAAAGGCCGAAGGGAGAGTAAGACTGCGGAGCAGACGGAGGCACGTCTGCGAGTCTTCCATACTCTCGTCTTCGTAAATCCCCGGTTTGGGGCGCCACCACTTGCGCTGCGCCCGGGGCGCCTGCGACCCGGCGCCTTCGTCACCGGCCCCGGCCGAAACAGCCGGAGGGGAATCGCCCCTCGGCGCCTCAGGAGACGCCAGCCTCGCGGCCCTTCGGGCCTCGGCACTCCTCCTGACCAGCGGAGCCTCCTCCGCGTCTACGGCCCCTTCCAACCGGGGGCGCTTCGACACTCGGCCGCCCCTTCGAGCGGCGAATTTGGACTTTTGCTCCCTCTCGAGAGCGGCGGCAGCAGCACGGCCCTCAGTAGAGGCCGCAGTCCTTGGAACCCCGCCTCGGGTCCTCGGAACCCCAGCGCCTCGGCCGGACCTGCCTACCGCCTGCGGGGCCGGTGCCCGGCCCGGACCGCCCTGGTCGGATATCCGATCGAGGAGGGCGTCGAGATCGGCCATTGCTGCAAGCAAGAAGAGCCTATCAGAAACAGAACAATGAGCAAGTACAAACTTAAAGCCGACTTACCCTCGGCCGAAACTTCATCAGCATCCTCAGCCGGAAGAGCTTCGGCCAGAGGAGCGGCAGCCCTTCCTCCGCGGCCCCGCGGAGTCTCCCCGGGAGGAAGGTAGGGGAAGGCCCGCACCGGATCGGACCGAGGATCCGGCCATACCCCGGCGTTCACCAGACGCTCCGACGCGCTGAGAAGCCCCCAGACATTGTACGGGGCCCTCATCTGGATGCGACCCACGAGGGTGCTCTGGACTGGGGTGAGGACAGGAGGATCCGAGAGGCCTGCGGCCAGCGGCGCCCATTTAGTAGGGAAGGGCTACACGCTCTCCTCTTTCTCCGGCAGGGAGACGAAGACGAACTTCCTCTTCCAGCCATGGATAGACGAAGGCTTCCCGGAGAATACGCTTCGGCCGACCCGAGGGATGAAGCAGTACCACTCGGACTTCCCCTGCCTTTGGATTTTGAAGAGATAACGGAAGACATTGATGGAAGGGCGGATCTTTATATGAGCAAAGACGCTCAAGAAGCCGTATACGGTGCGCCAGGAGTTGGGAAAAAGCTGAGACGGGGCCAGCCCGTAGAAGCTGAGAAGGTTGATGACGAAGGTGGGGAGTGGAAGACGGAAACCCGCCTCGAAGCTATCAACATAAATAGAGAAGGAACCCGGGCGGAAAGTGTTAGCCCGGGTGGCGGAGTCAGGCCGAAGGACCGTCATCCAGGAAGGGAGCTGGAAGTAAGAAACAAGGCGCATAACCTCTGCGTCCGAAAGGGCGCAGGATGCTTCCGAAGCCATGTCAAGACGACGGCGTCCCGAAGTGGAAGCCTGGCCTGGGTTCCGAACCTCTTCGGCGTACTCAGCCCCGGAAGCCTCGGCCCCGGAGGTCTCGGCCCCGGAAACCTCGGCTCCGGAAGCCTCGGACCCCTCAGTCCCGGAGACCTCGGACTCTTCAGACATCGCGGAGGCAGGGGAATCTGAGGTGAGGGGATCTGACAGAAGAGATCTCGGAGAGTAGGAAGGAGTATACTCCTCGTCCGAAGGAGTAATCTCACTGGAAGAACCCCGGACCATAAGGCCACGAAGGGAAAGAAGAAAACTAGGGCTTACTCGCAGGAAGGGGGAGGAAATCTCTCCTGAACCGAGTGCGGCTTCTCAAGCCTCCCAGCTCCACCAGCGATGCGCTCCGAGAAATGGAGACCTTCCCACGGTGGCCGGCAAGCTCGGATGAAGCCTTCGGGAAGCTAGCTTTCCGCTGGAGAAGGAAGAAGAGCTTGGATGATCGCAGAGGAAACGCAGGCGCAGCAGCAGGAAGAAGAACAGTGCCCTGCTGAGGGCTTGTATTTATAGAGCCCACTCGAAGCACCTCCCGCCGAAGCCAACGGCCGAGATCGTCCCGCTCGTCCCCTCGTTCCTCTCAGATGCCCGCCACGTGCACCGTCCTTCGGCAATGATGACGGGCCGGCTCCGGGACTTGCAGCGAAGCAATCAACGGCCGAGGGCGCTCCGACCCTTCGGCTGACCGCCCAGATACGCGCCACGTGTCCCGATCCGCGCGCTGAAGATGAGAGAGGCGGCAATCCGAGTGAAGCCTCGGACAGAGAGCTGAGGCGATCCGCGACCCGTGAGCGGTCAGGATCCTTTTGTGTTTTCGACGGAGCGGCCGGATGCGCGACGCGTGTCCCGTGCTTCCTCGCGAGGCAACGCGCCATCCCGTCCATTTAATGGAGCCTGACACGAGTCAGAGGGCTCGGCCCTTCGGCTTCTTAGCTCTGAGCCTTCGTCACCACTCCGAGCGGGGACGAAGCAACCGCGTAGCCCTCGGCCGACCGAGGGCACCCTCTTCCCAGTAAAAAGAGAACAGAGCTTCGGGTAAGACACCTGTTATGATATTCTTTTGGCAACTTCGGGCTATACTCTCGCCATCTCAGAGCTGAGGAAGACAAGAGTGGGGGGCTATGTGATGAGGCAGAATCCGATTCGGCCCATTAGAGCAGGCTCAAACCCCGTTCAGCCCAACAACAGCAGTATCAGGCCCTCCGGGAGCCTCCAGCCCATCAGCGGCCCAGCAGCCTTCGGCCCCATAAGTGGCATCGTCGCTCCCGGCCCAACAGGCTTCGGCCCGTCAGCAGCCCATCAGCCTAAGGCCCGGGAACAGCACGGCAGCCCAAGGCCCAGCAGGCTTCGGCCCATCAGCGGCCCAACCCCCTTCGGCCCGATAGCCGAGTCCGGCCCACTCCGGTGGCGGATCAGGCACTATGGCGGTTTACCAGTAAGCCCAAACATAGTCCTATATCGGCTACCACCGTTAACCAACCTCTATCCTCTGCTATAAATACACCGCTATTTATTGTCAAAGGTATGCAACTCTTTGCCTCCGAGACCCTTATGGACTACGGTCCAAATAGCATTAAAGCTACTTCTTGCCTTCTGAATCGAATCATCTTCAGAAGCTAACTTGACCGTCGGAGGGAGTTCCTAAGGGCCAGAGCCCGGGACTCCTGCTGACCGGTTTTTCTTCTTCTTTCTCTCCTGCAGGAGCTCGGTTCGAATCATCGCCGACCTTCCCGAGTCGGTCTCGGCCGCCGACCTCGGATTCCTCTCCTTGGTCTCGACGCCGTGCGACGGCTGCCCTGCGACAGGAGACTCGGCCCCGCGTTCGGAAAAGAGCTTCTGGGCTCACTATCCAAGAGCAAGCCGAGTCCGAGACCCTTCCGGCCTCAGATCGTCGGCTTCGGCTTCATCGCCCGTCGACAGTACAGCCAGAAGGAGCATCATCCGCGCCGCCCCTTCGCCCGCCGAAAGAGCCTCGGCCCCGACTTTCCGGAGACGAGCCTGCACCGACCGAAGCCCCCTTCGGCCTTCGGACCCTCGTCTTCGCCTCCGCCTCTTCGGCCTTCCGGATCCCCGCCAGGCCTCAGTGACACCGATCCGAACCGGCTTCGGATCCACTTCTTCGGGTTCCAGCCTCGGAATCCGGTTGTGATAGATCCAGTCTACATCAGTTACAAAATAGATAACTTCTAGCATTCTCACTTTTTCCAATTTAGTGTACTTTTAGAAGAAAATTTGTAAAATTAAAACATGTTGGTAAAATCTTGCCATAATTTGCTCCTTTCGGGCAGAGGTTCCCTTGTGAGCGTGTTTAGAAAGGGGTTGGTCAGAAGAGAAAATTTCGAAACAAAATTAACAAGAAGACATATATAGTTCTTCAAATTCCATTGGAGAGATGTAATATATAGGAAAGGGGATTCCTATGTAAGACAACACTGTGGAATAGATTGAGAAAAAGAGAATGACGAACTATGGTTGTCAATATTCTTGCACAATATTCAAACAACAGAGAATTCTGAGACTAGATAGTTGATCAATTTACAAATTAGTAAAAAGTCCACTTAGCTATCATAATGCGTAAATAGAGTTTTTCATCATTAAAAATAAATTAAAATCCAATGCTTTGTGACGGTGTAAGATGAACTGATAAAAAAACAGAAAAATGCAGGCCATCTTCAATTTAAATTTAATGCTAAAATACAATTGCATCAATGATCTTCATGGCTTACAAAAGCCGAATACAGTATGATCTTCACAATAAGAAATTATCTCATAATTTATTTCTCCTGTCGGAACTCCTTTCTTTGTGTTTATATTTTAATATTCTGATTCACAATCACACAATATACTAATTTGCATTACGTCATATTGTCGGAAAAAGAAGACAAGTGTTCTATTTTCAATAAGTTTAATCTAAATATCATTTGGGGGCATAAATGAATCGAAATTAGAGTAGAAAAATGGTATTTTCGCTTCCGATTCAGATATGTTTTTTTTCATTAAAGTTAAAAGCAAAGCAAGAAACACATGTTTCGGATTTCAAATTTGAAACTAATGGTCTTTCGGAAGTCAAAAATCGTAACAAATTTGACTCATATTGTAAACGCTCACAGAACTCAACGAAACGAGCAATTGGGCCCGCAGGCTGTCCCCTAAGCTGCAAACGGGCTTAGCCCAACAAGAAGTCGGCAACGAAATCAGATTCTGGTTTGCAAGCCGGATGCCATTTGATCTAGGATCTTTCCAGGTATAAGTCTCTCAAATGTAAAATTGTAGAATTCCTATCTTTATAATGCATTTATTTTAGTAAGTCCACGTGATAAAGATATGTTCAACACTGGTCAACCCTTAAACAGAGTTGGAATAATTTAAAAATACCCCCATTTTCCTTAAAAATGTATCTTTTAGTTTTTAATCAAAGGAATTTGAAATTTCACAAGTTTTGACTTAATTATTTCACGAAGATGATATTAGATCTCAAAAATTAGTATGTATTTTTTTTGGCCTGCAATTAAAAAATAAACATGATATTCCTTAAAACAAATTGTATTTGAAAATGAGGTTTTATAAATGATTTAACTTATGTAATTATTTAAAATCAATTATAATTCGTCTTTGTGATCAATATTTTTAAAGTCAAACATAATTATTTAAAATAAATTATAATTCATCTTTGTTAATATTTTAAAAGTCACATATACTTATTTAGAATCAATTGTAATTCATCTCTGTCAATTTTTTTAAAGTCAATTAGAAATTTTGCCAAACACGCAAAGTTTTGACTTACAATTTACAAACACCATATATCTCCCCATTACCAGATGCATGCAGTTGGTTAACCAAAAAAAATAAGAATGTCTTTGTTACCACATCTGTTCTACTTCTACATATTGATTTAGAAAGTCTAACTGATAGATAAGCTATAAATTAAATAACATGTACATTAATAATGAGTCCAATAATCAGATTATTAGTTGCCATTTGTATCTCTTGTGCTCATCCTCTTTGGTCCGCAAGTCCGTTTTTGCCGGCGCAGGACACCGCGTTCGTCTGCGGGAGAGGCGGCAATTGCACACTTGCAGCCAATCGCTGGCCGTGTTCCTTAACCTGTGAGTGGCAAATGGCGCATGGAACCCCGACAGGCCAGGAAGAATCCCGCCGCAGTTTGGACTCTGGACATAGCGGCGAGCCGGCGACGACGGCTTTCCGGCCGCTGGGCACGCCCCCGTCCCACCTGCCAGCCGGTAACAAGGAGGTTGGAGTTGGTCAGGTCTGAGATAGGTGCCCCAGCGGAGCAGGCGGCTGAGCCCAACGGGGAGCCCGCCAGGAGGCTGTGATGGGTCTTATATCATATGGTGCCGAGTGCATGTCGACTGGGAAGTTCGCGGCAGTCCAGGGGTAATGCTGGTGCACGCTTCTGCGCCTTGCGCTGGTACAAGCTCTCAGCGCTACCGACAACGGCCAGCCACCGGGTCACCATGACCTCAACCTTGGCCCGAGCAGCTTACCAAGTTGTCGCAACCGATGACGAAGGCAATCGCCTTCCCGGGGAGAACGTACGAGATGATGTTGCTCGTCGGTCTCAGCTTCGGTCACAATGGGGGGCGGCTGCCGTTAGAGAGCCAGGGCCACCGCCGGCCCTATGGGGAAGAGGAACTACTGGCCAGACAGTGCTCGCTTCGCAACTGTGGAAAGGAGAAAAGAAGTTTGGACGGGAGAAGCCCGCGCCGTTTGGAATTTTAAATTTTAGAGAAATTCATATTTTAAAAAGAGCCACTTTATTATCTCTTAAATAATTTTAAGAATTATTTTTTGAAAAAATCTCAATTAGATAGATCACGAGAATTTAAATTTTGAAAACACATCAAAAGACATTTTTATCCTCATATTATTTTCTTTTAAGAATTTTAAGAGAGTAAAAAGAGAAAAAAAAAGATATTATCTTTTAGAATTCTCAGATTCTACTCTTATCCTCTTTTCAAAAGATACGTCAAGAATTGGAGAAAGACTTTTTTTAATATAGAATAAAATCTAGATTCTTAGAAAATTTATCCACTTTTTTTCTTTAAAAAAAACTTACATTTTTTTAAATCCCATCGAATCTGAGGACCCCTGAATTTAAGATAAAATCATTACCAAGGGAAGCACGTTTGAGCTATATTCGACTTTTTTTTTTCAAAAACACTATTAGCGGAATTTTTTTTCTTTCCTATAACCTGAAGTTTCTTTTCTTTCTTATCGACCCCCATCCTAACTTACATTTAAGAAATAGATGGATGGAGATGAGGAGAGAGAAGTTGCAATATGGAGGAGGGATTTGGAGAGCTGAACATCCAACATAGCGACAAGAGAGGGAGAAGGGACGCTGCAGTATAAGATTCGCCTAATGGGCTAGGCAATGCAAATTCACCCAACTATCTCCAATTCCTGGAAAGTCCGGTTCTTAAAAGTGCAAGTGAAGATGGATTTGGGTAAGTGCAAAGGGGGAAGGGAGTTTTTCACGAAAACTCCTCTGGGAAATGGGGAAAGGTCTATGGAAGAGATTGTTTTGCAAAACTCTTTTCTCGACACTTACTAAGTTCCATCCTCACCTAAAGTTAGTTCCATTAGGTAAGAATTTTCGGACTCTAAACTTTAGAGCAATTCATATTCTAAAAAGAGTCACTTCGCACATTTTAATTTAAATTTTAAGAAAAGTTGTTTACTTTTTATAATCACATTTAAAAACAATATGAGTACTCAAACTTGAAGACATCAAAAGATACTTTTATTGTCATATTATTTTATTTTTAAAATTTCAGGACAGTAAAAAAAGAAAGAAGGTATTACTTTTTAAACTCCTTAAAGTTTCCTCATATCTTCTTTTCAAATTGACAAGAAGATCTTTTTTTAGCACAGAACAAAATTTAAATTATTAAAGAATTCATTTATCTTTTTCTTCGTTTGAAAAATCTTTTACACTTTTCATATTCCTGCTAAATCTGAGCACCCGCAGAATCGTTACCAAATGGAGTAGAGGATCAATCTAAGTTCGTTCCTCGTCTCTGGGGAGGTTCCCTTGGTGAAAGATTTGAGGGTCAGGGGTGAGGGCTTCCGGACGACAGGGAACCCTTGCGCTGAAGTAAAATATCATTAGACAATTTGGTAACAAAATATAACTGAATAAAGATGACTTATTTTGAAAATAAGCCTTATTCTAATTTGAAAGGCATGAAATGATGTTTCTTTTTTTAATGCGTTATTTTGTGAATAAGTTGAATAAGTTATTTCTTCCTTCATCCAAAAATATAGTATTCTACTTTATATTCAGTCCCTTTATCAAATTAAAGAACTTCTTATTTTAATACAAACAAGTTCTCCCATGACAAACTATTCTCCAATCAAGACGCTTAGGTTAACAGGTCATTCTACCCCATTATCCATGCTGATGAATCAAGTTCTGTGAGCTTTGACTGAAGAACTAAGAAAAGAACCAAGAGAACGTCTTGGTACACATCAAGTGTGCAACAAGTATTTCGCAAGAAAGGAACAGAACGCCAAACGCTAAACTGTACTTTCCGAGCAGAACGACATAAAAGCCGTTTGGATTCCTCGCCAGTCGCCATCCCACAGGCCGCAGTCCAGACCCTACCTAGCAGACTGCCCTGCTAACAAGCTTTCTAGTCGGGCTCTTTAATCATGGAAGTGAAGCATTCGAGAAGCTTCCTTTTTCTGCGTATCTTCACAAAACCTGTGCTCTTCCTTCTCCTTTCCTTGCACGTCCAGACGAGGCTCCCTTGCCCAGGTGAAAACACTGAAAAGAAAGGCAGAAAGAGATATGTTGGATTAGGGATATATAATGACCCCCACCCCAGGAGGGAAGCTTAATAGAATTGGAGCCCCCTGTCCCTCTTAAGTAGTCTCCTCTATGATTGCAACACTTTATACCTTGGTCTATCCTGTAGCATTCGTATCAGCAGCACTAGCAAGCGAGGAGGCGTTGTGTCGGGTACCAGTACCAGCCCCTCGCGTAAGAACTGCATGGGTATCCCAAACAGGTAGTGAGATATTTTCCTCGGAGAAGTATATACTTAGTCGATACTCCATGAGCCATTGATCCACGGATTGGAGATGCACTGCACTCTGGTGTGCCATTTTATCTATTTGATCAGAACGATGATTATATTATAATGTCCAGAGAAATAACTTCACGACCTCTCTAGCTGCACCCTACTATGTTTCATGCAGTGGTTCGAACATCTGCTGTACGTAGCCACTTTGCAGACTATCATAAGTTTTCCCTCGTAAACTTAATTTGTCAGCGCTACATATAGTGCACCAAGACAGTGCCATTTTTGTTCATCTTTCGGAACTTTTAATTAGCTGTCCCCATCTACTTCTAAATAAGTGGATATTGCTAACTTATTGTAAAGAAGGTGGACTGGCCTCAATCCTTGGCGAACGACGTCCTGCGAGTATGACAAACCCCGCTGCGTTTTCTGACATTAGATTTCCTGCACCGTACCGGCTCACAGCTGTAACCTGCAAGGAACAAAACTGAACAGTACTCGTTGGAACTGTTCGCGACAGAGCCATTGCTGCCGGGGCCCGGCCGGGAAGCTTGTTATTACCAGCCCCATCCCCTTAAATCACCCAACTCCATATATAGCGAGGTGTCGACACGTTTGCATGGGCTCAGCCTGCTCAGCCCAATCGAACCCTTCTCGTCATGAGAGTAATATCCGGCCAGACCCAAGCTATCTTACGTACTGGGAGTCGCAATGACCAATAGAAACCATAGACGGCTATTAGCCGACCGTAACTCTAGCTAGACTGTTGTCACGTTCTGGCTGTACATTCCTTACTGCTCGCAGGCAGCCACTGAAGCATAACAAGAAGACATGGAAGGAGGGGACCCTTTGGCGTAGAACCCAACAACTTAATCCTTTGTTTCTTTACGAAACGATGCTTTTTTCCTTTCCTGTGAAACACGACCTGTGATGACGAAGGTGGTGAGAAAAGGAGCAGCCAGAGAAGCCCCCTCGGTCGCCACCTCCCAAACCTCCATGTGGAAGATGTCAGGCTTCCCAGACCACAACCCATATGATATTTGATATGAAGTACTTTATAAATATCTGTTCCCCAAGCGAAGTGATCAGTCTGGTGTAAATAAAGAAGGGAAAGTAATGGAAACAATGGATTCAACGCGATACTTCTCTTCCACCTTCGCGTCGCTCACAGACAACGGAGAAGAGAACAGACCCCACTTCGAAGCAATGCTGGGAGAGAAAGCCCACCCTTAATTATCAGTTATCACATCAAGAGCTTGTGGGGGGGTTCCTTCCCATCCCCATTGGAGAAGGACACGATCGAGAGATGTGGCTTAGGACTTGGGCGGTGTTCTCATGTTCTGTAAAGAAAGAAGGAAAGAGAAAGAAGGGCGTCAGGCGCAGCATGCAGCGTCATCCATTACCTTCTCGGGCTGTTTCACCGCAAGCAAGCGTGGTCACAGACTCACAGCTGGTGTGGGTTTTAATGGCAAGTGGGCGAACTTTCCACATGCGCAGCGGAAGCATGGGCTAGCAGGGTTTGGGGAAGCGCGTGCTTTGCCCGGTGTGAGAGGCCGGCCCGGGCTTCGGTGGGTCGGGGCGCTGGCGCTCTGCGGCGTCTGCCCTCGCACGTTGTGGCGCTGCACCGCCCAACACGGACGCCCAGGCGGCCTTTGCTGCCTTTTATCTAACAAAACACGCAGAGAAAAGCCTGAGAACGGGCCTGGGCAGATGAGTTCCTCGTGTTCTGGCTTCCCAATGTTTGACCGGTAAACGCCACCGGAGGGTGGGCACGGGGCACTGGGCAAGGAACAAGGGTTGAATGGGCCAATGCGGGGTTGGGCTTTCCCTGGGGCACAGCCCAATACTGTCCTGGGGGCACAGCGCAATACTTGATGCATGTATGAGCGCTATAATAGTTGCCTACTCAATCACGTGGCTTAGATTGTACAGGACTGCACACACGTCCTAAGTTGAGGTAGTCTCCAAGTTTGACATTTGTTTTAAACACGTCATATTGTAAATCTTTCAAGATATTGCAGTAAATATTTACTCGTTGTTATAGGAGCCGTGCATGTATAGCCATTATAAACTGGAAGAATCCCTGGATTGCAATGCCCCTAAGTGCTGTAACAAGTATCACTGGTAGTTAAGAATCACTTGCCGTAATGTCAGGGGTGCATTGCCACTGCTACAGTCATTCGATTAGCTAATTAGATAGTGCACCGTCGCTACGTGCACTGTCATTGTGACTGCAACTGTCCTGTGATCAGTCAGACGCCCTTGACACCGCCCTCGAGGGGTGCAAGGCGCCTTAAGAGGCATGTTGTCCAATGTGCTGATCAGACGACAAGGCATTGCAAGCATTTCTCTCCTCGTAGTTATAGGAACCATGCATAGCCACTAATTAAGTACCTGGAAGAACCCAGCCCATCCTTAGTTTGTGATCCTCTGAAGCCCAGCCCGCTCCGCCGTACAAGCAAAAAGGAGCCGCTTTGCACGGCCAAGAGTTGGAAATCAAACGGTTGCACTAATTTAAAGTAGATTAGATTACGATTAAGTTGTACACTATTCATTGATTAAATGATGAATGTAGTAAAAAGAAATTAGAAGTATAATGTGGAAACGAGATTGTTGGGCCGAAGATTTGTCCGATTTGGATCGGATAGTTGAAACTTCTTCAAATCACAGAAATCTCTCCACTGTTCCTACAAGATAGACACTAGGTCAAAGGAAACCTTGGTTCCGATCCGGAAGAACTCCCTCTAGTGCCTAAGTCAGAATACGTCAAAGTCGGGAGAGCAAAGACACTGATAATATATTTTAGAGCATAGAACATACCTGCTGAAGTTACCTGGGGATTCCTTTTATAGGGGCAGGTTGAAGGCAATCAGAGAATCTGCGGGAAGGACGCATTGGGCAAGTCCGATCCGGTCCCTTGGCAGGACAGGATTTTGGCTTTCTTATATGGCACTGGTTTCTCTTATCAGCGGACCAGAGGAGGATTCAGAAAGAACTTTCTTAAGCAGGAAGTCATCCTACGCCTACAGGATATCAGAGTCCGTTTCATATTCAAAGGTCTCCGCGGGAACCTATTCACGTGCGACGGAAAGATCTACTGGACCTTAATTATAGATCCGGACGCTTCTTAACGGGCCGGCCCACTCAGTAAATGGGCTAGACTAAATCAGGACCTCTCAGATATATTAAAGGGTGTAGCCTCGCAAGCATAAAATTTAACACAAATTACCGCATGTGCTTTGCCCAAGAGCTTGGGCTCACTAATCCATCATCAACGTTGTTGTAGAACTAGAGAAGCAAAAGGAGTACTATTTGAGGCACTGTCCCTTGCTACGAATGTTAAACATCTCTCTCAGTCCTATGAATGCGGTATGCCATCCGCCAATTGCACCGTGGGTGTATATATATTGCATTGCCCTTTTTCAGGTCAATGCCAGAGGGAGTTGCGTGTAGAATATACAAGGCCGAAGGAAGACAAAGCCCATTCCATGATGCCGCTTTTGATGTAATATCTGGATTCAAATAAACAACGTAATATGCATGGTCTCAGTCTTGGACGTTAAATTGTTTTAACTAACATGACCCAATTTGAAGATTTTGATGTTGACTATAGTCACTTGGTCGTAAATTTTGCATTTTAATTAACAAGAGTGGACGGGTAGACAATGAAGTGAGGTAGCAATTATTGGCCTATGTGACTTATTATAAGTTGTTTGGATTATTTCTTTTAATGTTATTTCATTCTAAAAATCTATATATTCTAACTGTTCTATTTAAATTTGTATTACCGCATTCAAATTTTTAACATGTTTGATAATAAAGGAAAAATGACAAAATGGGATGGCAACTCTTCTTTCACAACCTTCTTGTTGTGCCATCGATCTCCACAGCCTGCTGGAGATCTTCTAGACCTCCTCCCCCTAGGTCATTATGTGCCCATAGACTCATGAGGGGGGAGAGGTGATGGGGTTGTCCCATCATTTCAACATCAAATGACATATATATCAAATAAGAATATTATACAAAATATAGTCATATATAAGTTTGTCAAATCACATATGTTTTTTAATAGCATGATCAAACAAATAACATATAGTTTACTTAGCATGATAGACAAGGCGAATTCATATATGACTTATCAAATCTACTAGCTATGTAACGAACATATTACATATTGAACAGAACATATTTTATATCAAACTAAATTTATCACATATTATGTGACGAACGACATGACATAGTAGTCCAAATCTGATCAAATTATGACATATGAGCGAATGTAGAGGTTAAGTATGGAGCAAATTCAAAGCAATTAGCTGAACAATGTGCATATGGAATTCCAAATAAACTAAGTTTAAGAAAACATAACAGAGCATGAGTTTTATATTATGGGTCAATCAAACATATCGTATCAAATTATTAATGGACATGCACCCAAATCACATCATAAGAAGCGTACACGTATACGAAAGCATCTAGGTAATGATGCAAAGGTCTTGGTTACTACGCATAATCGGAGAATTTAAGTCCCACCCAACTTCAAACAGCCAGGATGCGATGTATCGTCGTCTTCTAGTTTAGCCGATCGGAAATCAAGATTCCACCCGTTGCCTTCAAGTTCAAATGTCATATCCAATACGAATACTTATATCGAAATCGGACCCTACATCTCCTTAGATGGCAATGTCCAAATATAATTATACAAATATTTCACAATGAGATAACATAAGCATAAGATGAACATAAATATGAAAATATGATTAGTAAAGTACTACATCTAAGTCAAAATACATGTTTTTACATACACACTAGTCATTTAAAGAGCCAACATAGTCATATAGATAATTAATCAGAATAAAATTGATGCCAATAGGTTACTGAACATAAGAATATGCTCTGTAAATATTCTTAAAATTTTCAGAATAACACATGTATTTTTCGACTATTAAAATTAATTTATAAATTTGAAAAATCAATAAATATGGTAAAAAATAGCAAACAGACTCAGAAATCAATCAAACTTGTTAAACATGTCCAAGAGGTCAAAAGAATCATATAGACAAAGTTCAATGTAATTCGGATATCAACGAATGATTTAGAGTATCAAATGACATGTAAAGAACTTAAGTCAAATTAGACCTAATAGCAGAATTATATACAAATAAAATCTAAAGTTTATGAAATTCTACCAGCAAATACACCATATTAAAATTAAAGTATGGTCAAAATTTCAAATCAATTAACCAAAGAACGAAAGAGCTATGGCCAATCTAAGTTCAGCTTGAAAATTGATTACAGGTTCTAAAAACTATAGCCAAAGATCATCATAACTATAGTCAAAGATACTCATAACCATAGCCATAAACTTATGACCCATTAGTCTTTAAGTTAAGGTCACGTTAGGAACATTGGAAGTATTTTGAAAGGCGTCCAGTCGACCAGATACATTTCAAAAGACGTCCAAAAGGTTAGACGTCTTATCAGAAGAAATTTCAGAATTTGCATATTTTGTGAATTTGCATAAAAATTAATGAAACAAAATGAGAATTGAGATCATATATGAACAAAATATTGTTCCAGAAATTATCTTCGACTACTTATGAAGATCAAAATAAAATTTTTATATTAATACAAAATATCATTTAATAGATTTTCATATCCTACTTTTAGATTGCAAAGAATCGATCTCAAATCCTAGCTTCCCTTGTAGCCACTCATGATTTCTTCCACACTTTAGCACCTTCCCACGTCCCCAAGGTTTCCAAGAAGATAATTTACCCATTAGAACAAAGTTTCAAGATAATTATTCGCGAATAATTCTCTTTCTTCTCAAAAAAATAATATTACTTGTCCTAAAATTAAGGCTACATACAAGAGAGCTTATACACGACTTCAAGGCCTGATATAAAAAGTCTCTTGAAGTATGAAGAACTTTTTAAGAAAGTTGTGATTTTGCAATGAAGACATGTTGATTTTGATTCACTAGAAAAAATATGGCATGATATAAAATCTATTGTTGAAGGAATGAGGTGGTTGGAAATATGTTTAATGAAGGATGAAATGTACCCAGATTTGATGAAAAAGTTTTACAATACACTAGGTAGGCATAAAGATAATGGCATTGTAGCTATGTGAAAATGAATGAAATTCAAGTAACTCAATGGTTGATAGCCAAGTTCTCAAATTAAAATTGGGAGGCAACATGAAGGTTGCAACTCTTGATAAAGAGACTATTATTAAGGACAGAACGGGATGGAATGATGTCCCCAAAGAAATGCAAGTGAAAGCCTCTAATCTTTCACTGGATTTGAGACTAATCCATCTAGTTGTGAGTCATATTATCATACCAAATGGAGGTAGTCATAACTATCTTAAGCTACATCACATTCAAATTATTTGGCATGCTGTGACTAATAAGAAAATTGATTTGCCCTCATTTGTTCTCTATCATATACATCAAACCAATTCAGGTCGCAACACCTTATCCTATGGTTGTCTACTTACAAGGATTTTTAGACATTAAAATGTGAATTTGACAGGTGAGGACAGTATGGAGATCAAAAAGGAAAACGCTATTGGAAGTATGTCTTTGACTAGAATACTATATAGCTTTGTCGATGAAATTGGGTGAAAAAGAAAACTGGCAGAGCACCCATTAAATCTCCTCCCTCAATTGCTCAGGGGGGATAGAGACAAGAAGCAGGTAGATCTTTAGAAGGTGAAAGTTTTAGGAATAGACCCCATGAAAAGGGGGTCATAATTGAAGAACTGACTCGTCAACACTCCACCAGAAGTGAAGAATTAGTATCATCAATCGTAAGTGCCATTGATAGAGTGGAAGAAAATATGGGTGCCATAATTAAAAAGCTGGAGAA
This sequence comes from Zantedeschia hybrid cultivar, assembly GCA_030544215.1. Lineage (NCBI taxonomy): Eukaryota > Viridiplantae > Streptophyta > Magnoliopsida > Alismatales > Araceae > Zantedeschia > Zantedeschia hybrid cultivar. The sequence goes on from JARZZO010000010.1 coordinate 20,135,557, forward strand.
GCAGCTAGGAGAAAGACAGGTAGGATAGTCATCTTAGCAAACTCAGAAAAACCAGCTCGAAAATATCCTTCCGTCTGTCCTCGACAAGATCGACTCTATGGACAAGCAATTTGATGAAAGGATGGGTAGACTAGAAGAGAAAGTAGCTTCCCTCTCAACTGGCTCTACCTCAGCAACAGCCTTTGATATGTGGCATGCACTTGAGAAGAAGATGGAAAATGTTGAGGACCACATCTTGGAAAAAATGGCACAATTTTGAGGTGACTCAAACAAAGGGATAAATGATGCTGAGTCGAGAGATATGTTATTTACCCTTTAGGATTTGCTTGAGAAAATAGATAGGAGGGCTGACACTGAATTTGACATTATTGACAGATTCAAGGGAGAGGCGTTGGACAAGTTTGCCACAGTACGCACCAACATAGATTCTATTAAAGAGACACTAAAGAGGCATGGTAAATACATTAATTATATGAATGGACAAGTCAAAACTCTCACAAAGGCTAGTGTGCAGTTGGGACTTCAGATTGCTGGACTGATCAACTACTTATTTCTATTTGCTCATACTAGACCTGTACACTACTTTGATTCCAATCTTAAAGCTCAAAACACCAGTAAATAACATGATGAGTCATCCAAACCCCAAAAGATTTATGCCCCTATGTATGATAAGGGGAAAGTGCAAAAGAAATTCTAGTCTTTGATGTATTCTCACTAAAAACTCTCATTTGCTACCTTGCTCTGTTTTTACTTTAGCTTAGTAATGCTACTATTCTTGTTAGTTATCTGCTTACTTTAGCTTGGTTTGTATAGTTTTCTTTTTTATAATGCCAAAAAAGGAAGAAAGAAATGCGAAGTTATGAATGGTTCTTATGTGTTTGTGATTGTGATATATATTGTAATGTATGATTGATTGCAATCGAAAATCGTACATGATATGATTGTTATGTGTAAGAGCATGCAATGTGTCATGCCACCATGCTATGTTGTTTACATAAGTAAGAACACGCTATGTGTCATGCCACCATGCTATGTGACATGGTATTTATGGTATATTGTACTGAGAAGTTAATGATGATTGGGCCATGACAAGGTTGAGATCTTGATAAGATAAATTGAAAAATTGATGTTATAAGTGGCTGTGATTGTTTGGACTCTTGTATGTGATCAATTGAAATATTAATGTTATAAATGATTGTGATTGTGTGGATTGAATGATTGAACTTGTGAACATTGAATGTTTTTATAAACATCCTTAGAGCATGCACTAACGAGAAAAAACCTCTTGTGAAAAAGTGCAGGTCTAATATCATAACTTTAAAGTGTTTTGTCCTCATAAAAAATGGAGAGAATGTTAAACTCTTTTGATTTGACTTGGTTTGATTTAAATGAAGTAAAACACTTAAAATTATAATATAATATTGTTGGTTATGATTTAAGAAATCAGGAGATTTTCTAAAATGATATATTGTCAACATTCTTTATATTCTGGATAAAATACATTAGATTTTTAGGGTTTCAAATATTTTTTTTAAAAGGAAAATGATCCCTAAAAGACCCCCAAAAGATCTCCTTTAAACTTAAAGGCCAAAACTCAACTAAGTGGGTGTTGGTCGACCAAAAGTAAGTTTGGTCAACCAAAACCAATACTCAGTTTAACTGAGTAAAATTGGTTGGTTGACCAACCCACCTATTGGTCAACCAGAGATAGGATACAATTTTTCATGTGCCTAGGTGGTGGTCGACTAAGCCCAGACGTAGTCGACCAGAGTCAGTAGAAATTTGCCCCAACCTGTTTCCCTTGCACTGCATCTGGGCGCCCAGTTCTAGGTCTTAGACGACCAGAGTTGCCCTGGAGCCCATGTGCACCTGTAAACTGACAAGTCCTTTGCCTGTCCAGTAGAAAGACAGTCACATATGTTACTTTTTGAGTCAATGACTAACACGCTAGTTTTTTATAATAGTACACTATGTTTTAATGTTTCTTGATTTTATAACTATTTTTGCAGGGCATCTTTTTCTACTTGTATGCTATCCATCACAATCACCTTTTTACCTACCACGATGAGTACTCCAAGATAAACCATTTGCAGGATCTTTTTAGCGTAAAGGATATCACATATAGGATTTACTATCTGGTACACACGAAGCAAAAAGGTAGAAGATTTCAAATCAATTTTAGAGAATCTTTTGTAGAAATCTTTTTGGAGGGAAAAAGGTGACCTTTTCCCTACCTACCCCTAATGGTTAGGGATTTCCTTTGGGCTCATAAAAGAAGCAACGATAGGCTACTTTGAAAAGGGTCTTGAAAAGCAAAACGTGCATTATATTCTTGCAAATTTAAAAAAGTTTCTTGACCTAACTTGTCTTCCTTTTTAGTTCATGTTTTAACCCCTTAAGAGGAAGGTTTCTTAGATAATTCTCTCATATGTGCAGGTCAAGAAGGATTGTGCTAGATTGTGGATCTTCATCTTTTTCTTGATCAAGACCGAGGTCATGGGAAGCTACCTCGTTACTAACAATGTCTTCTTCATTTAAAGTGAAGATCTCGTGGAACTTCTCAAGAAAGGGTTGTTAGGTAGATCTAAAGAGCTTTTTCTACATCAACTTAACACCTAGAGTAAGGACACCACAAAAGTGAATAAAAGACTTGAGCTTTCTTTATTTTATTCATTGTTGTAATATTTAAGCAAGCTACATTATCTTGTATGTGTGGTGTAGAGTAGGAAGTTAGGGTTCCTATCTTTCTTACTATTTCTTATTCTTTGCATTTCTTTGTGGAAGAAGGTCAATCTTTAAGATGATTGGAAGTTGTTTAGCTTCTTTGGTGTAAGAGGTCATCATTTGCAAATGGTGGAGGTTGTGTTTCTTCCATAGTAGAAGAGGGCCAATCCTTGTAGAGATTAGAAGTGTGTCTTACTAGAGGCTTTGTATCTAAGGGGAGCTTTACTAGGGACTTGGTATTTAGTTATTTGGTTGGCTAGGACTATATCTACTAGCGGTGTACTGAAAGTATTTTCTAGTAGAAAGACTCAACTAAGTTGGGGAGTGGACATAGGTCACCATTTGGTGAACGGAACCACTGTAAATCTTGTGCCTTTTGTGGGGTTGTGCTTATTCCTTATTATATTATAATCATAGCACGATATTATTTTAAAATACGTCGTCTTAGTTAAAGATTTTACGAAGAAATTTTCAACACCATATTCATCCTCCTTTTAGGGTGCAGTCTACAGCTCTTAATCCAAGAGGGCCATTAAGCCATTGAACTATAGTTGAGCCATTGGACTATTGAGTCATAGTTGATGTAATGCCATTTGCTCCGACCATCAAAATATTGTCCACTTTGGCTCAAGGGCCTTACGATTTTGTCCTTTTTTAGAGATAATTGACTATAAAGTGAGGACTTCTTGGAAGGTCATCCATCCCGTTACTACTCTTGACTAAGCACACTTAACTACAAAGTTCTTCATAAGAACTGAGCCAATACTCGAAAATGCGTCTCGATGTTTAGATATACAACTTACCTATATTTGAGGAGTATTACATTCTACCCCCCTAATATAGACGATGTCATCATCGCAGCATTACCTAACCTACAACCAGTTTACTAGGCAAGTGGGACTCTAGAGGTGACCCCTGCAGGCTCAAGAGGTGGCTCTGGTACCATTTTGTAATGTCATGTACTCCAACTACTAAGATATTATGTGCTTTGGCCTAAGGCCTCACAGTTTTATCCTTTTTTAGAGGTAATTGGCTCTAAAGCGGAGACTTTCTAGAAGGTCACCCATCTCGTTCCTACTCCTAACTAAGCACATTAACTACATAGTTCTTCATAAAAACTAAGCCAATACTCAAAAAAGTGCCTCAATGTTTGGCAATACAATCTATACTATATTAATAAAGCAGAGTTTCTAACCCTACTAATGTGACATCTAAGATGCTTTCCCTCCAGAAAATTATTAAACAATTCTTAGGAAAAGTCATTAATGCTCTAACCATTATGATTATTCCTTTTTTTCTCACCCCCATTTACAACTCATTAATGATCATAACTCTCACCCTACTTATTTTAAAATCACTCATTAATAGCCATAATTCTCTCTCTCTCTCTCTCTCTCTCTCTCGACGGACTCTCTCTCTTAAGGACAGATGCAGGAGAGCGGGGGCCATGGCCTTCTCAAAATTAAGGAACTTCTTTGATAATAAAAATATTCTTTCTAAATTATTTATATTATAATAAAAATATTATAAAATAAACTAAAAATTTAAATTTTAAATACAAAATAATATTATTCCTAAATATTTTTCTTACTCTATTTTATTAAACTTATCTTATAAATTTATTTAACTCATATATTACATAATTTTTTGTCGTATATTATTTGTATTTATTATTTATCATGTTAATTTTTATATGTTAACAATTGTCATATTATACAATATTTAATATTTATAGTCACATATAATATTTTTTAGTTATAACATGTTTAGTTATAAATATATAATATATTATTATTTTTAAGTATCTATACTATAGTAATAAAATAGAATTTTTAACCGAGTTGATATGGCACTCTCATATTCTTTTCCATAAAAAAAATTATTAAATAATTCTTAGGAGAAGTCATTAATGCCTATAACTATTATGATTATTTCTTCCCTCTCACCTTAACTTATTTTAAAAAAACTCATTAATGACCATAACTCTCACCTCCCATCCATTTCAAAACAATTGATTAATGGTCATAACTCTCTCTTTCCCCACCCATATGAAAATAATTCATTAATTGTCATAAATTTCTCTCTCTCTCTCATGGACGAACTCTGGGTAGCAGGGGGCCATAGCCCTCTTAAAATTGAGGAATTTTGTTGGTAATAAAAATATTAATTTTAAACTATTTATATTATAATTTATTTATATTATAATAAAAATACTATAAAATAAATTTAAAAATAAAAGTTAAATAATATTAAATACAAAATAATATTATTCCTAAATATTTGTCTTACTCTATTTTATTTAGCTTACTTTATAAATTTATTTAACTCATATGTTATATACTTTTTTGTTATATATTATTTGTATTTATTATTTATTATGTTAATTTTTATAAGTTAATAATTGCCATATCATATAATATTTAATATTTATAGTCACATATAATATTTTTTAGCTATAACATAGAACATATTAATATTTTTAAGCATATTAATATATACGGTAAGTCACGTAGCAAATAAGATAATTCGATATTCTAAAGTTAAAAGCATATCTTCATCTTCTATATATTTACTTGAAATCAATCTTCACTGACAGTACCATTCATGAATGATCCATTTTTTGAATAATGGTACTGTTAAATTCTTTATTACGTGGAAGTACCACAGTCATCCATTGTACTCGAATAATATTTTACTTAATTTGCACGCTGTCATGATTTTGTCATAGTGCTCGTACAAAATTATATTTATACTTTGTTATTTACTGTATGTTATTGTTTTTCTTTTTCTTTTTCAACACTATTTTAGATCTCTTAAAATCTCTCCATTAAACTCATATAACTAGCACTAATACAATTTAGCATGCGATTGAAATGCCTTCAAATTAGAGCCCTTAGAATTAAAAGTTTAATATTTCTCATGCAAGATTATCTTTATACTTAATTATTTGCTTAAAATTAAAATTTTATTAAGACGAAGTTATTTAAATCAATATAATATTTTAATCTCAAAATTAAATTTATTATATATTTTAAATATATTTACATAAATACCGTGCATCGTACGGGTTTGAAACTAGTTTAACTATATTTGAGAGGTGTTACAGTTGAGCCACTGGGCCATTAGGCTACTAGACCATAGTTGAGCCTTTGGGCCAAGATAGATCTATTAGCATGTTTGGGCATGTTGAACTCTTTAAATAAATCAGGTTTCATGCTTGAGTTTTAGGCCTAAGGATAAGGAATATTACTTCCCTTGTTTAAAATATAACATGATTGTGCATACACTAGAAATACATGTAGTTTATGGTAAACAGAAGGGTGCAAGAAATATTTTCAACTTCTATTGGCAAAATTAACAAAAACATCATGCTTTCATAGCTAACCAAAACATAATAGATAGAGATGATTTCAATGTAAAAACTAGAAAATAACAAGAGTGCATTAACAACTTGGTAGAAGAGACTGGGTAGTGGAAGAAGAGAAGGAACACTGTGTGGTGGCTGTCGATTTCCTTGTAGTGCCTAATGTTGTAAGTGTAACGATCATTACCTTCGGATTCATACCTAGGTCTCAACTGCACATGTCTAATGAAGTAAGTGGAAAACTAATCTAAATATTAAGATTTATCGGACTAATTGAAAGAAATAAATTACAACAATATACAATATGACAGTCTGAATACATTCCAGTAATAAATACATTATCCACATAAATAAAATAAATTACATGCATAAATAAAATGTACAACTACATCGGAACCTATCCTAGAATTGAAGCAACTACTAGCGCTCACCCGAGAAGAATACGACACTCCTACACCCGCCGAACACCACACTTGGAATGCAAGGGAGTGAGCCTCACTAATATTGAGCTCAATAGGGATCCCACGATCCCTACCTCTTGAAAACACCACTAACAAGCGTATAAGAGTAAAGGAAAGCTGTAACAAAAGCAGTAAAGCTACAACTAGCTATAATAAATTGTACCAAATAAGTCATGTGCTGCTCAAACAAACCACAAGTCCTGCTAGGATTGTCATGACTCCTCAGGCAAACTCACTATAGTGACTCACCTTGGCCACCTAGCCTCAGAGTATGAGGACACACTACCCACTAGCACAACTCACGCCGAACATGCTCTAACGACATCTTACAACGTAGCCAACATTCACCCATGTGCACCCCTACAAACTTTGGAACCATAGGGTGAGGCAGTAAATCAAACTAGGACTAACTAGTACCAGTGAGCCCACACCCCCAGTCACGTATGAACACAAGCGGCCGAAACTACTGTCCTATCAGCTGGACTTTTCTCTACAACGAGGGCCTAGCGATCCATAGATTCCAATCGAGCCGAAGCCAATGGGATAACCCGTAACCCCTAACCTCTTGGGGTTACATCGAGCCTAGGGGCCAATGGGATAACTTATAACCGTACCTCTCAAGTTACATCGAGTCCGAAGACCGATGGTTCTACCCATAACCCTACCTCTCAGGTTATCGAGCTCGGAGCCAATGGGTATATAACACTAGTGGAACAATCACTCTTGGGTCCAAGCCACAAACCATTCAACACCAGTAACACACACTTAGAACTGTCCTTTTATGCATGAGATAAGTATGCAATATACAAGATCATATCTAATAGTATATATATATATATATATAAAGAACATTTAATACATATATAATACATACCATGGAATGCAAGTAACAAGGGATCGCTTCACTGTTCTAAATTGCGTCCCATTCAAATCGCATCTCAAAGTCTCGACACCTTTCAACCACGTAATCAATTTATAATACAAACTTTGTTGATCTGAATATTGTCCAGTGTTCTAAATTGCGTCCCATTCAAATCGCATCTTAAAGTCTCGACACCTTTCAACCGCGTAATCAATTTATAATACAAACTTTGTTGATCTGAATATTGTCCAGTGTGGCCGATGCCATTCATCTCAACTAATGATTGTTACCATAAATCGATTTTCCTGACCGGGGATCAGGTACTTAAATCGCGTCGCCAAATTGCGTCACTTGGTTCAAACACGATTCAGCGTTGCACACCAAGTACTCACTAGCCCTTTCAGACGGCCTCCTAAGCACAATACAAACCACAACCGCATGTCCTTCCCCATAGATCCAAATGTGCAGAAGCCATGGAAACTGTACAAAAACCCTCAACACCCACAAACTCTCTCCAAAACTCCAAAGATCCACCACAACATAAGCATGGGAAGAAAGAGAGAGGGAGCACAAGGAGGGTTTCCTAGCATGCTTCTATCATGGAAAACACACAATGGATCATCACCCTACCTCAATTCGGACTCCTCCCGACTCCCACAGGGTCTCCCCTGTGGCCGAAGCGCTATTGCACCGCCGCCGAGCTGCCAGCCATGTCGGTGACCTTCCTGTGGCCGCTACGTGCCTCCACGCCTTCGCCTTGTCACCGCCGTGCCACCAAGACACCGTCGGTGCTGCTATCATTGTTGTTCTCCTACTGGTACATCAGCCGCCACATGGAGGGGAGGGAACGAAGGTGGTGGTGATGGATGGTGGATAGAGGGGGGGAAACTTGGAAAGGAAGAGGATGGAGGAGGAAGAAGAAGAAGAATGGAGGGAGAAGAGGTGGAAGAGGAAGGAAAAGAGTACTAAGAGAGGAAGGATAAGGAAGAAAGAGGGAAGAGAGGGGGGTAACCTTCTCAATGTCCGCCCCCTCGGTGCCCCGCCGCACTGCCATGTGTGTGCGCGGAGGTGTCACGAGGCAAGTCACCGTCATGCAGAGAAAATACAAATCGTGTCTAATCGGACTGACACGATTCAACGTCCACCACAAAATACGCAAATAAGAAGAGTATTATAGGGTTGACCCTGAGGTGCACATGCGTGCACCGTGAAACCCGTCCGCTCAGGTCAATGCCTTTCAGAAAGATATCTTCAACCCAAGATGCGAATCAAACCCTCCATCAGCACCCCAAAAAGGCCCACTAAGATAGTTTCAAAGAGCCTACTAAGGCAAACCCGAACCGAAAACTATAATTTGGTTAACTAATGTACTACATAGTTGTAGGTTTTGTCTTAACTTTTTAAAATGTGCATAGAAAATTTATGTGTCGTACTAAATTTTCTTTAAACAGCTGTAAGTTTTATCTTAATGTTTTTTAAAAATCTCAATAAAAGTTTTATATGTATCTTGCCGAATTCCCTTTTAATCTTTTGATTGCTTACCCTAACTTTTAATTGTCCCATTCACCACTTAACTTTTAGTCCTTCCCCGTCCGATCTGCGGAAGTAGGGAAAGCAACACTGCCAACACAGGAGCTCCATACGCGCACGAGTCCGATCCCGACGAGGACAGCCATGATCCCTCCTCTGCCTTCGCTCCTCCATGCGTCCCCCTCAGCGCTTGCTACGCGCGCGAGTCCGATTCGGACAGGGACAACGATAAGTTCCTTTTTAAGTTCCTCCCCCATGCTTCCCTCTCAACAGTTCGTGCTTGCTCCACCCGCTTGAACCATGGGGAAAAGTGAGTATGGTATCCTTATTGTGGTTATTGCTTTCCTTTTCTTTTGCTGGTACATGTTTCTCTAAGCTATCGTTTGCGTGCGTGCTACTGCTACAGACGATAGGTTGCGGCCGCGCTGCGGGGCGTCCGCGCGCAGAGCTCGCGCCCAAGAACAGCCCTCACACGCAACTCTGGGTACTTACTTCTGGCTTTCTCACTTTGGTGATGACAGTATTATTCTGGGATGAGCTACAAGGGAACTTGTGTACGTTAGAATAACAGATATTTCGTATCAAAAAAAAGAATAAGAGATATTTCGAAGTATTTTTTTTAATTTATTATAGGATTAAGATGGAATAAGTAATTTTACTTTTTTTATGTAGAATGACTTATATGAAGTATTCTAGCAATAACTCGTTCTCGCATGAGATTCATGGGGAATAAAAAACTCTCCTCCATCAAACTAGACTAAGTAGATTAATTTTAGTTGTGGTCAGTACTTATGATCTTGGGCTCTTTCAAATTCAACATCCGAATTTTGTGGTTTGTAAGATTATGAAGAAGATTCATGCGGAATAAAAAAATCTCATCCATCAAACTCTACTAAGTAGATTAAATGAAACATCAAATGTTATTACATATCTTATTCCATTATCAAGGAAGTTGTTTTTTCAATATAAAATTCTATAATTTACTGACTTTAAAATCATCATTTTTAAAACAAGTGAACTTTTGTGATTTTAAAATCAGAAAGTGTTTGTTTGATTGCTTGTAAAACAAAACAAAAAAATGTTTCAATCCTCTTGTTTTAACTTGGACCTTTTCTGTAAATTAAAACAAGAAATTTGAGCTGCCATGTGGACACACAAAATATTTAGATCCCCTAGACCCATTAGATTCTTATATGGATGCTAAAATCTGATTGGAGGAAAAAAGATACTTTATTAATGGAGTAATCCAATGAGATTTTAGGGTCTCTGCAAAGGTCTAAATACTAGATCTAGGTGATCTCAATTTGCAGATAAAGTTTAGACAAGATCTAATTTTATACTATTTTACATTCTAAACAGCCAAAAATACAGTAAAACAGGTCAATTATTTTAAATTATGTTGTTTTAGGTTGAAACAAACAACCCCAAAGCGAACCTTACCGTTTTCTTCGTGGAGGAAGCATATCCTGGGAAGATTCGGCAATGAGCATCGAGCGCAGATGCGGAATTCCCGGTAATATTCTGGAACTCCGGTGTCCCGCAACCGCAACTAAGATTACCGCACCCAGGAGGAACGCTTCAGAGCCTTTCAAATGATTCTAGGTACCTGGGAAGGGGTTGTTTGTTCAAATCTTGAACGGGGGAGGACAGGCGACTTTACATTCATCCTTCTGGGGTGGATTTTGGGAAACCACTAGAATATTAACTCAATTTGAGTCTCCTTTTGTCTTCTTATTAGTATACATATTGGTATATAGCATAGATATCTAATATAAGTGTCTAACATGTTATCAAAGGCAAGGACAGGAATTTTTCTTTTCTAACTTCTATCTATAGGATCCTTAGAAGACTTTTTATTGAACTTTTATGGTCTGTAGTGAAGCTAAATAAGTTAATATCACTTTAAATTGTGAGTATGATTTTAAAATTTATGATTTCTCTCATGATTCTAAAAGTTCATGTTTTTCTTAAATAAGGAATTTTAGTAAATAACAAAAAATCCCCTGCACCCTACTTATACATGCATACAAGTTTTTTAAATTTTCTTTTTATTCGAAAATAAGCTTTAACTAGCAAGTGACGTGGGTAAAGATAGATTCGACAATAGGAGATATTCTATGTATAAAATAATTATCTAGAATTTTTTTCACATTTATATCTTTGAAAAGAGATCTTTTAAATATACACAATTATTTAAGAAATCATGCGCTAAAAGGTCTCGCCCTGGCGTAGTATAGACTAGTGAAGCCTAGAAAATAGAAAGTTAGGGGAAAAAAATTCTTACCGAGCGGTAACCTAGACCGGCGAAACTCGGCACCGCTCAAAAAAGACTATTTTCTCTTTTAAATAAACAAAATTCGTGGCGCGTGGAAACTAGGCCGCTAGGGCTACGTCGGCTACCGCAATAAAAATCCTTCTTGCCAACCTCCGCCTCTCGTTCTTCTTTGCCCTCCTCCGTTCCTCTTGCCCTCATCCGTTCTTGGCCGAAACCTCTGCGCAGCTCCTCCACACGCCCCGCCGCCTTCACATGGCTCTACCCCTCCCTGGCCGAACCCTCGCTGCCGTCACAGCGTCGTCCTCGATCCTCTCTAGCTGCCCCGCCGCAGCCGCCCGCAATCCCCACCGAGCAGCCGCCGATCTCCTCCCCACCCGCCAATTCTTCTCCGTTTCCTTTCGGATTCGTCGCGCCTGGCCGTGTTTATAACGCCGTCGGAATCTTACGCTCTTAGCCATGGGAAAGAGTGAGCGATTTCTGGATTCTTGCTTCCCCTTTGATCTGTTGATGAGTTGATTTGTTCTGCGTTTGCGCCTTCGGTTCTTGGCAATTTCAGCTTTTATCTGATTTGTTTCAGTTACATCTTTTAGTTGATATTTCTGTGTCGGTTTGATTTGGTTTGGTTTGATGTGGTCGTGGGATTTTGCTACCTGTCGCTCTCCCGGTGACTTGCTGAGTGGATCTGGTTTTGTGAATGTTTGGTGCATGTGCAGATCATAGCAAACGTCACAACAACAACCTGTTTGATACCAGTGATGATGAGAGCATGAGTTCGACGTCGACGGGGGTGTCCGAGCAGACGCTGGGTCACGAGACGGAGCGCGTGACCTCGAAGGATCACGATCTCGAGGTGTTCCTCGATGCTCTGTATGAGAAGAGGTAGTTTGCGCTTCCTGCACAAGAGTTTGAACTTTGTGTCTTGTCAATTTCGCTATTCTTCTTGTTTTAAAAAGAAAGGAAGATTTCAGCGTCAATTGCTGATGCAAGGATCTGGTACTGTGTGTAATTATGCTTTAATTCAACGAATTGGTCGGTCCACTGTTATCTGAAGAGGAGTGCGTCCAATGGAAGAGGCGGCCATAATGTGCACTGTTTTTCTCCTCCTTATTTTGGAGAAGATGGCAGTGATTTTTTTTTATATCCTTTTGTTTTATATGTTGAATTACCGATAAAAGTTAGGAACTTTGTAGGATCAAAAACACAACCCCATGTGGTAACATTGAGAAGTCCCTCACTCCAGAATCAGTTAATATGCTAATTATAAAGAGACTAATGTTATACTCCTCTATTTGACAATTACAGAGCTTCCATCAGCTTTGAAAATGTAAACATATCATGTTTTAAGGCTGACAGCAAAAAAGCGCTACCACATTATGTAATCCTACGCACTTTTTTTTTTTTGCTTCCTGTTTCTGGGTGCTTCCAAGTCCTTTCTTGCAGCATTATTGGGATTTTACTGCTTTAAGTGATGAAACTGTTGTGTTTGAGTTATGGTTTTGGTCAAAGTGTATATTGTCCAAGCAGAACCATTGAAAAACTTTTGTTCTAAGATTGGTTTATTCTTCTTTAAAAATTATAGGTGCACTTGTGCTATATCTACTTGCAGGGTTTTAAAAATTGTTTGGAATTGGTGTAGATTGGCTAATGTGAATCAGTTTTTGGTCGACCGTGCCAATTCCATGCAACCTTTCTGACTTTGCTTGGATAGATCGGCCAAGCTTGTTGTTTGCCTCCACTTCTTCCATCTAACAGAGCAAGGAGGATTTTTATGGCTACCGCCCCATTGGAGTTTAAGAGGCCAAATGATATTTGTTTAACCATTTGAGAAAAGAATGAATTTTGGATACATAGCCGAATTAGGGCTGGACTTCTATCAAGTGTTTTTATCTGTGATTTTGATTTCTACTAGACAATAACACTGACCTCTCTTTATTTGGTTCTATTTTGTTTATTCTTTGTTGTTTGAGCTATAATATGTGAAACTGCTTTATTATCTCTTTTGTTTATTTTTTTAGCCTTTAACTGTAATTATCATTCAGGATTAGCTTATTCCAGCCAAAAGTAGAAAGCATTTAAAGGAAAAATTCGGGAATGGTGTCCTGATCACTTTTGACATTGTTCCAGAGGAGCCCAGATTTCCAGCCGCATATGCCAGTGATTGGTTGACCAAGGCTGTTTTCTGGTCAAAAAGTATCTGCTGTTTCTGATTTGGACTGGAATCATCTGGCTGTCCTTAGCCTTCTAGAAACACAATATCTTGTTCTATGTTATCAAAGGCAATCACCTCACTTAGGCGATGAAGTAGGCTGAGGCAAGCCTTGCCTCACCTCATGTTCGCCTCAGTCACCTAGGCACTTGCCGATGATGTCTGTGCTATATGCTTGTTTTCTTTTTAATTATGTGGTAGTACTTTTCTTAATTATTCCCAAATGACTAATGCCTCTTTTAACAATGTCTAGTACCCTCATTCTCTTGCATGTCATCACAATTTTTTTCTTATTTTTTGATGATCCCCAATCCACTACTTATACTAGTAGTGGATGATCTTTAGAGATTACATGTCGGACATGATCATTGCTTGTTAGAGTCTTACATATGATTATCTTGGATTTTTTAATTTACCTTTTATTGCCATTTTCTTCCATCATATGATTTGTCAAAAAACACATCATCTCAAACACCTAGGCAATTGCCTAGGCATTCGAGGCTGAGGCGAATCTCTAGTCACCTTGGTTGCCTCTTGCCTTCGACTATATAGACCTTGCTAAACATATAGTGTGACCATGGTTGGCAGTATCGGCCGATATCGATACGTATTGGCTGATACGTAGCGGTATCGGTGGGTACCGATACCATATTGAGTGGGCCGATATAGGCCGATACTGGCCCGGTACTGGGCCAAAATGGACCATTTACTGGGCCGATACTGGCCAATACCGATATCGGTATGTATCGGTATCGGTACCCCCCGATACTGGCATCGATACCGGTACTGCCATCCTTGAGTGTGACATAGTGATGTCCATGAACAAATTTAAGAAAAGAACTTATTTGAGGTCTTTATAGTTGAAAATATTCATTTTTGATCAAATCTGGTCCTTGGTTTTAGATGGATGCAATAATGTTATGATTTATACTTATGTGTGTATATATAACATGTTTAATGCATACATTTATGCTATATTTGTCTGCATGCATATAATAATTAGTGCGTTAGGGATAATCAGATAAGTGGTTTTGGAAATACACGTTCTTTTCCTTGTCGTACATGAAAGGATGCTGATGTTGTTGTTATAAATCTAAAATTGAGAAGTCTGTATCCTCATGCTTCTTCTAGGCTTCAGGATGAGATTCCTTGTTTGATAGCTGCATTGTTATGTCTCTGCTCAACAGATCTAAATTAGTTCACTGTTCTTCTGAAAGCAGCCATTCTCCAATGGTCAAGCTTTGATTTTAACCCTCATCCCATGCTTTGCAGATTGTTAGTTTCTCTTTGCTTATGTTCATCATTTCATATCTTAGTTATATTCATTGAAAATAGAGAGCCTTAGGGCGCATTTGTTAATGCTTTTCCCTTCAGATTTGGGGATAACCTTAGAATGAAGGTGGAAAAGTTGGAATAGTGGTTGGTGTTAACAAATGGAATTTTGGTGTAATCAGTGCAGCTTTTGGAGCTTTTGAAGCTCCTTGGCTTGTGCACTGCTGACACGGCGCGTTCTCTCCCCCCAATTCAGATTTTGCGACAATCCAGCCTTTTTTTTCAGGAGAATTTGGTCCTTTTTCTTAAAAAATCTAGAGACCCTAGTGTTAACATACACACCCATAGTGTTGAGAAGGCATGTCAGTAGTGATAGAGAGATCTAATGTAGTTTTTCCAGCTGGTATGGAACTTTCTTCTGATGTTATCTTCTGTTTGACTGATCGAATTATCGTTCATGTTGATTCATGTTGTTCTCTATTATTTTTAGTACTTTTTTTCTAATTTCCAGTGAAATTACTCATCTTTCTGTTCTTTCTTCAAATGCAGGGGCTCGACTAGGGAAAAGGCATTGTCTGGGCTCATTGATGCTTTTGAGAACCGCATACTCCTTGAATTTGTGGAGAACAAGTAAGCTACTGGGAACCTTTCAAGAAGTGTATCATTTTTTTTGAAGTGGATGGTAGAATGTTTCATGCAGTTTATCATGGGAATGGCAATCGGATTGTCAACAATTAATAAAAGGTGCATAAAAACATAGTTAATCATGTTGCTCTTATCAGGCACCACACTTTAGCTAATGTTTTCTCTATTTACTCTTGGTCCCACACCCCCTCTTTTTTTTTTTTTTTTTTCTTCTGTTGAAATGAATGGTTTTGCTTTATAGTTCAAGATTGTCCTCAAGGAGGTGCCATTTTTAGTATAGGAGAACTCTTCTACTTTATGCATGAATGATATCCCTCACTTCCTCTCTACCCCTCCTCTTTCTCATCCAAGTTAGTGCAAGTCAACTTTCATGCAGCCCATTGTTTCCTTTTTTCACACTTTTACTTCCGAGTTTTTTTTTTTTTTTTTAAACCATGTACCACGGCGTGAAAGCACCTGGCTATGTTTTGCAATGAATACCCTTTGTATGCACATATATCTTACCGTGTGTTGCTGGAGATGTCCTTCTCAGTCTTCTATTTGAAATTTATTTTGACATAAAAGGTAATAATATGGGGATCGCAACTAAAGCTAAATGTGACCCAGGTGCAATATGTTAGTTGCCTATATGAATATGCTTTTTCTTATTACTTCGTTGATTGCTCTATACTTCCTGCAGGTCTATTACTTTATTGCATCAATGTCTCAATTCGATTAAACGAGGATCCTCCAAAGAAGCTTCTTTAGCATCCCATGCCATTGGTTAGTTGTTTATTTTTAGAGCACTGCAAATCTCTTGATGCCCAACCATGTCCTTATTGTGTGTTTGCCTTTGAAGGTCTGCTGGCCATTACTGTTGGCTGTGGGAGTATTGCACATGAAATAATGGAAGAGTCCATTCTACCCCTTTATCAGGCACTCACATCTGGGTCTGACTCGCTTAAGAAGTCATCTGTATGTGATCTTTGGTTCCTTGATTGGGCCTCATTTTTACAATGCTTTCAATGTTCTATAAATGATTCTTGTATTCACCATGGTTTTCTGAATTTATAGGTTCTGGATTGTTTGGCTGTCATCTCTTTTGTTGGTGGAGAAGATGTTGAAGAGAAGGAAAAAGCAATGAAGATTATTTGGGAACTCATCCATCCAAAGTCTGGTTCTAATGTACGTGATCCTTATTAGATAACATGTTTAACTGGTACCGTGTTCAAAAATAATATTCTTTTTCATTAGATATGTAATCTTTTGTTACTGTTCTATGCATTTTAGATTACACTTCCCAAGCCCAACCCTGTTGTATTAGCATCCGCTATATCTGCATGGTCGTTGATACTGTCTACACTGAATCCTTGGAGTATAAATTCCTATAATTGGCAGGAGTGAGTGGAACTCTGTAATTCCTTCTATTATTTTCTCCTTGCATGGCAGTTTACTTAGAATTTTAACGATCCCCCTTTATGTACTATTGCAGGTCAATATCATTTCTTTCATCTTTATTGGACAAGGATGACCGTTCCGTCCGTATTGCTGCTGGTGAAGCAATCGCCCTTATTTTTGAAATAGGTAGGCTAGATAAATTCTCTAGGGAAGAAGATAGCCACAGTGAAGATCCTGATGATGCTGGTGTCAAGCAGCCGCATGGACGGTTTAGCTATGTAGAATCACTCAAAGGAAAGATCTTAAATCAAGCAAAAAATCTCTCTGTGGAGGCTAGCGGCAAAGGTTCTTCTAAGAATGACCTCAATAGCCAGCGTAATACATTTCAAGATATTGTGGCCCTTATGGAGGTAGTTTGATTGTGACTTGTTTCATTCCCAATTCTGTTGATGGTTTTCATGTATGCCACATTCCTGAAGAACTGATAGGATTACCGTATGTTGGGTATGCAGACTGGTAGTTGTCCTGAACATCCTCTGAAGATTTTGAACTGCAATCCTCTGGTTGTATCAACTTGGACTCAAACGATGCAGGTACTAACTCTCATCAGCATCTGGGTTTCTTTTTGTTTTCCAAATTCAATTGATGTAATCATGCAAAAGAATCTTGTCTCAACAGTTGAACTTTCTGAGGCGTTTCCTTGGGCATGGTTTTCTCAAGCACATGCAGGTATATGGTTAAGCAAAACATGTTGGCTTATCAACATATACTTTTATATTATTATTATTTTTTCTCTTTCAGGGTTTACTTCTCTGATTGCTTCTCTGATTGGTGCTGTCTCTTTTCACCCTTGTTTATGCTTGATGATGGAAGGTTCTGGTGATTGTCTGTGTAGGATAATGAGCTGCTTCATGATGTTTTTGACTTCACGCCAAGGAAAAAAGACAATCTCTCAGTCAAGGAAAAGGTTAGTTCGCAAACTTGGCCGTTTCTAAGTGTTTACCTCAAGTTTTGCATGGTCTGGTTGCTATTTCAGTGTTCATTCTTGGGATTTAAGGTTTAATAGTCTTGGATGATCTTCCTCCATTGTCCTTTGAGGTTTTTAGGGTGTCACAGTTTTTTTTGGGTCTGTGAATTGTGACAATCCTCAGATAGTATTACATATCAATACGTGAAGGTTTGCAGAAGGCTTCTTGAGCAGCGTCTTCTGGTGTTCACAGCTCATAGATGTACATTGAAAATGAGGATTATGTAATGTAGGTGATGATAATCCAGATAGTTTCTTTTAATGCTTCATCTCTTGTTTATCTAATTCAGTCAGGAAGGTGGCATGAGATTTTAGAGCCACATCCTTTGAAGAATCTTGATCTGGGGAAGCTGGTCGGCTGGGTGTCATTAAATACTATATAACAGAGAGTAGAAATGGCTCTTTAGTTGGACTTGAGTGAATAAAAGTGCTGAGAGTGCTTGTTATGACTGTTCCTATGCAGCAGATCATTTGTGAAAGCGACAAGTTTATGGGTGGGTGGACTCCCTGTTGATCTACTTTAGCAAGTTGCAAGATGCTTTCACTTTGCTGTTGACATTGGCAGCTAGCCAGTAATGTGTAGTGGGCAAATTAGTTGCTGAGATCTGGAGGTGACATGATATTGAGAAATCAAAGAGGATTGAATGGGAAGAAATTTTCCCCCTTTGGAATTTGCAATGAATAGGAAAATGTCACAAATTGTTTGGCATCAGATCAACATGTGCAAGTTTGTGGGCAAGTGGAAATGCTGTGCGAGATGTTAATTGTTATTTAGTGTCCAGGTAAATATACGGGGTACATTGGGATATACTTGGAAAGATGTTCTATTGGAAAGCTGAAATAGAAAAGTTCTGCACAGGGGAAGTCATTAAAAAAGGTGGAAGTGATGACCCATTTGCAGGAAGTTGTCGGGACATTAGCCACCAATGTTTGAATCCTACGAAAGTCATATCAAGCAAAATAGTGAATAAGGTTTAGATCACATGAAGTAGCATTGTATCTGAGAACGTTTTTAGAATGATGGAAAAGATGGGAGGGAAAGGACAAGGGAATTCGTGCATTTTGCATGGCTGTGGTTTAAAACATAGAAGAGATTGCCCTAGAATGTTGAAATATTATAAATTGGGGGTTGGTTTTTGTTAGTGTAAGCATGCATTTACTTGTAGCAGAAATGTTATTATAATAGGGAGTTTGGGGTTCCTTGTTCCTCTTGTATGGAAAGCATTGGGATCTATGTTATCGAAGGCGATCACCTTGCTTGCCTAGATGATGAAGTAGGTTGAGGTGAGCCAAAACACCTCGCCTCGCCTCACTCACCTAAGCACTTGCCTATGATGCCTATGTCAAATGTTTGTTACTTTTTTTAATTATGTGGTATTGCTTTTTATTTTTTTTAATTATTCCAAAGTGGCTACTTCTTTTAACAATGTCTACTACCCTTTTTCTCTTACATGCTGCCACATTTTTGCTTATTTTTATTGTTCCTAAGCCTATCCACTACTTTGAGTAGTAAATGGTCCTAGGACATTACATGTTGGACATGATCAGTTCTCAAAGTCTTGCATATAATTATCTTAGATGTTTTCGTTATTTTTCTTATATTGTCATTTTCTTCTTTAATGGTGATTTATGAATACATTGCTTCAAACGCCTAGGGGATCGCCTAGGCATTTGAGGTTGAGGCAAACCCCTGGTTGCCGTGCTCGCCTCTTGCCTATGAAGACAAAGAGTGGGATGGTTGTGTGCTTTGATTATTTTGTCTCGGAGTTCTTTGGGGGATGGCACATCCATGTTAGAGAGAAAAGAAGGGTATTTTAGAGCCTCGCAATCCAGTTGAGTCATCACATCCAAGGAACTAGGGGCATTAAAAGTGGGCCAGCCTGAAATCCAAACCCTTTGAACTCAGTAAAATCTGGGTTTCGGATATACTCATTTACTGTTAAGACACCCATTGCTCCGCTTCAATTTTAATCCTCATTTACTTTTTTTGTCAATTGGGGCCCAAAATTTGACCCGTTTGTCAACTATCTAGGAGTTTAGGACTCATTCCCAAGTCTGTTTAAAATTCAATCTCAGGTGGGCAGAAGATTGCACGCAAGATTATCCAACCAATTTATCCCTTTATGCACTGTTCTCGAATGGTATGCTTCATGTATGGATACATCAATTTGAATCTGGTTTACCCATACCCATCCCACTTAACCCTGCAAGGAACATCACCTTTGTATGCTTGCATAGCACTTGACTGGAGCAACAACACCCAGTGAACCACATGTTGCTGTTGTATGGCCTTGTGGTACTACATCGAAGCAGACATCACTCATAAGGCCTTACAGCATGTTGTAGGTGCGAATTTTCATCTAGGAAGGTATTCTTTTTCTTGTTCATTGCCTTCCATCTTTTTCATGTCACATCTCCCTTGATGCTAACAAAAAATGAAGTATCATTGCAATGAACTTCCAAGTACTTGCACCAATACTGACCTCAACAAAATGTTTTTTCCTTTTTTTTTTTTGGGGGGGGGGGAGCAAGACGTATCTCATGGACAACACAATTTTAGAAATAAAGATGGCTGGATAACCCTCTTCTGACGGATGGTTCAACATTGCTCTCCACAGTATGGTTCTGATCCACCATCATTAATGGCACTCGTGTATGTGATTATACGTTGTTTGGTGCTTAGATCTGTGTACCTTACGTGCCTTTGGATCCATACATTTTTCTGTCCGCTGAGAATCATGACTATCATGTGCATCATTAACATACCAAGGAACAATCCCCATGATCGATACACATCAGTCAGACATTGGAACTGTAAATCAATGGCTTTCCAAGGGGTGACTGGATACTGTAGGACCAAAAAAGGAAAAAAAAGTACTCATTTGTGATCTAGTGGAGGCCCTTTCAGAGTTGATGTTTACTGGACATGCAATTATGTTAATTGATCATGTCTTATTTGCTGCTCTTGACATTGTGGAAGCACAATGGCTTTATTCTTTCCATCTAAATGGAATAGGAAATCCGAGCTTCATTTGCATGCTCTTAAAAGGCTTCAGCATTCATTTGTGATCTAGTGGAGGACCTTTCAGAGTTGATGTTTACTGGACATGCAATTGTGTTAATCTTTTTGGGACTTAAAGGAGGAGCTAAGCTCCCATTCATATTAAAAGTAGATTGTCTGAAGTTACAAGAGCAGATAAACAATCAGGTAGAAGTGGAAAGTCCCACTCCTTTTCTACAGAACAGGATAGAGCAAACTTAGCAACAACGTGAGCTGCATTGTTGCCTTGCCTAGCATCAAACTGAACTGAAGGAGGACTATCCTTCAAAAGAGTTTTGGCCTCTTCAATGAGAGGTCTACTTCTCCAGGAGGGAGTGCATTGAGAGCATAGAGAGCAAACAACAGTCAACGCATCCCCTTCGATAATGGTATCAGGTGGAAACTGTCTGGATAGAAGAATGGCTGCACGAAACGCAGCAGCTTCAACCTGTTCAGGATCTTGAAATGGAACCAGACAGGCTTTACATTTCAAAATCTTACCTTCCCAATTCCTGACAACAACGCCAATGGCCTCTGAAGAATTGGAAGTAGCTCCATCACATTAGTCTTGAGAAAACCCATAGGAGGAGGATTCCACCTCCCTTGAGGAGACCCTTTCTTAGTTGCACAGCTTGGGGAAGAAGAAATCCAAAAGGTCCATTCAGAGGTTGCTCTCTAACGGCAGCAATAGGGGAAGTTTTCTGGCCATCAAAAACTTGCTTACACCTTTCCTTCCAAATTTGCCACATAAGAGACATGCAAAGACGGATAAACTTGATATCAGATTTGCTCTCAGAGAAGGGGGGATTGGACCACATAAGGAGCCTCTCTGCAAGAGACAAATTACTATAAATTGATAAGTGCCTGATGGGATGCAATCCAAGTTGCTCGAGCAAGCTCACATGAAATAAGAGATGATCAACCGTTTCCTTATCCTTCCAATAGAGAGGACAAATTGGATCCACAAGAAACCCTTTTGGCAATAATATCATTGAGAGGAATACTTGCTCTGGCACTCTTCCAAATAAAATTCAAAATCCTAGGTGATGCGGGACAGCAAGGGGGTGGACCGGAAGTAGAAAGAAGAGAGGGGATTGGAGAGGAAGAAGACTAGGGCACAGGTTCCTGTCCCATCTCGGGAGAAAACGCACAACGGCTGCTCTTCATTCAAAATTCTTCTTCAATACCTTCCCACGAGGGGATATAGGACAATATATAGACTCCTCAAAAGAAACCCTAACATTAAAGGACTAAAATGACCCTTATTCAAAGTAAAAAGAGTCAAACAGAACTAAATCCTTTTAGAAAAATACACCAATTGGGCCTCTAATGGGCCAAATAAAATATAAAATAAGTCTTGGGCTCTGTCCTCTACTTCTTGGATTCCCATCATTCTCTCCTGGTTTAAAAAAATTCGTCCTCGAATTTTAAAGTGAGCCAGAATAAGTATGCGGACGACTGGATCATCAGTAGGCGTCTTCAAGCAGAGGATCATCTCAAGAACCACAAACCGGTCTGCTACATGTGAATCATAAAAGTCCTACCATACCATGTCTACTGAAGACGATAACAAATCATACTTGCCATCATGTAGGATAGCTATCATTACACTCTCAGTAAGTGTTGGACGAGGCTTTGAGTCAGCAAAAACATCATTAGCAATAAGATATAATCTTGCCTCAACAAATAACTCCGATCCTATGAGATAATATGAACTGGTGCAGCATCAAGTAGACCAGTGCTAAACACATCTTCAGAGATACGATTCAATCCTGACCGTCTAAACAGAGCATGATCCCAACTGTCAACCATATATCTGACATCAACCTCGAACACTGTATCAGCAATCATATGTAGTCCCGATGCCATGAATAAGTCGTGATCCCAACCAGTAACAGGTGATGGTGTCACTTTAGAGAAACAAGCTAAATACAAATGTTGAAACTTCTCCCGATCCTGATAAGTGGCATGGAGAATACGAAAAGATGCCTGGTACCCCTCGGGTTGTATAAGACAATCTCGCCTAGTAGGATCAATCACAACTTGCCGCTCGTCTATCCATTCTCTATCCAAACTGATATATGAACCATGTGGCATAATCTTGCACTATGCATCATCATAATACCTGATGGATCGGAAGTACTTTTGCTCTTTAAGAGGTGGAAAAATGGCACATAGACTCGGTCTCCAAAGACAATTACGTAGTCTGTTTGGGAGATAAAATTCACAATAGATTGTGAAATAACATTGCCGAACGAAATTGCCTCAAGATACACCCTAGCTTTCACAGAATTGGGTAGCTCCACCTTAAAACTAAAATCCATGATGAGGAAACGTACCATTGGCTAAAGAAATGATGGACGAGGTCCGCCTCGCTGATGCCAACAGTACGATTGGCACAAGAATCGGAGCTCAAATCATCAACCTCAGTATGCGCGCAAAAGTGGCACGCAAAACGAGGTAAAGTGGATACTGGCTACTGCGAAATTAGTGCACCAGAAGGCCGGCATGCAAATTGAGGCAACTGGGGTTGGCCTCGGGGTGCACGATCGGGGGCCCTCGGTATGCGTGCAGAAGTGGCATGCAAAACGAGGCAAATTTGGGATACAGCTCACTGATCTGCTTTGGCCTCGTTGAGACGAATCCGACGGCGCGAACGATGTTCAAATCGGAGTCCGGAAAGACCTCAAACAGCGAGTCCGTGTGCCCTTGTAATGCGTGCAAGTGGCACGCAAAATGAGACACTGTTGTCAGACGGAACGTACAACGAGGTCGGCCGGAACGTACAAAAGAAACCTTAACGTTAAAGGACTAAAATGACCATTGTTCAAAGTAAAAAGACTCAAACAGAACTAAATCCTTTTAGAAAAAGAAAATATACCAATTGGGCCTCTAATGGGCCAAATAAAATATAAAATAAGCTTTGGGCTCTGTCCTCCACTTCTTGGATTCCCATCACTAGGTGGTATGACCTTAACAATTTGGGGGTTCCAAATACATTTCGAAACAGGATCGCTGCTGGCAACAGAGGCTTGCTGGGATTGTTGAGACGACCATTTATAAGCCAACTTGGTGGAGAGGGTACCATTCGGAGAATGCTGCCAAATTAAAATATCCATAGGATTGCAAGGGGATCCATTGAGGGGAATAGAGGATTGTCACCATACAAGAATCAAAGAAATCATTAAGAAGCTGAAGATTCCAGGTTTGGTTTACCATAAGTTTCTGGACCTTCCTTGGACTGTGATTAGAAGTAGGGGAACAATGTAAGATGTTCAGGGAAGTCAGGTATCCAGCGATCCTTCCAAATATCAACACAGTAGGCTGTTTGGATGGACCAGAGTGACCCTCTGTTTAATTCATCTTTAACAATAATCAACACTGACCAGGTAGGTGAGCAACATTTGACTGACGCAGCTTCCCAGAAAGAATCCTTCCTCAAATACTTAGCTCTCAGAATGGAGGACCATACAGAGACGTCATCTGAAAGAAAGTGCCATGCAAGCCTCATAACAGTGGCTCGATTATATTGCATCAGGTCCCTGAAACTTAATCCCCCCTCCAACTTGTGAGCCCTGAGGGAGCTCCAAGAACAAAAGTGAATCCTCCTGCCTTCGTTACCTCCACCCCACCAGAAATTAGACTGCATCTGTTCAATACTTCTGATCAAACCTTTAGGGAGCAATCTAGTGGACATGACATAATTAGGAACGGCGGCTAGTGTAGATTTAATAAGGACCGCTCTTCTTGCCTGGGAAAGAGTATTCACCTTCCATTGACTGACCCTGGACTTGACCCTTGCTGCAATGTAACTGAGCATTGAAATTCCTTTGAGGAAGAAGAGGAACCCCCATGCATAGATCATCTTTGCCTTGCTTGCCATGTTAGTAAGGGAATGAAGACGATCCTGAGTATCCACGAAAATATTCTTGCCAAAAATAAATCCAACTTACTTGTGTGATAGATTAAATGGACCATCTTCTGTAGATTTCTAGATAATCCATAAATTTCCTGACCTCCTCTTCTTTGGCTACCCCGAATGGAAATACATCATCCGCGAACATGACATGAGTGAGAGCAGGTAATGATGAGTTGATTCTTCAGCCTTCAATAAGTCCATCTTGGAGCTTCTGGTTGAGAAGAATTGAAAGGGCCTCGGCACACATTATGTATAGGAATGGAGACAGAGGGCAGCCTTGACGAATTCCTCTAGAGGGCTTGATAAAACCAGTTGAATGCCCGTTAATGAGAACCGATAATGTAGTAGTGACACATTGCATGGAACAAGGTGAATAACCTGTCCTGAAAAGCCAAAAAATTAAGCATGGAAGAAATAAAGTCCCACTAGAGGCAGTCATATGCCTTGGAAATGTCCAACTTCAGCCCAAACCATCCCTTAGATCCCTGTTTGAGGTTCATGGAGTGGATAAGCTCCTGAGCTGTAATAATACAGCCAGTAATATTCCGGCCAGGAATGCATGCTCCTTGATAGGGGGAAATTAGATAATTGAGAACAGGTTTAATCCTAGCAGCTAAAATTTTAGAGATGATCTTATAAGAGACATTGGTCAAGCTTATAGGACGATAGTCTTTGATATCAGTAGGGCAATCTTTCTTGGGGATAAGAAGAAGAGGAGTATGGTTAATACATAATGGCAAAAAACCAGTAGTAAAAATACCTTGGAGACCAAGTTGAAAATCTCCCCTTTGGTGGCGTCCCACAGCTTTTGATAAAATAACGGAGGAAGGCCATCAGGTCCCTGGATTTCTCAGGCTTGATACTCGTGATAGCATTGTCCACCGCCTCCATCGTAGGCATGCTGAGATGACATAATTCAAAGAGGGAGGGATCTTTTTGAACAGTGGATTAAGAGTTGAGGAATTTGCTTCCTTTTCCTTGATGAGCCCTTGCAATTAATAAGAATTGGATTTTGATCACTGCCTACCCGAGGGAGATGGAATGCTGTAGCCTTGGGGTACATTAGTATCCATGCAGCATTAACCAGGCCTCTGTCAAGTCTTTCTCTTATGTGGAATTTAGCTTTCTTCTTGTTGGTCCAGGTGAAAGCTGGGCCTTCAAAACCAAGGTCCAATATCCCCAATGCATCAATAAAATTCTGAAAAGCTTTAAGTTGGTATTGTCTGGTTGGAGAGCCTCCTTGTTTCTTCGAACATGTGATAATGGAGTTCATATCACCCACTATCATGATGGGTAGAACTCTACTAAGTAATGGATAAGACCTTGCCACATCTTGGCTCTGTGACTTAAAACTGCATATACACAGCATAGGATCCAGTCCTGGTCTTGAGTATCATCCTGAAGATGAGCTGCTATCCAGTTGGCATTAGAAGATAAAATTTTCAACAGAGTTCCTTGATTCCACCACAACCAAAGTCCACCAGTGTGTACCTCGGCTTCCACTATATGGAAATTACTGATATTGTGAGCAAAAAAGAACCGTTCAGCCTTTTTAGTAGAAGATTTGGTCTCAGCCAGGAAATAGATGTCAGAATTAATGGAGTGGATCTGCTGGTTTAAATAAGAACCTGTCGTAGCTCCACCACACCATGACCTTGTTTAGATTTTCCAGGGATTCAGAGACAATAGGTGGATGTGAAGAGGATGCCTGGCAGATACCAGAGGATCTAGCATTTCTTTTCTAGCTAGTTTTCTTGCCTGTAACCGATTTACTGGGTTGGGTTTGACGTGAGGTTCTGGCACAACGGAATTGGAATTCAAAGGGGGAAATGCAAGGTCAGATTCAGTTATGTGTAGAAGATTAGGGTGCCGAAGCTCAATTCGGCTTTTCTTCGTGTCCCCTTCCAGATTGTTGAGCTGAGAGGGGCTTCTTGTTGAAGTTGACTTAACTGTTGTGATATGTTAATATATGCTTTTTGCTGTTACACTGATCATCATTTGTTTTTGTACAGAGATTGTTTTTGTCTCCGAACTCTGTAGCTAATAAAGAAAGGACACAGTTCATCAATAAGCGGCGTACATGGACGAATGTAAGATATCTGGCATCATACTGTTTATTTCAATGTTTTCAGTGTGTCCCGCACTTGATTCCTTCGTAGATTGCTTTGATAACCATCTTTAACATATTGTTGGTTACTTCCTTAGGGCCCTTTTCCTTTTCCAAATTTGATGTGTTGAGCATTGGAAGTTTTTGTGGGTTATCTTATGTGTCATACGTAGTGTTCAGTCCTTGGGGGTACCAATTGCATTGGTTTCGTGTCGTCTTCTTATCCTTTTTATTTTGTAAAAAATTCCACATATCATTTGATATTTCTTGTTTGGATTTTTTTAGTGGGTTCATCACCATTTTAGCTAGTTTCAATGCGATCATTTCTGCTTTATCAGCTTTTACAGTAAAGCGTAGTTCTCTTTTGTGGTTTTCATTATCTGATTCCGTATGTCCATAACTAAAGGCTGTGACAAGCTTTCCAAGAAATTTGCTGAGTAAGCATCTTTTTATCAGAGTGAGGTGTTTGCATGTAGAAAGTCTGTTTTCTTGATCGGTTTCAGATGTTACCTTATTGTAACAGTGCTTCGTTTCAAGTGCGGAGTGTGTGTTCCTTAATTGTTGCTATATCAAGATGTTCCAGTTATTTCCGCTTTTAGGAATTTTGAAAGAACAAGCAGATCCTCTGTTGGCTATTTTTTATTTTTATTTTGTTGGCATCGCCTTTTTGCAGGACTGGAAACAGGGCCATTTCAGGGTGGGTGTTGAAGATGCTTGAGGCATTTATTCAGAGCCGATGATGTCACCGCACAACTCCATTTCTTCTCATGAATTAGTGGGAGGGGAGCCATCAGTTTCTAGTTGCTTTGTGAGCACATTCTAGGAATGTGAGAATCGTCTGTTGTACATTCGCTCGGTAGATGATGGGATCTACAAATTAGCTGTCAACATTTTTCATGAACAGAGAATTCAATCAATTTGCTAGCTACGTTTTTCATGAACAGCGAATTTAGTTTGCAAGTTGGGAAACTTTAGCACAGTTGCATTGCCGAGGCGGGAGGCCCATAAAACCTTTCTCGTCCCGGTTGTCCGTAGTACTTTGGTCTTCTAGGGCCCAGGCCCCTGGGTGCGTTAAAACGTAGCGATCATTTGGTTCGACCTAAGATGTCGAATGTCGTATTTTGCCTGATAGATGTTACATAATATTGTATGCCAAATCAAATAGTACTTTGGTCTTAATTAAGATTGTAAATAAAGAGATCAGATTAGAACGGTAGAAAGAGGATCCGCATCCGAGGTATATGACTATATTAGTCTATATGGTCAGGCAAATCGGGTATGCCCAACCCGGTTTACAGACGTTTTAAAAAACTATTATAGTCAAAATTGAAAATATAGATTATTATTTTGGTACTGTAGCTAAATATCTTATTTTATAAAAGATAATTATAATCCATACTAAAGAAAACTATTTGAAATTGCGTCGGAGGGGTTTTCATATCCATCTTTATTTGTTCCTCTCGTCGTGCAACTTGAAGCACGTCTAACTCTATTAGTGCTTTATAATGGATGATTTTTCAGTATTCAACTGGCATTATCTTAGCCTTTAATTGCTGCGAGTTATTGACGCATTTTGTCGAACGGAAGCAACATCCTGTACTGCGATTGTACTCGTGAAATTTTTCTTAGAGGATAACATCTCCTGGTTAATTCATTCTGCATTTTTGTATATTTTACAACTATAAGATTTTTTTGGTTGTTAAGATGCTAACTCATCAGGTTAGCGCCTTAGATACAAGCGGTGTCCTCTGTCCTCGCAGCAGATCTTCTCTAATGTGCTGGGAAGCTCTGCAGACCGCTGCATTGTGGTGCCTGTTCTGCGAGCGTGAATTGCCAACCAGTTGGCAGCCCGGTTGGTCTCTCCGACCTCACGCTGGTTGTAGCTTTCAGTAAAGTTAATGTTGCGGACCTAATCGTGTAGCTGCCAACATGTCTCAGCCACACCTTTTACTATTATATCAATACACTGCTTGAATCACCTGCAGCATACAAACTCCTATCAGTTATATTTGCTGAACTGCTTGCAAAACAAGTGGACGGTCGTTCGATCTATTCGACCAAGGTGTCTCAGCCATACGATTTATTATAAAAGAATGATTAAGTGAGGTCGAGTTTCACAATCATGGACATTTTTTACTTTGCTCCTTCTATTTTTTAC
Organism: Zantedeschia hybrid cultivar; assembly: GCA_030544215.1. Lineage (NCBI taxonomy): Eukaryota > Viridiplantae > Streptophyta > Magnoliopsida > Alismatales > Araceae > Zantedeschia > Zantedeschia hybrid cultivar. The sequence goes on from JARZZO010000010.1 coordinate 20,164,524, forward strand.
GGGGAGAGTAGAATAAAAAATGCCCTTGACTATAGGACTCGATTTTACCGTGAGGTCGAGCTCATTGAATCATTTTTCTTTACTATATCAATACACTGCTTGAATCACCTGCAGCATACAATCTGCTATGAATTATATTTGCTGCACTGCTTGCATCGCAAGTGGCAGCCGTCCGATCTAAATAGGTTAGATGGCTGAAACAATAAGTTCACTTTTTCTTTTTTGAAAACTTCTTTTAACGTCGATCCTATCATGTCTGGCACATCCATATAATTTGATCTCTGATTGGATGATCTAAAACATTTTAAAAATACAAAATCGAGTCCAACTGTTCATTGGATTCTATTTTTTATTTTAAAATTTTTAGGGCCATCTGATCGGAGATCCGATTGTACAGACGTGTAGGACATGATAGATCGGAACTAAGAAACTAAAAAAATTATCATTTTTTTGTGCCGTACACCATGGGTGAAACACGTGTAACTCATCTGCTATTTTGATCTCTTAAACTTGCCTTAAGAACCTCCCAGAAGGCTATGATTTCAGTTCCCTCCACAGTTTTCTGACCAATAAAATTGTGGCCTGCTTTAAGCAACTGAGGTGTTTCTGACGATATTCCTTGTTCCGGAGGCTTTGCCACCCAAGTTATGGGCCGCGTCAAAGTTAATTTTAATCCAGCCATCTTGTGGGTCAGCCTTTTACTCTGGTTTGTTGCGATAATCTAATTCTGGAAATTTAGGCAAGTGTGACTGCTTGGCGTTGACTGCCTCGTCGGGGAAGTTGATGTCGAGGAATAGGAGCCATTCTGTTCTGGCAATGCCAAATAACCTGAGCAGCTGGTGCAAGGTTGCTTTAGACAATGTGAGCATTTCTACTCTTCCACCAATGCCACAAGCCGAATGCGATAAAGAATGCTTTATATGTGCACTGAGCCTCTTTCCTGTTGATTGCACCAAGTAACAGAGCTTGTTGAAGTCAATTGGCTTACCATCCCATTCCTAACCAGGTGCAAATCTGGTCGAAGAAGATACGATGGATGTTTTCAGCTTCAGATTTCCTTTTTAGTGATGGTTTCAGATTTGGATTATTTGTCTGAATAAGATAGAAAAATCGCCGGTATAATAGAAGTATCACTGTGAAATATCGAGTCTTAAACCAAAGATTCAAATCCTGTTCAATTGAGAACTATGGTATATAGCTGATCTACTGACGTACCCTTATTCAAGCAAAGATCACTGGCACCTTTTTTTTCTTAAGGAAAGACGCAGAGGTTAGAGTACAGTTGCAGTGTAACTTCCAGAGGAACATCTTGACGTCCCTGGTGGCCAGCCACGTCCAAATGAACTTCCAGATACAGTCCATGCCTTCTTCTTGGGAGATCAAAAAACATCATAAGCACACTTGGGTGTAACCTGCAGACTTGACTACGACAGAATATGGAATATCAAGAGGATACAATGTTCCTCTTTAGGACTGCATCCAACTGACGAATAGATTATGAAAGCATAAATGTTATGTAAAAGAAATCAGAGCCAAATGAGAAGAGGTGAGACCGTAAAAGTTTAGAAGGTCGCGAGGTAGAAGTGGAGAGGAATTCGGTAGCCAGCCTTGTGGCTGTGCTCTTAGATGGAGAAGCACCCTAACAGCTCAAAGTTTGCTCGATATTCCAGTCGGTGCTTTATGAATTTAACCCAGGTAGGAAATCCGTAGCGGACCCCAAAATTACTGAGAACGTCCTTAGTTAATACTCTACCTTATGGAGGCCTACTTCTACAGGATGGATTGAGTGGGAATCGGCCTGCTCTTTAGAATCCCTTTGGTTGCATGTAAAATATAATCAGATGAAAAAGGTTTTATAAGAAAATACATTTACAAAAAAATGAAATCAAAATCTGTTATTTGGTGCCTATGAAATCGTTCTCCTAAAAATCTGAGGGTACAACTAGATAGTCTAGGTCGGCCTCAACTCAAACCATGTATTTTTTTTTAAAAAAGTATTTTTGATATTCACCTCGATTTTTGTGCAATAGAAAAAATTATTTTAAAAAATATATATAGTTGGGTTGGGACCGATTCGAGCTGACTGACTATATTCTCAGATTTTTGATGGGACGTCCCAAAAAAAAAAAGTCTGAACAATAAAAAGATAAAAAAAACACATGTATCCGCAAATAATTTTCAAAATATCATCCTTTTCAATTCTCAATTGCATCTCGTCACGTCAAAAGAATGTCCGGAAAATGGCATATGGGCGCTTCCCAAGGATGCTAAAATCCTAATTTATAGGGAGTCAATGGATTACTTTTCAATTTACCCACATTTTCAGTACTACCAAACAAACCTATGTGTCATATTTTCACGAAAATATTTTCCTTACTATCATTTTACAGCTTACCAAATGAATCCTTAGGCTAAGAGGCTATAGGAGGCACAACGGATTTGTCTGCCATCACCAATGAAAAGGAATCGAAACCAAACATAGTAGAAAATCCGTCTAAAATATGAACCATAATAAGAAAAGTTGCTAGAGCAGCTGGTAGAAGAAAGGAACATGAAAGGACAAGTCGACCCCTTACCCTCTCACTTATTTGGCACCTTGCACTTAAAGGGACAAACTCAGGCCACCTTCGCTCGTTGCCTAGCCGACTCAAGAGGAGAGACCAATGCAAAATGAAGGACCTTGAGGGCCAGTGGATGCTATTTATAAGGAAGGGTTTAGGAAACCCTGACCCCTCCGATTCAATGGTTGCGATCCAAGTGCTTATTTAAGCGACTAATACATGATTGTGAGCATGTCTGTTCCTCAATGCTAAGTCCGATTGGTGAAAATTTTCACCCCAACGCTTCATCTGCTCGAGTACCTCGTGTTAGTATTGGGTGTCTTATGGGACAATTGTGGGCCGGATAGTTCCGATACAATGGACAATCTTGTTCAAAATATAAAAAAAAAGTTATTAGAACGTGAATTTGTAATTTATGAATTATTTTATGTTGTCTCTAAGATATGTAGTTGTAAAGTCAATTTGAGATAGGATCTCGAATGTGGGTTTGATTATACATAGATACATATCTTAAACTGCTCCCGATTAGAAAGTAATTACTCAGGAACATTGATTACTCATTAAATCGGTACAAATGATGTATAGATGATCAATCTCATGGTCATGGGTGCGGAGCACCGGCACATATGTGTACGTGTACATCTTGAGAGGATGTCTACTTAACTGATCTACTGATAGATCTTCATATAGTTAATTATACCTAATGTCAACTGAAGATCCATCTGTCTCAGTAGCATTGTTGATCCTTTGACCCGAGACATTAATTTGATCTTGTATGAGGACCGTTATGATTTGATGTTTGGTTAAGTGACTTTATTCATAAGTCATGAAACACCAAATTGTTGACGACATCGGAGTACGGATGAAGATCGTTAATGTTCAAAAACAGATCGCTCACTGTCAGGTATATATCAGACACTTAATGGGCCTTGACATAGATGCTCCACTAAATCCTTGGCCAGGATAGTGTCCATTCGTTTGGAATGAACGCGATGTATTTGAGGAAGTCATGGTCAGACGACACATCACTTGATAAAATATTTTTTTCATGAATTTTTCTTCGATCGACCTCATAGTATCCTACATGGTCGTACAGTTCGATCTCAAATCGAACGACCTAAAAAATATAAAAAATAAAAAATCGACCCCAAATGAACAATAAAAAATACTGATAGCCAACGTAATACCGACTGTCGAAGCAACAAGTCTTTCACTAAAAATAATAGTCATGTTATTCAGTACACATGTAGGGACTAAGTTCCATTATTCTATTTTTAACCCCATTGACAGTTGATCCTACACTTTTATTTCTTTGATTCTTGGGGCTAGAAAAGCGGTACCTTCTTATTTTTTAAATATCTTAAATAAATTAAATTTATCAGTAGAATACAAATGATGTTAAAAAAAGAATTTTTTTTATATAACTCATATAAACTACCATATATGTATATGTACTTTCAACTCTCACGTATTGTTATAAATGTCTGTTAGATTATCATAAATGTTGCACTTATATCTCTATGTCAAAATGCTATTATAAACTCTAACTAAATATGTTAGAAATATGTCATAATATATATGTATAATTCTAGTGAATTTAAAAGTATATATACAAAATATTAGTGAATTTAGAGCTACACATATAAAATCTTTTAATTTGATTTCATAATATTTTTAAAAATTTCAAAAATATTTATAATAATATATGAGAGTCTAAGAGTATACATATATATAAGTTAGGTAGTTTGCAGAAAATCTCAATCCTATATGTATGATCACAGAGTACAGAGTCCCTGCTATGCACAGGTGCTAAATATGCTGGCGCCCATCTCATATCAGCTTCAGCGACGAAACGTTTATCGTCCCTAAAACGTTACAACCGCCACGAACACTCGTGGTTCTGTTTGGCGTGGCGTCGGGCCGAGCATTATTCTACCTGACAATAACAGCTCAATTATTTGTAACTCTTTGAGATTAGAGACAAGGTTGCATTTATTAGCCTGGATACATGAATAGATAGATAGATGAGATTTAACTTAGAATTGACTAATTAATTAAAAAAAAATCATTGCACTCGATGAAATGGTGCGATGGAATCGCTATTATCATAGATATTTTTTATTTTAAGTCTTCTACTTTTTTTTTTTTATGGAGAAGGTAAAGTAAAAATTACCTTTTAACTGTGAGATTAGATTCTATGAAGCCATCAAATCCATTGAATTATTTTTATTAATAATCGATATTTTCTTCATGATGATGTGAAACCAGCACGTGCCCCTACTCGAGCTCGAAGGCGGACACCGGGAAGCTCATCGAGAGCCCGGTGGCCGTCTTCAACGTAATCTTCTCCGACGCGGGGTCGTCGATGTACATGTCGGTGACGGGGAGCCAGAGCAGCAGCTCCTTCCCCTTCACTCCCGTTATCTTCTTCATCCTGCGGCGCTCCACGAACGCCGTCATCTCGGCAGCGTACCAGGCCTGCCGCTTGATCTTCTTGAACGTGTGCTCGCGGCTCTTCTTCCGCACCACCCACAAGAACCCGGCGGAGCGGTTGTAGCCACACTCCTCGATGTCCTCCAGGGGTTGCAGCCCCGTCGGGAGGCACGGCTCCTTGAACACCGCCACCAGCCTCTCCCTGCACTCGGCATGGCCACGGTGCACCTCGGCGCCCTCCCGGTGGCTTGCGATGGCCTTGGACGCCATACTAGCTAGCTGGCTAGATGCCAGTTAAGGGATTAAACAATATTGGGACTAAAGGCAATCCTTTAAACCGATGAATAAAGTAGGAGATGGTCCTAGCTTGAAGGTTTGGGAGCGTAGAAGAATTTAAATAAGGACGCGCATAGGCAAAGGACACGTGCGACAAACAGCGGCGGACCGACGTAGAAATTTTGTCTAGTAAAGTCACTCGACATTAGGTCATAAATATAATTGAGTTAGTAGAATTTTGAACTATGTTATATGGAGTCTTAGGTTGGGTCAATGAAGTTCTAGACTTAGTCAGTAAGTTCCAAATTAGACTATTTTGAATTGGATCAATAAATTTGATAAAATTCAATGAAGTTTTAGAACCCTACTAGATGAAGGTCGGATCCGTCACTGATCGAGAAGGAGTAATCTAGCAGCACGCCAACACAGTTAGATTTGGTTGGTTGGTTGGAATTGGAAAGGCAACTAATGACCACACATGACAACAGAGATGTGGTGCAGTGATATAGTGTAGTAGGCAACGGCAGCCTACAAGAGCCTTCGTAATTACAACCATGAGCATGCACGGCCGGGCATCAAGCCATGTGGTTCGGGAGACCCTGGGCACAGCCCGTAACAGTGCATGGCCGTACCACCTTCAATGGAGATGTTAACGAAGGAGTTGTTAGGCCCAGATCTTGTAGGTGCAGTCGTGCAGATATGGTTGGAACTCATTAAATGTAGAGAGGATACTTTTCGAAAAAGGCTCTCATTGGGAATGAAAAAAGCTCTGCATTAGATATTTTTTTGTAAAAAATTTCTCTCTCTATACTGATGGAGTCTGATCTAAACTCACACTTAGAGATCTTTATTCAAAGTTGTTCTAATCGTAGCCTTCTATGCTAGCATGTGCCCATAATCTGCGATTTCGGCAAGGTTGCCCACTTGCCATGGCCCATGCCTATAGAAAATTCGGATTTGAGAAGGGATACTTCCAAGTGTAGGTTTGAATTGAACTTAATTAGTGCAGACATTGATGAAATAGATTACTTAATGGTGAGGATAATAGTTATATTTTTATTCTTATCTTTAAAATAAAAAATATATCCTCACCTACCTACGTCTTTATCCTTGTTCTTAAAAGTTAATGGAACGGATACATAAAAGTTAAATTATAAGATAATTATATATTTATGCACGATTGAATTATAAAATTTTCATCATATGTATAAAATATGATTATCATAAAATAAGTATCGATATGATTACTTCTGATTTTAAATTTTTTATTGGTGAATAAACATATAATATAATGAAGTTAAATCTATGAAGAAATTAAATTAATACATTTATTAACTACATGTAAAATAAAATATAAAAGGTAAAGAATATGCCATATAGAAATATATATTGAAGTACTTGCCTTAACTTTCAATTTGTCAAAATTTTCTAAAAAATTTATGTTTTCATAACATATGTTGTTAATAGTATTAATAATATAAAATATAAGATATATTTTTGTAAATATATTATATTATATAATTATAATATAAAAATATAAAACGACGGATAATTGGGTCACAAGATACAAACATAGTTGTTTCTTTTTCTTATCCTAAATAAAAAAGATAAAGATAGTATCATTATTTTTATTCTTAAATTTATATTCTTATATGTCCTATAAATTACAGATAAGGATAGATACTTCGAGTTATTTGTTTTCTGTTTTCATCCTTAAGTACAGAGAATGATTTTTTTTGAAAAACCCCCTTATGTAATACTTTTCTCGTTCGGAATGAAGGATTTTTTTTTTTTGAAGAACTTCTTTCCTCCTTTCTCACCTCGAGTCTCATTCAGCTTTGCACTTACTGAAACTGAATTCTTGGGATTTGAATACGACTTTCCCTGTTTCCTGGTTGCTCATTGCCTTTTATTTCTTCCTCCTCCCGCCAGAGGAGTGAGGCTAGTTGGAATAGACTGATACAAGTCAAGGTTCGCCGTATCGTTGATTCGTATCAGATCGTATCTTCTCAGATATGGTACGATACTGATCCGACTCGATCCAACTCATACGAGTCGTACGAGTCCAACCAATGAGTTTGTTAAAATCAATGAGTTGTTTGTTAAAATTAATGAGTTTAAGTCATATTTCTATAAAAATGTATTCTATTAATTGATATAAAAATATAATTCTACTTATCAAATGGGAAAAACTCCATTTAAACATTCTATTAAACATATATGAATTGGCACGATCTGATCCTACTCGGTGCGTATCAGAGGATCGGGTCGGCACATATATGACTCGACTCGTATGAGTCGGCCTCATTCGGTACAATACGGCAAACCTTGATACAAGTACAACTTGTCGTTGTCCCATCTTGAGTATGACTTGTGCAAGTGAGACTTATGTCCGCAGATCTGATTTATGGGGCCATCAGCTAATTTTCGAAGGACATAGATCAACTATAGTGGGCACTCGTTGTCCAAAAAGATTAAAAAAATAAATTATCAGGGAGAAAATATTAGATTAATTTTCAAACTATATACTCTTAATAGATCGAAATCTCGTTCACTACAATCATAATCTTCTGTTTTTGATCGGAGATACGATGTCGGATAGTCCCTATAAAATAGAATACCGTTAGAAGGTCCCTAGTAGTAGTATGGAAGAGTCCCCTCATATATCTAAATCAAAAGGCTGAATATTGCAGGAAAGACTAGATAATTTGGACTCTGAAAAACGTACGTCTACCGATTGGAACCAAAGGCCTTATATAGCAATTGATCCCATATGAAGGGTCGATTCTGATAAAAAAAAATCTTATCCAAGACAAATATCAAAACTTGGTTCCGTTCCTGAGTATGCACGTTTAGAGATCTTGAGCCTCTGATTTTGATCGAAATAAGGAGATCATGTCTTAACGGGAAAGTCTTGATTAAGATCCTGTCCAGATTCAAGTTTCTCCTAAAACTTTTGACTTTGAGCCGTATGTCGTAGGGCACCGCGTTCAACGAACCCAAGAATCAAAAGAGAGGAGGATTAGTAGGCCAGCTCATTAGTGCTTGTTGAGTCTCTTCCTTCAACTCTCTTTATTCGAGAAGTTCTATAAATATTTTGGACAGAAGAAAAAGATTATGTTTGATGTCTATCACAACTGAATCCTGATGTAAGACCGGAGCCCAGCACAGCAGGTGCACACATCAGCTTACTATCCATCTATTCGATTGGACGGTTGAGAAAAAAAAGTTTGGAAAGAGGGATTACACCGTCGCATGCGATGAGAGGGTGCAGCAACTATTACTAAACCATCTAAAAATTGATTACACCTTAATGGCCCATATGATGTATATTGTTTTCGAAGGTCTGTATAACAACTTAACACCTAACTAAAGAGCTTGAGAGACTTGGAAAATATCGGTCACTCCCAAGATGGGAGTTCCGAGAGATGTATCATTTACTTATGTGGACGTAAAACGCTGAGCATGTTATATGGCAAGGCAACTATGCGTTCTGTGAACACAAGAAGGCAAGTATACAAAATAGAATATGCTGCAATCACGTAGCTGATCGCCGCAGATCATGTAGAGGAGAGACCTTTTGTGGCTCCGGGCTGATGATGGAGATTGTTAGAATAGTACTCTTACGTTGAAAAAAGAAAAAAAATAATATTTAATATATATGATGTCTATTTTATTTAATATTTTAAAATTTTAAGTTGGATGACTCAATAATTTTTACGGAGTGATAGTAAGAAGATCGATGGTGACCATTTATTGAAAGAACATATTTTCTGATCTATATGCCTAGATGGTTATTGATATCCTTAGGCGTACAGCTTCATTTGTAATAGACATCCAAACAGAGGTGGTCGGTGATGTCTGTCCTTCCAAAGTAGGCTTGCAGACTAACATCTAGGGACGTAAATCTTCTTTGTGTGAACAGTAACAGATGCAGAAATTTTGTCCAGTGACATTATTCGGACATTAAGTCATCAGTATGGTAGAATCAACGGGATCTTAAATTAAGTCGTATAGGATCTTGAATTAAACCAATAAAGTCTTAAATTAGATCAATGAGATTTCAAATTAAACTATGTTGGAGTGAGCCAATAGACTCGACAAAATATAGTGGGCGGATCCGCCACTGACCAAATGTGTGTAAGACGTATGCTTAAGCAATAACAACACATTGCATCATTACAATAGACGTCCAGAAATCATTCCTACAGCCCTCCCACCAACCCGCGAAGAAAGAAAAGTAAAAAAGAAATGAGAGAACTGTGTAGAACATGGCAGGTTGCGGTTTGTAGTCCAAGCATTTGATACGGCTGACTGAGTCCTCCTCCATCAATTCCTAACACCACGTTAGGTTGCGGTTTGTGGTTCAAGCAAAACCCTCGCATTTATGTCTATATACACATACACAACGACGACTACATATGTTGCGGACTGCGCCAGTGGTCCACCCATGGAGTTGATGCCCGTGCAGCGGAGACTGCGTAGCTTCCCTGCTCTTCCTTGCTAAGTTCATGAATCTTTTCGGAGACCGGATCGTCTCAGTCACCGTACTGAGACGATCCGGTCTCATCTTTTCGTTGGTGCATCCTTATTTAAGAGCTTCTCCATTCCCAAACCTTCCTTGCACTAGCTACCTAGCGCTTTCTCCTACTCTATTCATCCATTTCCAGGATTGCCTTAGGCCCATTTCTCGATCCCTTGGCAGCTACTATGGCGTCTCAGGCCATTGCGAGCCAGCGGGAGGGTGCCGAGGTTCACCGAGGGCATGCCGAGTGCAGGGAGAAGCTGCTGGAGGTGCTCAATGAGCTGTGCCTCCCGCCGGGGCTGCACCCCCTGGAGGACATCGAGGAGTTCGGTTACAACCGCTCCACCGGCTTCTTCTGGGTGGTGCAGAAGAAGAACCGCGAGCACACCTTCAAGAGGATCCAGCGCAAGGCGTGGTACGCTGCCGAGATGACGGCGTTCGTGGAACGCCGCAGGGTGAAGAAGATAACCGGCGTCAAGGCGAAGGAGCTGCTGCTGTGGTTCTCCGTCACCGACATGTACATCGACGACCCCTCGTCCGGGAAGATCACCTTCAAGACGGCCACCGGGCTATCGGTGAGCTTCCCAGTGTCCGCCTTCGAGCTGTAAAAGACATGCAGGGTGTGCAATGACCGATTTTGTAACGATATGACGTACGACACATGGAATGGTTTCTTCCTTCAGAGTTTATGCCACGTACCCATTGCTTTGGGAGGTCGATTCTTATGTGTTTCACAGGTTTAATTAATGTTACCTGTTCTGAGCTAAACGTATTTCATTTGTCATATGATCATATCAGTACTTCATTCACAACTTGACATCCGGGACAATGGATGGGGCCTCGTCTCTTTAATCTTTCTGTAATTGCATTTTTAACGGGGAGTTGCTAGTGCCATACTGAGAGTTGCTGGAGATGCTCCACCAGAGTTTTACTTCTTCCCGGAAGGACCAGTTCGCTGGTTCTAGCTACTGCCGGCATGCAGCTGCCGTAGCATTCTTAACATTTCCATAAATGGAAACCCGGTCGTAGCAGGGATCAGCTTGGAAAGTGGACCCTCGAAGAAGTATTTGCCGCGCCGCCTGCTAGACCGCGCAGTCGCGCACCAAGCAAAGTGGGGTCGCACTGAGAGGTCGTGGTCCAGGACCATGGCCTGGGGCGCCCAATTAATGGCCTGCCCACGCGGCCTGCCCACCAGGCACATAGCACAAATTTTAAGGTGAGTAAATGACAAATGCAAATTTAAATGGCAAATATAAAGTTTGAAAATTGTGGCATGTGCTTAGTGTCAAATGTGGGTGTAAAATGAGGGAGTCACAAAACCATTTTCCGTCCCCATCAACCACAACCAAGTCTTCTTGATAAGGGTATTCATTATTCTATTTAAATCTAAAAATTAAATCAAATCGGACAATTCGGTTTGATTTAGTTTGATTTGAATTTTTAAAAATTTGGGTTTAGGTTGAAATCAAATTGAATTAAGAAATTTAATTTAATTTCGTTTCTCTTGTTCATAAACTAAACCAACTCGAATAAATCGAATTAATTTAAAAAGACATAATATAAATATTAAATTCTTAAATTAAGTGTTAGTTTATGTAAATTGTAAGATATAAAATTTTAAATTACTTTTAGATAATACCTTTTATATCAGCATCTTTTATAAAAAAAGTATTAAGTCCTTAACAAAATAGGATGTTTAACTATAATATCTATTTCGAGACTTAAACTTTCAAACAAATTTTAAATAATATTTTTTAGTAATTATTTTTAAAAAATAATGTTGAAATAGATTGTTTAACCACAATGGCTCATTATGAGGCCCAAATCTCAAATCAAACCGAATTATTTCAGTTTGGTCCGATTTGGTTTCAAACGATTACGGTTTGATTCACCCACTTCCGATTTTTGTCTTCATTAGGTTGTTTTAAATTGAGTTTTTTCTATTTGATAAATAAACTTACACTTTTTATATCAATTAATAAGTTACATTTATCTAAAGACTAAAAGTTTATTATTTTTAACAAATTCATTGACTTGACTCGTACAAATCGGACTAAGTCGAACCAAGTCGGATCAATATCATATTATATCTTAGAAGATACAATCCAATACTACCCAGCTATTGCGACAAACCTTGGTTGACAGTATGCATAAAAGGTTACAAATTGCAAAGGATCGTGACCCTCTCCCCTCCTTGAAAAGAAAAAGTGAGCAAGCATTTTGCAAAAACGAACGAGGCCAACCAACATGCGACAAAGTAAGCTGGCAGCGAAGTTGAAGGAATGATGTGAGAGGGCAAGTGAGAGCTTCGTCAGGAGGCTTCAATGGGGCTTCTAAGCAATCTGTTGTAGCTATCTGAAAGGTACAATGCAAACGTGTCTCATCATATTTTGAGATTACAAAGACAATTAAGTTGTGCCTTGCTGTTATTTGTTCTTATGAAATGCACTAAGGCAACTTTTGATTCTTTTATTGAGCTCCGGATGATGGCGTTCCCCCTTTTTGTTTCTATGAAGTGTTTGCTTTATACATGTGTTGCTACTAGGACTTATACTGTGAGCTAACATTGGCTTTCAAATGGTTAAAGATTTTTTGCATACTTAAAATTTTCAACATAAGATATATGCAAATGCGTCATGAGTGCTCTTTCATAATGGATATTTTTGAGAGTATCATCTCGCAAATTTTGATAAACAATGTTAACAAGAGAATCAACTCAATTTTCTGAACGCAACACTATTATAACTTGCAAAGGTCTTTCTGTATTGTTAAAGTTTGTGCTGCTCATTTTAGTTGAACTTGTTGGGTTTTTACTTAATTAGTGGTTCACTTATGTTTACTGGGCTACACACATACACATCATTAGACATCCAATTAATGGAATGAAGTTATTAGACTTAACCTATTAGGTGCCCATTAGGATCCTGTAATGGGTAGGATCTATTAGTAGTTTGAACGGGACTGATCCTTCTTCTCTATAAAAGAAGTATGTGACTCCCCATTAGGTCATACGTATCAAGAGAAATAGATAGAGGAAACCAGTGGAGAGGGTGCCAGGACTACACCGTCTCTTCGTCCGGAGTTCGTGCAGTTCTTCCGAGGCTTGCAGCACATGGGGATCGACTCCGGCGTCGTCTTCCTCCTTCGTTAGGGATGGCTTCCGCTTCAGATATTCCTAAAATCTCTAACAAGTGGTATCAGAGTCCGTGTCGGCGTTTTGGGACTCCGATTTAAGATATTCTTCCTGAACATGAAAAAATAAAAAAATAAAAAATAATTTCCGATGCCGCGCGGTGTTGCCGCGGGCGTGCCACGCGGCCCCGCGCTCAGTGCCGCCGCGGGTGTGCTGCGCGGCGCCTAGTGCGGGAGGGGACGCTGCCCCGCAGCGCCCCGCCGGGGGACCCGCCCAACGCAGCCGCCCCACACGAGCGGACGACCCGCAGGGGCCCACCCGCGCGGGTGGGGGGGGCGCCGCCCCGTGCGGATGAGCGCCCCGCAGGGGCTCGCCCAGCACGGGCGGGGCGGCGCCTCGCGTAGGCGAACGCCTAGCACAGGCCTGCTGCCCGTGGGGGTGGTGGCCGGTGCACCGTCGGCGTTCGGGGGGGGGGGGGGGCTCTCTGGCGTAGTCTCCGGCGAGGGGCGGCGGCTCCAACTTCATCTTCTTCGTAGGATTATTTCCAAAATAGAAACCCTAATGGTTTTGGGAAGGTTGAAGATGATGGACTTTATTTGATTTTTTGGGTTTTATATTGGGTTTGGATTTAAAATTCTTAACGGATCCTATTTTATGATTTCGGGTACGGATTGTGGGTACAAGATCCGTTTGGATCTTATTGAGACCTAAATATGTATCCGTTTAAGTAATTCGTATTGGATCCATCTTAACGGGTTTTGGATTCAGATTTTGGGTACTAAATCCGTTTGGATCTTATTAAGACCCAAATCTAAATCCGATTAAGTTTTCGACCCGATTCCGTTAATCCAACCCATATCAAACCCGTTAAGATCTGGGCCTGCATCCGTTTATATCCGTTTGTGTTATATGTATCCTTTAAGATTTAAAATTGTTTAATTTAAATTTCTTTAGTCATCTTTATCCTTTAAAGTTCACTAATGGTCACTTAATAGGTCCATTAAGTTCTGGATCTTAGGCCCTTATTTCTGGGTCCGTTTTAGGCCTGTTAGTGATTTTTTAAAGGATAAAAGATCCTCTTTTAAACCTATTTGGATACATACACAATTTCTGAAAATCTGTTTGTAACTTTAGTTATTTCTGCAAAAAGAAACGGATATTTTTTTAATTCAGTTTATTTCTGCAAATTGAAAACGGACATGTTTGCAAATTCTGATTATTCTTACAAACTGAAAAGGACATGTTTATAATTCTGGTTATTCTTGTAAACTGAAAAAGGCTATGTTTGCAATTCTGGTTTCTTTTTTGCAAACAAAAATAGGACATATATGTAACATCATGCTATAAACTAGTAAAATGTCCATTTTAATGTAATTTTAAGCATGATTAAGGTTATTTATTAATCAATAATTATTGCTGTAAACTTAGGAGATATTTCTTGTGATAATTTGTCCTTTTTACAGTTTTTAATCTTGCATGAATATCTCCATTTCAGATTGCATTACTTATTATGTTTATGTTATTTTTTGCTCATATTTAGTGTTAATTGATGCTATTATGTAGTTTTGTGGTAAAGTTTAATTTCTAAATGATTAGTTTGATCACTAAAGTGTCACTAATGATGAGGATTGATAAAATTTAACCATATTAAGTTTTAAATAGTATTATTAATGAGCATTTGATTATTTGTTATCATTTTAATTGGGAGAGGATGTTTTAGAATTCAAAGTGTGTAAGTAGATCACCAAAGTGGCCTTATGCATGTAGAATAATAAAATATATACTCGTTAAGAAATTAAAATGATATCAAATGTTTGTGTTCTTGGCTTGATTGTAAATTTAACTCCTAAAGAAGTATTTATTTTCATGTCATGAGCAGGATAAAATAAAATTTATCTACATGGCGATTCTTGAGAGTTATGTACCCAAAGGCACTTTCTCTTGATATCAAAATATTTATAAATTTTAGTTTTATCACTTAAGTTAATTTAGGGAGATCGTCTATAAAGCTATCGGACGACTTGATAAAGTAGTTCATTTTAAGTTATTGAATTACTTTGTAATTTAAATCTTGCATCTTTACTTACAATATATTAGTTTCATTGCCTTATATGTGAACATATGTTTGTTTATTTCAGCTGCTTCTCCTTTGTTTTTACCATTTACTGTCAGTGTGCCGTATCTGAATGACACTAATTTCACTAAATGGAAACAAAAGGTACAGTTTGCTTTGGGTTGCATAGACTTAGATTTGGCCTTACGTGTGGTTATGTCGGCTCCACTTACTCCAGAAAGTTCAATAGAACAATAGACTCATTATGAAAAATGGGAAAAGTCCAACCGTCTTTACCTTATTTTCCTTCAGGAACATGTTAGACAGAACATCAAGGGATCTATCCCAGATCAGACCACTGCTAGTAGATTTCTTAAAGCCATTAATGAACAGTTCATTAGTTCTGATAAGTCCAAAACCAGTACTTTAATGGCTAAACTATCCTCAACGAAATACTCTAGTGGTAGTATTCGAGAATATATAATGATTATGAGAGATATTTCTGCTCAACTGAATGCCATGGAAGTTACTATTTCAGACACTTTCCTAGTCCATTTTATTCTCAACTCTTTGCCAAGTGAATATGAGATACTTAAGATCTCCTACAACACACATCAGGCAAAATGGTCAGTCAATGAATTGATGACCATGTGTGTCCAAGAGGAAGAAAGATTGAGAGGAGGGAGGAACAATGTTGCTTTGTTTACCTCTCATAAAATGAAAGGTGGATCAAGAAAGAAGAAGGGTGTCCAGAAGAAGGACAAGTCAAAAGGCAAAAATGACAAATGCTTCTTCTGCAAATTACATGGACACGTTAAGAAAGATTGTCTGAAAAGGAAGGCATGGTTTGAAAAGAAAGGTAATCTCTCATCTTCTGTTTGCTATGAGTCTAATTTCGTTAATGTTCCTAAAAGTACATGGTGGATTGACTCAGGTTCTACTGTGCATGTTGCCACTTCTATGTAGGGATTCCTTTTCCAAAGGCCTCCGAATGAGGGTGAGCGGAGCATCTTTTCAGGAAACAAGACGTGCTCACAAGTCAAGGCCGTAGGAATTTATAGGATAGTTATGGAATCATGATTTGTTCTAAATTTAGAAGACATTTTTTATGTACCATCGTTTAGTAGAAATTTGGTTTCAGTATGAAGACTTGATTTAAAAGGTTTTCAAGTTAATCTTGAAAATTTTTCAGTTGAATTAATAAAAGGTTCTATTGTTATTGGTACTGGTTCTATATCTGATGGTTTGTATAAATTGTGTCTTAGCAATGTGATTGAACAATCTCATAATACCCTGCATACTTCGGTTCTTGCTGGCAACAAGCGTGGTAGAGTTAATGAAAATTCATCCATGTTGTGGCATAGGAGATTAGGACATATCTCTATTAAGAGGCTTAAGAGGTTAGTGGGAGAAGGAGTGTTACACACTCTGGATTTCACTGACTTCGAGACATGTGTTGATTGCATTAAAGGAAAGCAAACACACACGCCTAATAAAGATGCCACAAGAAGTTCTGAAATTTTAGAAATAATACATACTGATATCTGTGGTCCTTTTCCATCATGTCTGACTGGTGAGAGGTACTTTGTCACCTTTATAGATGACTATTTGAGATTCATGTATCTCTATTTACTTCTTGAAAAAGCAGATGTTTTCAATGTCTTTAAGGATTTCAAGAAGGAAGTAGAGAAGCAATCAGGAAAAGTAATCAAGATAGTCAGGTCTGATAGAAGTGACGAGTACTATGATAGGTATACTGAGATGGGACAAAGACCTGGTCCATTAGCTAGATTCCTTAAAGAGGAGGGTATTGTACCTCAGTACACTACTCCTAGCATCCCATATCAGAATGGGGTTGCAGAAAGAAGGAATCGAACGCTTAAAGAAATGGTCAGGGCAATGTTGAGTCAGTCTATCCTTCCTTTATCCTTGTGGGGCGAGGCCGTTAAGACAGCTGCTCACATTGTGAATAAGGTTCCTACGAAGGCTGTGCCTAAGACTCCCTATGAGTTATGGTATGGTAGGAAACCTTCTGTAAGCTATATGTGCACGTGGGGGTGTGCAGCTGAGACTAGACCATACAATCCACAGGAAACGACTTTTGATCTTAGAACAACTAATGGATTCTTCATTGGTTATCCAGCGAAATCAAAAGGGTATAGATTCTATTGTCCATCCCATATTCTCATCATTATAGAAACAGATAAGGCAAGGTTCCTTGAAGATGGCGGAGTTAGTAGGAGTGGACCTTCTCAAGGGATTTCTTTTAAGGAATTACAGGATCAAGTTGAAACACCTGTAACAATTAACAACGTTGTTCCCATATTCATTCTTCGGAATGAAATCCTACGGGAGCAAGTAGTTACAGTTGGTCCACCCCAAGTTGCTCCAGAGCCAGAAGATGTCGCGGTTGTTGACCAACCACCTCCTCAGGTGGATCAGGGGCCAACATTGCGTCGATTTGAAAGAGTCAGGAGACCTGCTATATCTGATGAGTTCATAGTGTACCTACAGGAAGACAGTGTAGACATAGGTGATATTGATGATCCAATGACATTTTCACAAGCCATGAAGAGTGAAAAATCTGCCTATTGGTTTGAAGTCATGAAAGAAGAGCTTGACTCAATGGCTAAAAACCAAGTCTGGGATCTCGTTAACTTGCCTAAAGGGTTCAAACTTGTTGGATGTAAATGGATATTCAAAATTAAGGTGGACTCTAAAGGCAAAGTTGAACAATATAAGGCCAGATTGGTGGCTAGGGTTTCACACAAAGGGAAGGCATTGACTATGATGAGACATTCTCTCCAGTTTCTAAGAAGCTCTCATTCATAATAGTCATGGCCTTGGTAGCTCATTTTGACCTAGAGTTACATCAGATGGATGTGAAAACGACTTTTCTCAATGGGAACCTAGATAAAGAAGTGTATATGGAGCAACCTCAAGGGTTTCGTGCTGAAGGGAAAGAACACTTGGTATGCAAATTAAAGAAATCCATTTACAGACTTAAGCAAGCTTCCCGTCAATAGTTCATAAAGTTTAATAAAATCATACTGTCTTTTGGGTTTAAGGAAAAATATTATTGACGAATGTTTGTACTTAAAGATCAGTGGGAGTAATTTTATTGTCTTGCTTTTATATGTGAATGATATTTTGCTTGCTAGCAGTGATCTTGGTTTATTGCACGAAACTAAAACTTTCCCTTTTAAGAACTTTGAGATGAAAGATATGGGTGATGCCTACTATGTTTTGGGCATTGAAATCACTAGAGATAGACCCTCAGACACTCTTGGTCTCTCTCAGAAAGCTTACATCTCAAAGGTCTTGGAAAGGTTCAACATGCAGTCCTACGCACCCGATAAAGTATCCATTGTAAAAGGTGATAAATTCAGTGAATTACAGTTTTCCAGAAATGACTTAGAAAGGAAGCAGATGGAGCCTATCCCATATGCTTCAGCCGTTAGGAGCTTGATATACCTTCATATTTGTACACGTCCAGATATTGCTTTTGCCGTGGGTATGCTCAGTAGGTACCAAAGCAACCCAGGCATAGATCATTGGAAAGCTGTCAATAAAGTCATGCGATATCTTAAAGGCACCATAGATTTCATGCTCACATACAGAAGATCAGATCAGTTAGAGGTCATTGCGTATTCTGATGCTGATTTTGGCGGCTGTCTTGATTCGAGGAAGTCCACCACTAGCTACATCTTCCTCTTAGCAGGAGGAGCTATCACATGGTGCAGTGAGAAGCAGAGTATTACAGTGGCTTCCACGATGGCAGCAAAGTTCATTTCTTGTTTTGAGGCTAGTGCACAGGCCATCCAGTTGCGGAATCTGCTCACAGGTCTATCATTTATTGATTTCGTCTCCAGACCTATTAGGATATATTGTGACAATTCCGCTGCGGTCTTTTTCTCTAAGAATAATAAGGCGTCCAAAGGTGGTAGAACTTTAGACATTAAGTATTTTGTTCTTAGAGACAGTGTGAAGAATCATGAAGTGTCTATAGAACATATTGGAACGGATCTTATGGTTGCTGACCCACTCACGAAGAAACTACCTGCTAGCATTTTTTGTAGTCATGTGATTCGGATGGGTCTTATCAGTTCTCTCGATATGTTATGACTTTCTCAGTCTGACACATTCAGTTATTTGTGATCATATTTATATCATGATTCTTATGTTGCTTTTTGCCTTTTCCATTTATTTTGTATACATGTTGGTTATGGATTATGGCTGACAGATTGTATGTTTAAGTGGTGACCAATGGATAAACATTATGTTTGAATTTATCTACAGTTCCATATTTGATGTTCAATTATAGTAACTTGGTGGCATTGTGGTACATGAAAGGAGGTGTATAATTGAATGCATTTGCCGTCATGACCCATGTCATTTGATTTTCTATTCTTGAATCTTTAAGATTCCGTTAATTGGAATGGTGTGTAGTTTTTGTTTTATCGTGCGCGCATACTATGGTTTTCTCTTCAGGTGTATGCCCATGATGTCAAATCTTCAAGAGTCATTTTGAAACTATATATATATTTATACTATAAGTATGTTTTCAAAGGAAGATTTGATGTGTTTAAGACAAGTTGGATCAAGTGGGAGAATGTTAGGTTTTTACCTAATTAGTGGTCCACTTGTGCTTACTGGGCTACACACACATACACCATTAAGCATTCAATTAATAGAATAAAGTTATTGGGCTTAACCCATTAGGTGCCCATTAGGATCCTGTAATTGGTAGGATTTATTAGTAGTTTGAACGGGACTGGTCCCTCCTCTCTATAAAAGAAGCATGTGACTCCCTATTTGATCATACGCATCAAGAGAAATAGAGAGAGGAAACCAATGGAAAGGGTGCCAGTGCTACACCGTCTTTTCGTCTGGAGTTCGTACAGTTCTTCCGAAGCTTGCAGCGCGTGGGAATCGACTCCGGTGTCGTCTTCCTCTTTCGTTAGGGATGACTTCTGCTTCAGATATTCCTAAAATCCCTAACAGAACTTTCCTTGTTATTTTTGCAGAGTTGGTTTTTTATTGTGGTTATTGGATAATTAACTTTGAATGGTAATTTTATAAATGTTAATAAAAATAATATTTCTTAGAACTTCCACACACGATAGCGCGGTGACTTAACTAGTTAAAATAAGAAATTAGGCCACCATATGAGCCGACAAAGGCTAAACAAAATTTTGTTTTACACTATATGTCACATGGTTGCGAACATTTGAAAACACATCAAAATAAAATCATAAGTACTTGTAGCACAATTTTTCTTTAGTGATCAATGGGACGGTTTGTCTACTCTCCTTCCGGAGTTTGTTTTTGTAAGGAGCACTACATAGTTCCTTATAAAGCTAGTTAATCCTCGTATTCCTCTAGTCCTACATATCTTAAGAGGTAAGACTAAACTCATGACTTCCTAGAAAAAGACCCAAGGTACCGTTAAACTGCACGCTCGTTGGTATTTATAGCACCGAGTTAATCTCGCCGGCAACGCTGTGAATTAATGAGACAAGAATAGCCTTGGTTGCATACATCAGACCATCATGGGCCACGTGACTGGATGGGCCCTTGGCGCGCCCCGCGATGGTGCATGGCCATGTGTATCATGTAGACATTAATGCAAGGGTTGTTCTCGAACTAAAAACCCCAACTAACCATGCCAGTACGCCCATAGTATGGGGATTCGTGTCTCAGGTGTTGACTCATGTCATACATGCACATCATTACCTCTTGGGTATGAGTTTCCCGACGGAGACCTATGCCCATCGTACGACTATTAATGTTAATAGAGATTTTTACATATATAAAAAGGTCTCTAATACTCCCCTCTAACGTATGCAGGCCGTCTAAGCGTGTCAAAAAATAATGTAAAAAAGTGATATTAAAAAATAGTATTATTATACAGTTTTCCTACACTAGCTCCCAACCCAACACAGACTGGGAAAATAAAACAATGAAAAAGGATCGGAAAAGGAAAATAAAGAGAGAGCGAAGGAACTGTGTGTACAAATTCGAAGCATCTTTGTATTAATCATCATGCAGCACGGCGAACCTGACTAGCACGGCCGAGGCATTTAATACACGAATCCATTAATTGGGCAATTCCTAACCACATGCATGGTAGGTTGCGATTTTTAGTTAGTTCAAGCAAAGCCCAGCGACATTTATGTCTACATACAGCCGCGCCCTATATTGGGGGCTGTTGGTGCCCTCCCATGCACGACGGATGCAACAGAAGCTCTTCTAATCTGGCCTCATTCGCTGCTTGCCCTTCCCTGTGAGATCACCACCCATACCGCCTCGTATACGCCTTTGTTCCGATCGAACCTGTTGTTTTCATTAACTGCTGCTTCCAGAGTACTCCATCCAGGCCCCGTGTATCCTTTCCTTCCTGCAAATTCTTATTTAAGCGCTTCTCCACTCCCAAACCTTACTCGCATTGGCTATAGCTAGCTCCCTGTCCTACTCTGTTCATCTCTGTTTCCAGGATTGGCTTATACACGCCCATTGTTTGATCCCTTGGCAGCTACTATGGCGTCCCAGGCCATCGCCAGCCACCGGGAGGGAGCCGAGGTCCACCGCGGCCATGCCGAGTGCAGGGAGAAGCTGCTGGAGGTGCTCAAGGAGCTGTGCCTCCCGCCGGGGCTGCACCCACTGGAGGACATCGAGGAGTTCGGCTACAACCGCTCCACCGGGTTCTTCTGGGTGGTGCAGAAGAAGAGCCGCGAGCACACCTTCAAGAGGATCAAGCGGCAGGCGTGGTACGCTGCCAAGATGACGGCGTTCGTGGAGCGGAGCAGGGTGAGGAAGATAACGGGCATCAAGGCGAAGGAGTTGCTGCTGTGGCTCTCCGTCACCGACATGTATATCGACAACCCCGCGTCCGGGAAGATCACCTTCAAGACCGCCGCCGGGCCGTCGGTGAGCTTCCCTGTGTCGGCCTTCGAGCTGGAAGAGTTGTAGACGGTGCAAGGAGAGGGTGCACCATGAATCATATTTCATAGCGATGTGACGGCCGCATGCAGCTTTTCAAGGCGTACGTACGTACGTGTTTCTTTCCTTCCTTCTTTCGTTGTTGCAGCTTTTTATCCCTTGTTTGGGATTGGGACGGCAGTTCTTCTGTAAATGCACTCGACGTGTACCGGGATTTAGCTATTTTAATAAAATAAATGTGTTCCATGTGTCATATATATGACTCAGTGCTTTTCAATATTAAACCCGAGACCATGGTGCTACTATGGTTATAACTTTCTTGCACAAAAGAGGCTACGAATTTAAATGTCACCTCTTTTGTTGTGAAAGAGGAAGAATTCTCTTCAAAGAAAAAAGTAAAAGAGGAACAATTTATCTCGTGAATTGGTGGGAGCTTATACATGCGAAATTGTTTTTATCTCACGAGTTCGTGAAAGTCTACGCAGAGTGCTCTCTATAGGAAAGAATATTAATTTTTACTGGGGGGGAGGACCTCCGAACTCATAATAACTGTCTGAACGAAAAACCTTATGACCAAAAAAAAAAAATGTTACACCTGAGATAATAGATGCAACTTCTTATTTAATCTCTCGGGCCCTATTTGATTGGGAGTTGGAAATAATCATAATTTGTCTCAAAGGATCAAGTATCTCCGAATAAACATGAATTCTTTTCTATAATTGATGGACTAATTACTTAATAGGTTAACTCGGTCGATGTCAAGTGAATATAACTTGATGTAAACATGAAGTAATAATTAGTAGAATAAGTATTTACATAATCATTAAATATATTTTGAAAAGTCAGACAACTTTTTAAAATGAGGACAAAAAACAAAAGTACCCCTTGAGATTACCTATATTTCATGGGAGACTTGAGAAAATGAAAGTCAAGATTAATTAACTTGAGCTATTCTCTCAATTGAATTAGCTAGTTCATCTAATCAAATTATTTTCTTAAGGCATACTCCTACATAAATCCAGAAGGCAGCTTGCAAAGTAGAGCGACGATCGAGGAAGACTACGGGTCTCCCGACTCATTAGACTGCAACCCCGACCATTGGAACTCGCACATACGGACCACAATTAATTCCCTGCTACACCTGTCGGATTTCATGCCACGTAATTTGAGTGGTCGGATCACGTAGAACTATGATCACATTTTCTTTTCAAAATTGTTTTAATTATCCGATCATGAACGGCAGTAAAGACAACTTCTTTCAATTTATCTATGCTGACCGAAAATTTTAAAGAAAAATAAAAAACTTGCGTCTCTAGTGCAGCGGTCTAATCAGATTAGACAGTGCTGCCAAGAGTGTTGCACTGCTCATGGAGCACATAGACGTTCACACCAAAATAAGTCATTGAACCAGCATTTATAATTCCAGGTAATCTGCGGACGATTATCTTTTTTCTTATATAGTAAACTATTTTCATTAACAAGAAAACTTACAACATAGATAATAGGGAGAGGGAAGCACAAGAGTACGAATAGATGCCAAGACAAAACACTGGGGAACAAGACAGCACATAGAGCTTCACTTTGTTTGTAAAATAAGTTATTATGTGGGGGCCACTGACGGAATGACGTATATTAGAATAAGAGGTGTTTCGGTTTGATAATTTTGTAAGACCCATTGACGGTAGGATGACTTATTCTCCTTATTCTCCAAATACATTATTCCGTACCGGTATTAGTCATTCTGCTTGTTAAAGTAAAATTAAGCTTATTCTCTCCTTATTCGTTCTTATTCTTCTCCTATTTTCTAATCAAAGTGGCGTCATAGAAAAACTGGAGAGATAATAACCATCAAGAAACATGACCCAGATAGTATGAGCATTGGACAAAATAGGCTACCATCCTTGCCGAAGAAAGTGGGCACTGGAGAACATGAGGGCGATGGTGATCTTCCGAATACAACGCTTTCTCCACAAAACTGAGTACAACGAACTCACCAACCACAAGCTTGAAGAGGGCTGCAAGCACCACAATAGCAGCAGAACATGGTTGAAGCTCAGAGACACATGCCTCTAGTTGAAACATGTGATGACGCCCAGAACAGAGAGCTACACGACTAGAGCGAAGATCTCCATAAGAGGATACATATAAATGAAAAGCATACAATCACTTTCAAAAGTATTCAACTGGACTCGACACTTAACTAATTAAGACTCCATAGTTACAGATTTATAAACCAAGGATAAAGTCCAAAAGTCCACCGTTAAGATGACTTCGGTGTCTCAGGTCAAAAGATCAACTACGTCATTGTGACGATAAATTAAACTAGTTGACAGTTAGATAATATTATCATCCAGTGATTTATATCGGATCAGTTCAGCGAACTCATTAATCAATGAATACTTATAGGTTCACCTTAGTGTCCCCATATAGATAACTACGAAATTAGTCACCATCATCTTATAAGCAGGAGTAATCCGTACTAATCTCACCGGATATTTGATGTCTTTCTCAAATATCTTTCCCAGGAACAATTAAAAATATGTATTTATAAGATGTTAATGTTATTATTATGATCTCGTTATAATTTAACATCTATTGTATATATTCATAAACTTCATTATGAAATGTTATATTGAATTACACATAATAAATGTAAAACTTTAATCATTATTGATAGAACAAGATTATACAAGTCATTTTCAAGCCTCAAAGTCCATCTCTTCCTTGGTTAGCATTCTTCTACTTGTCAACACTTGTACATCATTGTAAACACGAGATGCACATGCAGTATCTAATAATCATGATGTAGAATCTTTAACAAACAAGTGAAGATCTATTATATAGATACCTAAAACTTCAACAGGCTTCTTCTTAGCCTTCTCTTGATTTTTCTGTAAGGTACTCTTTACAACTTCTCTTCCAGTATCCCTTCTAGTGGCAGTAGAAATACTCACCATTTTCTACTCCCTTGCCTTTGTCTTTCTACTGTGATGACTTTCCTTTGCCTTTCTTAAAGGCTTCGGCCGTCTTCCTCTTCTTGTTGGTCTTACCAACTAAGAGAATAGTGGACTTTTCCTTCTGAAGATTCCCCTCAACAATTTTGATCATATTGAGCAACTCAACCAAGCTCATCGGAATCTTATTCATGTTAAAGTTAACTATGAACTAAGAAAATGAATCGGGCATGGAAGAGGTCAATACTTAGGTCTTTGTCTAGGACAAACCAAACATAGTGAATCTCTCTATCCACTCTACACTGAAGAGTCCTCTGCCATGTGAGCCTTGAATAGATTCGTAGATATCTCATATCTTTCGGTCATGTTCTACTCCTCAAATAACTCTTTTAAATGGAGCATGATGGATCTAGCATCCATGTAAAGATTGAGATTTTGGATCCAGTTATCGAGTGAGTTTCGGGGTCGGATCCCTTAATTGGGGACCTGGTGGGGCTGAAACTTAGTTTCTTTTTCGCGTCGAGCTTGCTCGATATGGTTCAAACGGCGTCCAACAATGTGGACGTGTTTTAGGCTGTGCCACGTAGGCGCCAGGTGGGCTGGCCTTGGGGCGCGAGAGTACAGCCCCGGTCTTTGTTGGGATTTCTCGGTTTCTCCGGATCGCTCACGCAGCGGAAAATAAAAAAATTTACAGCGATCCGTTTTCCCGTTTTAAAGAACTAAAACTACGATTATCGGATAATCGTTTCTCACCGTGTGTGGATTCGAATCCGCAACCGTTCGGTTCCGTCAGTGCGACACCGCAAGCCGCGCAAGCGTCCGGCCTCTAGCGAAGTCCACGCGATCCTCCTCGCGACGGATATCCTCACGTTCCTCGTTCTTCAGAGCCCACGAAACCTCCGCCGGTCGCCGCAACGATCGCCGCAACGCGCGGACGATTTCCCGTCGAACGGGATTCGGAGAAGCGGCGGAGCATATCTGGATCTGTCTGGACGCCAGAGAAGGAGAGAAACTGAGGAGGGGCGGCTAGGGTTAGCAGCAGCTTGGCCTGCTCAGCCCGTTCGCTATGTTTTATACTAACCGCGCGGTTTTTCATAAAAACCCCCGGTTTGTATAAAACCTACTTATTTATCCATTGCCTTGAGAATCATTTGCGTGTGACCCTCTAGGCCAAAGTACCAGTCCAGTTAATGGCCCAACAAGCCCAGTGACTCCTCACTGGCTTTATTAATCAATTAATAACCCTTTATTAATCAATTAATCAATCGAATTGATGTCGCACATCGAATTTGACCGGGCCTCCGATCACGTTGGGTGCCAAGCAACACCGCGTGAACCCGGAAGGTATTTGGGGTTAAGTAACCCACTCTTGGAACCTTTCCGCCGACAGTTACCGCGTGGATATAATCCTTCATTCGTACAATGCTCTCGAGTCAACTCAAGGCATGGCGAGCTGTCAAACCCTAACCGGTCGACTCACTTGGATTGGATGCCGCTGATGAATATCGGAAAACTCCTTTCCCGATATTATCGTCCGCCCTAGCCTGGGACTTTCGCACATCCTTCCTAGAGCATTCTCTCTCTAAGTACCGAGAGCAAATGATTCCTTATTGACACACAATTCCCTTCGACGGTATTGCGCTGTACCCAATCCTTGGCGTATTAGAATCCCATGGCTAGATATTCGTAAACCAAGGTCAAAGCACATAAGTCCACCGCCAAGGTGTCCTTGGTGTCTCAGGTCCGATGACCATCCACGCAACTGCGACAATAGAATCAAGCTGGTTGACAGTGAGGTACAATACCATCCAGCGATTCAGTCGGATCAGTTCAGTGAACTCAATCTCCAATGAGCACCTAAAGATTCGCCTTAGTGTCTCCACACAAGTGACTTATGAGATCAGTCACCCTCATCATATGAGCAGGAGTAATCTGTACTAGTCTAACCGGATATCCGATGTCCTTCTCGGATATCTTCCGACTATGAACAATTAAGAATATGTGTGTTTAAGTGATCAATCTCATTAGTATGATCTCATCATAATCTGATCACTATAGCACATATTCACGGACTTCATTATGAAACGATAATTAATGCGATTTACACATAATGAATATTATACCATTTTATTAATAAATGAACGAGATTTACATAGTCAGATTGGCTTGTAGGCCACCTAAAACTAACAGTCTTATCGTCTGAATGGCGTCTTGTATGGACGACGTCATTTAGAGTACGACCCTGGTTTATTAGTGTACGACTCGGTCTTGTCATCTGAATGACGTCAGACTTGCGCGACGCGTTTTACTCAACTTCTGTTTGACCCCGCGAACCCTCCCTCCTTCCCCTCATTCTCTCCTTTCTCTTCTCTCTCCTCTCTTCCCTCCGATTCTCCGGCAAACCCTTTCCCCCTCTCCTTCCTTTCCTCTCTCCATTCCTCCTCTCCCTCCACTCCATTAACCTACCAACTTCCTCTACTACTACCACCACTTCTTCCGCGGCGCACTTCTCTTCGGACGGCGGCCGACGTCCCGATAGAGTAACGGCGTCCACGGCGGTACCGGCGGCGGCGTGGGGCAAGACGGGTTGGCGGCTTGGAGCTAAGAGGAGTTCGAGTAACCGGTAGGGTGACGATCCCCATTGTATTGTGTTTAAAATCATGTTTTTCCTGCTTTGAAGCATGTTTAGGGTGTTTTTGGGGTGAAAACACTAATTGAATGAAATGAGAAATTGGGAGTTTTAATGGGTATTTAGGTTCTTCTCCTCCTTCTCCACTTTTTTTAGTGTTTTTACACGATTTGGGAGAGAAAATCTCACCCCGTCAATTGGGAGATGACGGAGGAAGAACCTGTCTGTGAGGGTTAAATGGCGCCGGGGGACGCGACGCCTTTTAGAAAAGCGGCTTCCACCCGCGACGTGATTTAGTCCAAATAACATACTCTATCTCTGGACTGATGAGCGTCCAGGTACAACGACGTCTTTTGAACGGCGACTTGTATGCACGATGCGTTTTAAGTGAAATCACCCCGAAGCTTGTCTCTGTTTCTGTCGTTATCAGGCGACTAGGGACAGCGACGCCTTTCAAAAGACGGCTATACATGGCGACGCGTTTTAACACCATTTATGAGGTCCATTTTATATGAACCAGTTTAGGAGGCTTGAATGACGTCGACCATGGACGACGCGATTCAAGACAGAATCACATTAATTTATGCTATTAACATGTATTTACATCATTAGATAGTTTGGTTAAATGCATGCTTGAAATCATACTCGAGGATGAGGATTTTTATGTAATTAGATCATACTGTGTTGTGTTTCGTGCGACCGTGGACCTAGAGTGACAGTTGTAGCGTTTAAGCACTCTGTGTCGGTGTGGGAGGGACACAGCGCCGGTGTAGGAGTGGTAGGGTGACGCCTAGAGAGAGGGTCACCTGGTGTACCCCGGAGTTAGCTAGTATCGGTGTGGGAGTGGTACATTCAGAGTGTCTCTCGTGCTGAGAGAAGCAGAAACCACCTAGAGCCAGTTGGGCCGGAATAGCTAGCGTGCTATCCGAGGAGTTACTGTTTGATCTCAGCGGGTCGGTGTTTCCCGCGTTCGGCCATGTGGTTGGCGTGTTTTGCCGAGACACTGGTTGTGGGTTCCGTGGTAAAATGATTTCAAAATTGTGCATGTTATATTTCGATTGCATGTGTTTTATATCGAAATTTAGAAATTGTGTTTACTGCTTTATTTGCTTAAAATTATCTATACTTGTGGGTGCGTGAGTGGGCGGTGGGGATCGAAGGATCCCTACTGAGTCTTTTCGATGAGATTCACCCATGCGGTTTTCATGTGATGGTTCCAGACAGGCGTAGCGAGGAGAGTGTTGTTTTGAGTCGCACCCCAGCAGCCGTTGTTCCGGGGTATGCCCCGATGTAGTTGTTATGTTATTTTCTAGTCTGTATCCTTAATTATTTCCTTTCAGTTGGAGTATGTAATTATTTGCTGAGTCGAGTCGCATTGTAATAATTTTTAATTCTTGCACTTCCTTTTTAATTCAATGCGATGTGAATATTTAGCTTAGTTTATTATTTATTTACCAGACTTACCAAGATCCTGGTTTGTTTCCAAATTAACGATTCGGTACCCATTTAGTAATCGGATCCCTAATTATAGGGTGGCGGGTCGTTACAATCCATCTTTTCATGTTGTCTCTATAACTCATTTCTCATAAAGACAAGCATGTAGCATTGAGTTACAGCGGAATCCTCTCACTTCTCATACATAATCATTTCCCCATCGGGTGCATCAAGGGATGGTTTAGGCGGGACTTAATCCTCAAAGACGTTGGCAATCTACTCATACTTAAGGACAGTTTTCAGGTTCCTGAGCTAATCCGAGTAGTTCGAACCTATCAACTTGTTGGCATTTGGTATACCACGGAGCAGGTTGTTCAACGACATTCTTTTCCTATAGAGAAAATGTAAATTAATGAGCAGATGTTCTTAATAATTAAATCAAGATTAGGTCTTTAATCAAGATTAACTCTCACTAATTTTTGACAAACTATATAACTCTCAGATAAATAAAATGAGAAACGCTAATAGTCTCCTAACAGGGATCAAAATCTCATTGACTCATGCATGCAGTCTTATAGTAATACAACAAACTAT
This sequence comes from Zantedeschia hybrid cultivar, assembly GCA_030544215.1. Classification (NCBI taxonomy): domain Eukaryota; kingdom Viridiplantae; phylum Streptophyta; class Magnoliopsida; order Alismatales; family Araceae; genus Zantedeschia; species Zantedeschia hybrid cultivar. Next base: position 20,194,058 of record JARZZO010000010.1, read on the forward strand.
TTCATGATTAGAGAGTAGTCAACACTTAACACTTGCAACTCCTTGTAATATATTATCATGCTTTGGCCCTTATACTGCCTTTGGCCCTTGGCCTGTGCATATCATTACACAAAGGTTGTATGAAGCTTTTACTAAATTAACTAGATCAAAGATATTAAAATTTAAAAATTTCTTTAATCTTTTATCAAAATTTTATTTTAAAAATGGAAAAAATTTACTGAACTATTTTCTAATCTTGAAGATTAGACTATAGTGCGATTGGACATTGCAATCATGCATTGGGCATTCGGACATTGCAATCTGCAAACTGGACATTGCCACAAAGCATTCTCTTTAATAAGTGCCATTTAGTTTTGAACCTGCATTCTAAAGAGGGGAAAAACCCAAAATGCCCTTACTAAGACATGCCTTCCCCTCCTACCCTTCGCTCTAGCTGCATTCAGATCAACATGAGAAGGGTTTTCTTTCACAAATTTTGGAGTATCATTCTGGCTCTTAGATGAGTGTTGACTAAATTCGTCCCGCTCAATCATAGAGGATCTCTTACTTATCAATTAGTTTTAAACACTATAGAGAGGTACTTCATTCACTCAGTTGTGCCATCACCTCAGAGAAGATAAATCAGGAAAGTAAGTGATGAGGATAATTTCTGAACCTTCCAAATGGACTCAACTAAGTCAACTTGATGAGAACGACCCAATAAACTTGGTCCATTATGGACAAGCCAGCAAAGTGAGCCAGCCAAGTCGGCCCATATGACTTGGCCCATATGAGTCGGCCCAATCCACTCAACCAAGAATGTGACCAATCAACCAAGGACATGTGTCTCTTCTAAAAGATGCATGCTCTCCAAGGGGACATGGAAAATAGTCCCACATCGGCTACATCATAAAGAGCACACCTATCCCACTTTTATAAAATAAGGGCTTCTCATGTCTTAAAAAGTAAGTCTTCCACTCTCTACTCAGCCACTCACTTTATGCCACGTATCATAGGACTGACTTGAGCGTCGGAGGGTTTCCCCCTCGTCACAAACCGAGGGGCCTCACTATGTCTTGCAAGACACTAGTCAGCCTCAACTCAGCCTGGGAGTCGACCTCAACGCCAGTCAGCCTTCATTTGGCCTGGGAGTCGGCCTTAGCTCAGCTTGGGAGTCGGTCTCAACGCCAGTTAGCCTCAACTCAGCCTAGGAGTAGGCTTCATCACTAGTTGGCCTTGGCACTAGTCATCCAATTAGCCTCGGCCTACTCAGCCTGCAATCTACACTTAGTTTTTTCTTTCCTGCATGTGAAAATTTGACTTCTCTTCTAGGAGTCGAATTTTTACAGCAACACGAAGGAAGAAGAAAAAAGAAAGAGTAGACCTCGCGTCGGTACAGGAAAAGTTACATGTTGCTGCCCCACCTCTTAGATGCCTTGAGATTCCCTTAGGAATGCCAGCATATCAAGCTCACTTTTTTTTGTCACTCAAAAGGTAAGTGTCACATGAATATTTTATGAATTATTATGAATTTTATGTAGAGATAATCCTAAGCGGTGCATGTGTCAAACATATCTTTTATGAGTGGCAAAAGAGAACTAGTCTTTTGGACTCAATTTCTCAACAAAGCTGTGTCATTGTCTCATTATTTTGAACAAATACAAATACTCATGATGTCTGACCTACCAATCGACGTAGCAAATATCTCTTTTTAGAAAAAATAAAATTTTTGTAGATATATACGTATAAACTCTCATATTTGTATACACTCCTAAGTCACATATTATTATATAAATATTCTCAACATCTTTAAAAATAAGGGTGGCGAAATCCGAGCCGAGCCAAGTTTTGGCAAGCTTGAGCTTGGCCCGATAATAAAATTTAAGATCGAGTCGAGTCTGAGCTTCTATTCAAGTCTAAACCCAAACTTGAACTCGGGCCTAAAAGAGGAGAACCAAGCTTGAGCCAAGTCCGAGCCTAGCTCACTAGGTGAAGCCCGAAACTTTAAAGCGCCCCCCCCCTCCAAGTCTCTTTTGTCGAGACAGAGCCCACCTCCGTGGCTCGGATGGACTCATTTGTCCAAACAGAATCCACCTCATAGAACCTATCTGCTTTGTCTAACCATAACTGGTGAAGAAAGAAGGCTACAATTTATTAATATGTTTTATACCGAGCGGACTTGCAATTCAATCAAGTCAAGCTTTCGGTGAAATTTGAACTCAGTTCATTTGAAGAAACGTGTTTGAAGCCAAGCTCAAACTTAGCTCATTCCATTAGACAAGCCGAGCCGAGTCGAACCTTTTTCGAGCCAACTTGAGCCTTTCTGAAGATGAGAATCAAAGGTGTACATAAAAATACATAAGTTTATAAGAATATATACGAAAATCCCAAAAAAACCATGGCCACTGCCCTGGCCCCTGACATATGTCAAGTGCCACGATAATTGAATACGACATATCATTAACTTGGTCGAGCACCTAAAAAGAAACCTTGCCTAAATTTGGTCCTTTTCCAACGAGATGAGCAACAAAAAGGATAAGTGTAATTTGATTAATCAATCATTTTATCAAATCTGCCTTACGACAAAGGATTTGTATGCAGTATCAGAACTTCTAAAAGTCAGCATTCTTAATTGATAAAAGTCACGAATAATTACAGGGGAAAGGAAACGTAATAATACCCAACAGACACAATAAAAAGGTGAATAAAACTTCACCTTGGCCTGACATGCATCTGGACAGCCTATACAAACATGGAACTACTCTTTTAGATCTTGAAACCTAGTTTTATACTGAGAGAAACATGTCCTTTTTCCACCCTTTTCACAAATGGTGGGCTCCATCTCTCTTCTGCAGCCATGCCCTATTCAGAGTACAAATGGTAGCCTCAATCAGTGTTCTGAAGCCGTGCCCTCCTCCCCAATGCCTTTCTCCACTATTCTGCACTGCCTTCTGTTTTATTCATCAACTCTATAGGAATGTATGTATTCATGCTGTGTGTCGTACCTATTGTATGTGAAACCTAATACGTCTATGTTGATGTATACATGCAAATTGGCAAACTTCCCCATAATTCTACGAGCCAAAAATTCAAACCATGTCGACTGTTTCCCATGAAAGTGCTGCTAGTGCTTTTGATGCTTCAGTTGAAAAAGAGGTGCAAGATTTTAAGATGATGAACTGTCCCCATCCGAGCTCTCATCTTTCCTAACACCAAATCTACTTAGAACAGGTAGAGAAGTACTTGTGGATATTCGGAATGATCTGGCAGACCCAACTATTGTCCTCCCCTGCGTCTTCTCAACTTCCTTGCAGACATGATCCAACACTGACAGGAAGTCCCTCACTACCATGAATATTCTAAAAGGATGTGCTTCCTCCTTTGCTGTATCCCCATGGAAGTATTCTGTGATCTCTTTCACAATAGCTAGAGCCCTCTTCTCCTCAACCTTGACTTTTGAAATCTCTTCCTCAGCCTCCTTCAGAAACACCTTCATTGCCTCGAAGAACTTACCCTGGGAACTTGTCCTTCCAAGCTGCAAAACCATTCTAATTTTCTCTAGGCCCAACTCAAGTTTTGAGAGATAACTGCTTAGCACGTCTGAATCCATTCCCGCTGCCTTCTTGACATTACCGAGCTCCTTGCTCAACCCTGCCACCATTGTTAAGCCGTGCTTCCTGAATTCATCTTCTTTGACCTTGTTAGGAGTCTGAGGATTACTTTCTGATGTGGATTCAGAAGCTGCAGCCTCAGACCGAATGATCTCTTGTGCCACAAAATGCAGCAGTGTGGTCTTACCATCTGTTGCTTTCACATCAGCCAGTTTCAGAAGGGTGTCAAGCTTAAAGGCTCTTGCTTCGCCCCTAACAGTGCCTACATTCATTCGGTTCCCCGCTTTGAGAACAGCATCAAGGAGCTTCAGGAATAGTCGGCTATTCTTTAACTCTTCACATGCTTCCTGGAAAACAAAAAGAAAAAGCAGAATCATCAAGGTTTTGGATTAGGTTCTAAGTACATGATAGATAGAGTAATGTTGTCTTATAGGAAATGCTTGGACCATTAGATGAGGAAGAAATTCTTCCTTGTTAAGTCCTTCAACTTAATGCCTATTTCACATCTATGGCTCACGTTTTCAATGATCACTTAGGAAGCTATTGGAACAGATGTTCCAGATGGGTTCACAGTGCAATATTCATGAATGTCAAAACAGTTGACCTCAGTTGCAGTGTCCATCCTAAGTACTGTTGTATTTTTTTTTTAATTATACTACATCTTTTGAGGTTCTTTATACCACAGGGCTCGGTTCTTATTGTTTTGATACTTTAATTCTCTTTCTATGCAGTGTCTTTTAGCCAAATGTTCAATAAGTCTTCATTATTAGCCAGTCATTTTTGGAAAAGGTTCTTTGTACTGAAAGAAGGGCAGCCCAATGCCAGAAGGTTCTCACCACTGGACACAAATGGAGAAATCTCACCATTGCACCAAGGCTCCCCCTCAAATTCTTTGTACTAAACACACATTTCATCCTGCTGTCTACCTAGATTCCTCTGCCACCAATAGTTCCACTGGGGGACTAAGGATGTAAACCAGGATAGAAAATTCCCTACAAGGCAACTGCTCCTTGAGATTAGATAATCAGCATATTCATAGGATGATGCATGTTGAAAGCCCAAGACCTTTTTGGCCAGTGTGTGCTGATCTACACCAGATCCTTGCCAACTCCACGATGGTGGGAAAGCTTGACAACAATCAATTGATCAATAGGGTTCCACAAACCATCAATCAGAAGTCAACAAATTATGCAATTATTAGAGGGATGGAACAATTTTGGGTGCTCAATTGGTAATACCATATGCAGATAATTACCATGGTTTACAGGATCAGCTAGCCTCCATCCAGATAGGCCAATTCATATCAGAATCGGCCAGTGTTGATCCAATGTCAATGGGGGAAATTTGTTCCCTGTTTTACTCAGGAAAAAAAAGGAAAGAAAAAAACTGTTTGGCTTGGATCAGCTGGAATTGGTCTGAAATTAACCAATCCCAACGCAATTCCAACTCAACCCCTATCCTGATCTGGATCGGATAAGGGCAGGCTAATCCCAGGGTCAGACCCGATTCCACAATCCTTGATTATGACAACATGAAGATGGAATTAGAAAAATGACCAACTTCATGTGGAATGTTGGCAAGATAACTCGTTCATATCATAAAATAATCATGGCTTTAAATACTACTTTGGTACTAACTTTGACTGTATAAATCGTCAAGAGGGGCCGCATGGTAGCCTTCAGTGTTTTATTATGTGCCTATAATGCATTTCAGTGGGATAGAAAATTTTACAGGGAACAAAAATAACCTTTGGAATGTTAAGTTGCCTCACAGAGAGGAATTGTGATATCTAATTTCTATTGTATTGTGATATTGACTATTGTCATATCTAATTTCTGTTATATTGTGATATTGACTCTCAATAGAAGAATGCAAGGATTTAGAAGGTCTTTTACCTCTAGACATCCAAAAGACTTCCTCAGATATTTCACTTCTGAGTCAAAATTGGCTCTATATAACATTGCATCAATTCTTTTGAATGCAAATGGTATATCAAGCACAGCCTTTAAAAAGCGCTCTGCAGATCCTAACTTTGACACATCACCACTGTAGTCTCTTAGTTTTAGTTCTTCCTCTTTGGTTGGAGCCATCTTTATCAATGTTTCTAGAAGTTCAACACCCAGTCCTTCAGAGTTACCTGTTTCATTGAGTCACATTTTTCTGAGAGAGGTTGCAGGAGATTTTATACATCACGACAGCTGAAAAAACAAAAGTCATGCATTTTACAGTGTAAATAGATTTCCGCACCAAAATCAAATTTTAGAGCCTTCTATTCCATGCAGCTTTTTAACATAGTAACCAGTATCATTTGAATTACAACGTCCTTATATTGTTGTAATTGGTAAAGCCACATCCAATACTAATCAGCTTACAGTTTCTTGTGAATTACCCATTAAGCACTGATATGCAGTTCCAAGAGGAAAAGAACTCCCGTACCATAACATAAGACAACAATCTGTGTAGCAAATACATCACAAATAGGACATGTAACAAAAACATATACATCACAAACTGAACCAATGGTGGAGGGTAAATTGGAAAACTACTTGAAATCACTGGTACCAGCCATTAAAACAGTGCAGATATCTTACAAATAGTGCATAGTCCATGATGGATTCAATAGCCTTTTAAGGCCCAAGTTCAACTTGCTAGACCGCCAGACGGTCCTGCACCACCTGGCGGTCTCTTCAAAAAAAAAAAAAAAAATTGGATCAGCCCCATTATGCTCCATATGGCCATAATGGCTCATCCCTGATTGGATGACCCCAAAAAATCTGAAAGATCAAAAATTGAGCCCCAATGAACAGTAAAAAACCAAAAACCAAGCACCAATGAGCAGTAAAAAAAAAAAACCGATCAGGGATCGGCAATGTTTTTACTGTTTGTTGGGGCTCGTTTTTTTTATTTTTCACATTTTCGTTTTGGGCCATCCAATTAGGAATCAGATGCTATGAACATGTAGGCTCGATTAGGGCCGACTCAAAAAAAAAATTAAACACCACCAGGCAGCGCAGGATTGACTGGCGGTGCAGCAAGTTAAACTCTGAAGGCTCTGAGATCTGAACAAATGATCACAGGTATGTCAAAACCCAGGATTATGCCCCCAATTCCTAAGTAAAATACCATGATATAGAGATAGAAACATGCGCATACACTGTGATGGCTGCCAGTTGGTAATCAAGAAGTTCCAAAGGAATCAAGATATGAAGAAAATAGCCTAAATGTTGTTTTTGGATTCCTCAACTAAATATAATATTATACCTCAAGGAAATAATACAACCCCCCCCCCCCAACCCCAAATGGATTTTAGTGATCGATGGAATTCATGAACACTAAGCAAAAAAAAGACTAAACACAAATGACTAAGAACAGTTAAATACTATGGTCGGTTAGGTTACTTGGACACTGGAACAATACATCCAATAAATTGATTGACTGCTTTTAAAATTGCAGAAACTTTTGGTCTTGTGAAGGCTCTACTTACTCCACTACCAGTAGAAATAATATCCTTCATTTTCAAAATATCTTCATTCTGCAACATGTAATTAAGCAGTGATTACCCTTGCAACTAACAAGGAACAGTAATTGCAAAAATGGCATACACAACATGAATATAAAGAAAACTCTGCCCTCTAGTTGTTAGCCAAATTCTAATTTGCAAAGCTCGTTCTGTCAGACTATATGATATTTAACAGGCTTCTTTTGATCTGTAAGACAAATTTATTCCAGATGTAGATTTGAGTGCATAACAGGATACTCGCAATTCTTACATCCTCTAATGATTGAGCTCCCTTTGCTCAGAAATCATTTCTTCACCTTAATTGTGATTCAGAAAATTGAAATATACAGAATTCCTTCATTTTTTTATCCACTAAATGTTTCTGATAGTTGTCCCAATAAAAAGTATATATCCTTTTATCAAATTGTTTTCTTTTTCATCCAGATTCTTCTTCGAGTCTAGGGAAATATTTGAAACTTCCTCCCTCATTGCACGAGCTAAACCTGATAACCAAGAAGATAGTTGCCAACCTACTAACTGGCCTCATGCAAATTTTTAACAGATTCACTCTTCTCCAAAGTTTTATTGACCAACTATTTGGCAACATCTTGTAGAGGGTTGATGTCCAATAGGCATCAGGTCAGAAATCTTTTGCCAGTTTCAAGGGTTAGACCTAGCCATCCTGGATTGATGGGAGAATGTTTGCGAAGATGCCGAAATATTCATTCTCCAATCTCAATTACTCTTAAATTAAACTTAGAAAGGTAAATATTTTTATCAATTATCTATACCATTCGCAAAATCAACATATGAAATAAATGCATAAGACTCATCTGGACTTAAATGATGCCTCTTTGACTTTCAAAATTCTCAGTGGCCACAACTTGAAAATAACAGAAAGACAGAGTGACAGGGATAAAAGATTAAATCAATGTGTACACATTCTTTACATGCATCAGTGACATTTATATTGACAAGTTTGCCATTATACAACAAGACTTAACTATTTCACAATCAGAGGTGAGACAATCTTACTGGTCTTTGCCAAGATTTCCACTTTAGCAAATATTTTAGCATAATGTCATAACCTGGCATATTGATTCATAATCTAACTCTAAAAGCTGCTTAATATTTTTGGAGCTCATTAGATCCACTGTCCAATGCCGGACCGATATGATAACATTCAAAAACAAAAAGGACAGGTAGAATCATTACATGGAATGCAGATCGGCCGATCTGGATCAGAATTGGCCAATCCAGATCATGATCGATAAATCAATCTGATTCCAGCCCTCAGACCAATCATGGTTGGAAAAACTTAAAAAAAAAAAAAAAACAGAAAAGCAAATTGGGACCGGTAAAAATAAATTGGGACCTGTCTAACTCAGGCTGACTCAGCCCACCTTAGACCGAAATGCAGGTCGTGTCAGCCTGAAATAACCAAATTGAACATGGATCGGCCCATCACCATCCGAAGTGGCCCATTCTGGCCAATAAGGTTGAGTAAAAGATGGGTGAAATCTTATAAAATGCCCTTCTTTATTTTTATACTCCCATAAATACTTTTATAATTTATAAAAATTTTATAAATTATGTTTTTTTTATTTATAGAACAACATTTTTAATTTTTTTAATTAGACTAGATCGCTTCCATTGGATCGGCCAATCTGCCTAATCCAATCCAATCTAGTTCCAGAGTAGGCAATCTGGATTCTGGGCAACCGATTTGATTCAGAATTCCATAAGAGCATTACTATTTCCTGTTATTCATTTTGATAGAAGAAAAATTATTTGTTATCATAAAAATATAGTATCCTCAAAGCTCAAGATACTTTAAATGTAACTTCACTATATCATCATAAAACCTTAAATTTGGATGTTTTATGCAAATTTGTTATGATAGTCTAAAAATTGGAAACAAAAAAATCAAATATGCGATCCAATATTAAATGAGCATAAGGAGGTGCTGGAGGAGTATTTGCTACAGGTCAGAAGGCAAGAACTAAAGGCCTCTCGTATAATTAATTATCTCAAAAAAAATTTATTTCCTATGTCCATGATAAAGATGGAAGACTTTAAAAGATACTGGGTGAACACAGCACCATATATTGAGGAAGAGACAATAAATATACATGTAGGCAAGATGGTCCCCCCCCTCACCCGGGGGGAAAGTGTACAATACCATGCATTCATCAAATACAGTAGCATGTATTCACCAGATGAAAATAAAATAAAGTGTACATGTATCAAAAGAGAAAGATACCACCAGAAAGCTCCTAAACAATACCCACCATATATATCAAGCATCCCCAAAAATAACCCACCATTTACAGAAGGAACTCCCCCCAAACCGAAAGCCGGTCATGCAAAGACAATGTTATCCTTGTGTGACGTAGTTATATACAAAGGAGGTCCCAAAGCGAAGTTACAGTCCAACACCCCCCCAAAAAAAGGAAACTTCCAAATCCCAAACTCATTACAAATGAAATATGACAGATGCTCCCATGTCCTGCTCTACATGTGGAAAATGCAGAGATCCCTTTCCCATAGAGCCCAAATCATTGCACACAACACCAACCACCAAAGTCGCTTATCTGATCTTAGCCTCCAAGATCTGTGGTAAATGTGCATCAGCTGCAACACATTAGTGCAGGGGATCTATTAAGGCTTGTCCCAAAAAATAGGTATCTCCACATTGAGCAAGAGGACGTACACTGCACAAACAGGTGATCCAAGATCTCATCCCCATCACATAAATAACAAGAAGTCCCCACAACTTCCATGGAGGAAGCCCACAACCACTCTCTCAGTGGTTTCCTAGGATCTTTGACATCTCTTTTGACCCAGAGGTGTTGGTGGTTCAAGTTGCTGAGATGCTTGCCTCTGGCACTAGTATTTGGACTCCCGCCTTCAGGAGGAACCTCAAAGAGGATGAAATTCAGGATTTAGTTTCACTGTGGTTGTTTCTGATGGACTTCATGCCTACAGGTCGTCGCTGGGGGCTGAGGTTGCCTATTATCTCCAATAGGCCGACTTGACAGAAAATATCCTTTTAGCATCCCAAGTCCACCGCGAAGTGTCTGGTATAGAGAGTGTCAAGAAAGCATCTTCTGACTGTTATCGATAAAGAGATACTCCTGCCCTAGCCACGTGCAGAGTACTCAGGATGCCCTTCCAGAGGCTTGAGACATTAGATGTTGAACTTGCATCTTCCAAACTCTGTATCCCATTTCATACTTCTTATAAGTGATGATTGGCATCCATAGATGCCTTTCCTCAGCCCCAGCTTCCAAAGATACCAAGCCATTAAAGAAAGACTGAAGTACTGTAGATTCTTGATTCCAATAACCCATTCCTCCCTGCTCTTACAAGCTCTGCCAGCTGATATCATGCCAGCCTTTGCATCTACCACTGCTCACATGCCACAAAAACTTGCCGGAAGCTGACTTTCAAGTGTGAAAAAGTTGATAGGAAATAGATGGGCAAATTAGAAAGCACTGCTTTGCATAACATCAAACATCCACCATAGGACAGCAAGCCTGCATTCCACTCAGCCAATCTATAGTCCGTCTTCCACATAAAGCTCTCCCAATCTGTAATAAGAATGGCACCCTTTGAAAGTGAAAGTTCCAGGCAGCTAGCAGGAAAGACCACCACAGTGCAACCCATAATTCTAGCTGCCCTAGTCACCCTGGCTTGACGTATATTCACTCTATCACCAAAGTCTTGTTGTAATTTACCCAAAATCACATTACTCTTCTCATCTGGCACAAACAACGGTATCAGGAAGGAGAAGTTAATTATACATTTTCTGACAGAATAGCCAATGGGAGAAGAAGAGGGAAAGCCGTTGTCATGCTTAGGAAGCCTGATGACTCTTGACAAGAAGAGGGATATTTAGCAAAATAATTAGTTAACTACTACAAGAACTTATCCTCCAAAGAGCATAGGTGGTGCCCTAAATGGGAAAATGATGAAGCACCTTAAACTATCATATGGTGCATGCAAAGACCTAATTCAGGAAGTTGCAGAAGATGAGATTCAAGCAGCCATAATTGCTCTTGGTGGTGAAAAAGCACTGGGCCTTAACAGCTTTCCCATGATCTTTTATCAGACAATTGGGAAATTTTGAAACATGATGTCTTAGTGGGGAGTTTTTTACATCAGGTCAAAGGATGTGAACACTTTCAACATACTTTTTTGGTGGTACTGTGGTAGTACCCAAAGAGGAAGCCTTGGTGTTGAAGGATTATGGGCCAGTAAGTGTCCTGAACAAGTCTTGTACGATTATTGCAAAAATCTTATCCATGAGGCGGGACAAGGTGTCAAGGAAGCCGGTGGAGGAAAATCAATCAGCATTTATTCATGGCTGAAGACTGAAGGACACCTTCTTACTAGCCCATGAAACCCTATTCTCCCTCAAGAGGGGTTTGCATGTAAGTTAGACTTGAACAAAGCTTATGATAAGAGTTTCTTTGCAATGTCTTTCCAATATTCTGATCACTCACAACTCCTCTTCACAATGGATAGATAGACTGGCTGAGTAAACTTTATTAGCACTGCAAATTTTTCAGTAATTCTTTATGAAAACAATTTTAGTTATTTAACCAGTTCAAGTGGTCTGAGCTAAGGTGAACCCCTGTCAGAACAAATAGGTGTTACTGGTAAATATCCCGAGTATAATGTGCAAAATTTCTGGGCAGCAAGGGTGGCCAAAGAGAATTCAAATAATCAGAAATGGCAGCCAAGCAAAGTCCTTCCTATTAGGCAATTTGCTCGAGCATTTGGGAGGGCTGCAATTATTGCATCTTCAGGGGAAGTAATAGAATTTTTTTGGTGGGCTTTAGCTTTTATTTATAACTGGAGTAGACACCCAGACAACATCTCTGCTAGGAGGTGGAGAGATTTTTTCAAATAAAGTGTAAGCTGCTTTTTTTTTGGCAGAAGAGGAATCTCTCCTCTTCCTGCATAAATTGTATTACCCGTATCTATCTTCGAATAGAATTGGTGGTGCATCCACTTTTTTTTTTTTCTTTTGGAAAACAAAAACAAAGGATGCTATCACCTGCATACTAAAGGTGAGCCACTTGGGTACCTTGCCTATAAGTGGAGAAGCCTCTAATAAGCTTTGAACTCTCAGCTCTATCCCACACTCTACTCATAACCTACAAAACTAGAACAAAAGGTAAAGGGTGATTGGAACTCCCCGTCTCAATCATCTTCCATTGCTAAAGACAGTAGAAGGCTGCCAAGTCACAAGCACGACAAATCTAGCGGAGGTGATGCAGGCCCCAATCCAATCAATCCATGAGTCCTTGAAACCCATCTGAGCCAGTATGGCAAAGAGGCATGCCCAATTGACACTATCATAGGCTTTCTCAAATCCAAGTTTGGCCATTATCCCCTTCTTATGCTGGTACTCTATGACATGACAACATCCACATGCCACCAAGAAATTTTCCTGAATTTGTCTCCCTTTGATGAAGGCACTCTGGTTCCAATAAAGCAATTTGCCCATAATGAACTCCAAACTAATTTCAAGCAATCTTGTAATAATCTGATATGTCCCATTGAATATACTAATATGTCCAACATCTTTCCAACAAGTATCCCTTCTTCTTTTTTTTTTTGGAGTACAAGAATAAGGAAGATCTTGTTCAACCCTCCAAGTGAGTTCCATCTTCCTAAAATTCCTAAAATATAGCTGCAAATAAATCATCCTTCAAAACCTCTCAAAACTATTGGAATAGCAAAACAGAGAAGCTATGTTATAGACTTGGTAATCAGCACTGTTTTCCGTGCATCAGCTTCAAACTATTCTAAAAAGCATCCAACTGGCTCAAGTGCACATTCTGAAGAAATCTGAAGCATGACTATCACAAAGGGTCTTCAGGAAGCAGAGCCAACTACTCTTTTATTGGAAGCCCGTCTATTCCACAGCATCATCTGGGACAACTCATGTATGATTCCTTTTACCAAGAAGTACATTTTCACCTCAATACATTCCCTATAGACATTTTCACCATAAAAATCAGGGCAAATTTTGGGAGGTTTTCTGTTGAGTACATAAATTATTCATGTGGTCATGCATAATTTCATGCAACGGTGCATGGAGTTTTCCATCTCTTTTATGCCCCATCCCAAACTCCTCTATGATTTTGTCCTAAACCCATTATGGAACCATCCAGCTTTTTTGCCTCCATGAAGAACACAGTTCTTTTGACTTCAGACTGTGGTGTTCTGCATCCATCTTTGAGATTTTATTGAAAAAATCTCCCATGATTTGGGGGCTTCCTCCTTTTTTGGAACAAACTATGACAGCAATCGATGATTGCCTTTGCTATGGCTCCCTTCCCCTCCAAAACCATGTCTTCTGTTCTTATCAAATCATTTTTTCTATTCTTCTCAATTATTTTTCCATGGAAAAAAGTGCTCTAGCTTCCCTTCTCTTAGCCAACTTTTTTTTTCTGCCCTTCACTTCCACCAATTTAATTTTAACAGTCATTTTATCATTGTACATTGTATTCCTTTTGCATTTCATCCCATGCTACTCTTAGACCTTGCAAGATATTTTCATGTCAAAAATCAAAATTATGTCATCCTCCTTATCAGGTCCTCATCATAACTGAAGAACCATGGGTTGGTTTAGTCATTCAACCTTTTGCATACCATGTTAGATTTTTTATTAGTGAAATACATGCGATATCACTCAATAGAAGTTCTAACCAAAACAATTATTTCTGTGCTTATTTCACGTTTTAACTTATAACTGTAATGTTTTTTCTGTGAAGAACTTTTAATATCTAGTATACCTTATCACTACTGTAGCACCAGGTCTACACAAGTTTCCCCCAAAGGAATCTCTGATGGCAGTATCTCAGAGGAATTAGATTTGTAAGTTGTTGTTTCTTTGTTGAGCTTGGATGTTTCCATGAGTCCTTATAGCTGCATCTATGGCTCTTGGCATGTCTATAATTCATAACAAATCCAAGGCAACATTTGACTTGTTTGGAATGACCACTTACATGCTTCTTCAATTTCTAAGGTAATAATCACTTAGAGTATGCAGGAAACCAGATCTAGTTGCTTCACCAAAAAAAACATCCTTATGTCTGTTGTTGCAGGACCATATATTCAACGGACAATGCATGATACTGCAAACATCCACTACAGTTATTAATCGTCATGACAAGAAACACCCAGGTTTATGCCGTTAAACTGCATAAGCTGCAAAGCAACCGATGGATGCAGCATTTCACTTCCTGCAAGAAGATGGGAAGCTGCCAGAAAGCAAAATCATCATTAGGTGGGCAAGTGTATCAAAAGACTCACCATCTAAAAGTGCTTCAGATACCTCCTCCAAGGTGACATTTAATGCCCTCAAGAGTATAGCTATGTTCTGAGACTTTTTTGGATCTAGCACTCTGTTCTCCTGCTTGCCTGACGACAAAACCGGCCGTCTATTCCCCTCCCTCGAAGCAGGGTTTGTAGAAGTGGAAAATAAAGACTCGAACATGTCTTCATTCAATCTGAGAAAGGAGCGAAAGGGTTCATAAAGGCTTGAGCTGCAGAACCACTTCACCACATACTACTATGAATTGTCCAGTGGAGTGAGCAAGCAAAGAATCTGAAAGCAACCAATGGACAACACTAAAAGAACAAGAAACAAGAACAGGAAAATGGCTTTACCAAAGTTTAGTGCTTACTGGAATGAGCTGGATTTCAGCTGGTCCCAGACCATTGCTCGATCCGAACTTGCACGCACTTTGTCCCAATGCAAAGGCTTCAACTTGGGCTTTTCACCATTGTCCATGTCGTCTTTTTCCCTGAGAACTTGCTGGGTAGAGTGGCCGCTGCTACCATTAACTTTAACCTCTTCAAAAGGGACTGGCACGTCTGCTGGAGAAGTGGGTTTCATCCACTGGCGCCTAGATGATGGCCGAACAGGCACTGGCAAAGAAGATGCTCCTGTATGCGCCAAATATTTCATTCCGACTTCTGCAGGCTGTAGCAGCGGTGGTGGTGGACGTGGAGGCGCGGCGTGGGACGGCTGCTCCCCATCTACAGGTTCAGCCCTGGAAGTGGGGGTTGGTTCCCGCCTCTGTGGCGGCCCTGACAACAACGGCGGCGGCGGACGTGGAGGCGGCGGCGGCGGCGGTGGTGGAGGTGCCCTCGCCGGCGGTGGAACAGCATGCTTAACCTCACACGGAGTTGAATCCGAAAGACGCGATCTTGGGGAGCTTCTCCGGGACCGCGGCGCAGAATCCACTGCACAGACGGCGATTTCCTTCCCAGCGCCTGTGCCCACGGTCGAGAGGCTTCCGCGCGACACCGTGCTCCGGGGGCTCTCGCTGGTGGCGACGGACGCCACCGACCGCTGCGGCGTGTAGAAGGCTTCATCGTCGGACAGCTCCACGGGGGGATCCACGCCCCGCGGCTGCCCCGCGAGCGGGGGCAAAGGGCGGAGCTCCGGGCTAGGCTGGTGCTGCACCACGTCCAGCGCCGCCGCCGGCCTCAGCTTTCTGTAAGGCGAGCCGCTGGCCTCGGACGATCTCCGCGCAGATGGCTCCACCGTGCCGAGGTACAGCAGCCCGGACGCAACGGCCGCGCGGCCCGGGGGAGGAAGCCGGCTTGGGCCATCGCCCCCGGCGGCGCCGACAAGCTTCTCGGACCTGTCGGAGAAGCAGACTCCCCTGCGCCTGCAGAGAAAGAACGCCGAGAGGGACACCAGGGCGAGCGCAGCAATTGAGGCAGAGACCCCGATGGCGACTTTCTTACCGGCGCCGGGCCGTCCGGGGGAGGAGGTGGAGGAGACGTTGGCGGCAACGGTTGAGGCGGGAGGAACCTGCAGCGTGGGGGTTGTGGGCTGGGGGGGCGCGCCGGGGAAGATGGGCGGGCTAGGGGAGAAGGGGTAGGAGGTGTCGGGGGGTGGCGGGGTCCACTGGACGGGGAAGAGCGGCTGGTGCAGAATTCGCCTGCCAGCGCCAGCGCTAGCTCCACAAAGCACCGAGATGACGAAGAAGACGATGAGGGGGAGGAGGGGACTTGGAAGCTCTCGGCCGTTCATCATATGATCGCCTTCCCCTCCTCCCCTGCACTCGCTCCTTCCCTTTTTTTTTTTTTTTTTTTTCTTTTTTCTTAACTTGGAGGTGGTGAGGTCAGTGGGAGAATGAGACTTGTAAAGAGCAGCTCAGAAGGATGTAGATTCGTGCTGGCAGGGTGGCACTGGTGTCAGCCGGAGCCGCCACTTCTCCGTTCTCCCAGCGTCGTTTGCGGAGCCCCATCGTGTGGAATCACTCACCGCACAAGAGTCTGCTTTTTATATATAAATATATATTAACTTCTCTCTCTTAAAAAAAAAAAAAAATTTACACGTAAGTCCTTACAATCTTTTCAAATTTTAGATATGTCTTTATCTTTTTAGATGTTCTAAATATGTCCTTTCAATCTCCGCCGTTCTATGATATGGGCCTATAATAAGAGACCGTTTGAAGAAGAGATATCAGAGGGAAATGTCGTCGTTTGAGTGCGTTAAAAGTCGAAAATACTCCTAACGAAAAGTAAAGTGGGAGATTTTAAAATCTCTTTCTCTTCTTTCCTCTCCCCCATGACCACCTGTTCTTCCGCCTTTCTCTACGCCACTGCTGTGCTCCATCGCTGATCCTCCATGCGGCTGGCTCTGCTTCACGTTGCTAATATGCTCTTCTCCTTTCCTCTACGTTGCTAGTCTGCTCCATCGCCGTTGATCTACTCCATCGCTACTCCTCCACACCGTTGCTCAATCGCACTACTTCTCCTCTAGGTTGGGAAGATCAAGACGTTCTTCCATCACTGTTCCTCCACATCATTGCTCCTCCACGCATCAGTGGTGAAGGGCCGCTTCTAGCAGGTTTGAGGTGAGTCAAGGTAGGAGTGTTGATTGAACCCTAATGTACACCAATGTTATAATTCTTTTCTTTATTTTTGTGTGTAGAAGTGTTAATTGAATCCCTTTTCGGTTGATAAGGGTGGTATATAGACTGGTGGTCGAGGTAGAAAGGTGTAGAACTAAGAATGTCTGAAATGGTATGTGAACAAAGATGACGCCTATAATATGTTTGTAATATTGTCTAAATGACGCTTACAATGTCTTTAATTATTCTCAGTTTTCTTATGCACCAAGCCCATTTTGGATGGACTTAGAATGCCGATGCAAGGGAGGCTACTGTCGGGTGTTTACATCACAAAGAGATAAATCTAGGGGACGATGATTTTATCGGTCCTAATGCAAACAATTCTGGTCAAGATTGTGAGTTTTTTATGTGGGTTGATGATGCGCGGCATAGCACAGTGGATTTGAAGCATCAAATATTGATACGGGAAGACAGTCTACTAAAAAAGCTTAGCAATTTAGAGAAAGAAATGAAGATACTAAATATTGTACCATTAATGTGTTTGTTTCTAGTTGCTATGGGTTTGATGTGGTCTTGGGGGAGACTGCTATGCTTGTGACCTTACTTGTAAGACTCGTCTAATAACTTATGTATTAAAATGTTTCTATTAGTGGAATGTGTGCTTTAGATATTTGTGAATTATTGTTATGTTAACATATTTGTGAATTATTGATCATGTTTGTGAATTATTGGACATGCTATATCATCCTCCACTCTTATAATAACCCTAACCTTGCCTTCTGCTTATAGTTAACAACATAACATTTACAACACTCATTAAAAATATGTATTGCCATTTACCATACTCAAAAGGCATGACCTACATTGTCATATTATAACACTCATATTCAAAACATACATTACCATATTAAAATCCTATGACAGTTAAAAACTTTGTCACAGTCACAAATAAATGAGTCACATAAACGACTTAAAACAAGTTGTCACATAAACAACCTGCCAAATTCATTCATACTTAAACAACCTTCCACAATCACAAAATCAAGCTCTATGACATAAACAACTTGCCACACTTAAACAAACAACTACATCCATCCATACTTAAACAACCTGCCACAACCACAAAAACAATCTGCCATAAAAGCACTTGAAAAAGTTTGGAACAGCACCACAATCACAACAATATAGTCATAGTGAAGTAGTATGCAACACATAGTCCAAGAACTACCCCCCACTCTTATAACAATCCTAACGTTGCCTTCTACTTATAGTTAACAGCATAGCATTTATAACACATTAAAAAGTTGCATTGCCATTTATAACACTCATATGGCATGACTTACATTGTCATATTATAACACTCATTTTCAAAACTTATATTACCATATTAAAACTCTATGACAGTTAATAAAACCTACCACAGTCACAAATAAATGAGTCACATAAATGGCTTAAAACAAGTTGTCACATAAACAACCTGCCACATTCATCCATGCTTAAATAACCTCCATAATCACAAAATCAAGCTCTATGACATAAATAATTTGTCACACTTAAACAAACAGCTACATCCATCCATACTTAAACAACCTGCCACAATCACACAAACAACATGTCATAAAAGCACTTGAAAAAGTTTGGAACAGCACCACAGTCACAACAATACAGTTGCAGTGAAGTAGTATGTAGCACATAGTCCAAGAACTGCCCCTCACTCTTATAACAACCCTAACCTTGTCTTCTGCTTATACTCATCAATAACTCATCAATTATGACTTGTTCCTAGGGCTCCTCTTTCATGCTATACACATTAGTAAACTCAAATCTCCACTCCAATCCTACAAAGATATCAAATAAAGTTGAATTTCTATTAGTTTAACACTATGATATAATGAAAACCTCCCTACACTATTCTCAAATATTAAGAGTACTTGTATTCTTCAAAGCCTGGGAAGTGTACACTAGTATTCCCTATGTTTAAAATGCTTTGACAAGCAACATGTATAGATAATTGACTCACCATGGTCCAAGTGGTGT
This sequence comes from Zantedeschia hybrid cultivar, assembly GCA_030544215.1. Lineage (NCBI taxonomy): Eukaryota > Viridiplantae > Streptophyta > Magnoliopsida > Alismatales > Araceae > Zantedeschia > Zantedeschia hybrid cultivar. The sequence continues at coordinate 20,213,077 of JARZZO010000010.1, forward strand.
GGATATAAATAGCCCCAGAAACTAATTCACTAGCTGCCTAGTGCCTTACAATTGTTCCTCCTCGAGCACCTCCTTTGCTGCCTTTCCCTCCTCTGATGCCCCTCCTACTTGTGGCAACTCCTCTCCTAGTAAAGTCATAATTGAAAATAGTCAAGGTAGGTATTTGTCACTAAGTCTAAAATATTTCAAAAAGATATATTACCTCTATTGGCCCCTCTAGAGACAGACCCAATGCCTGAGACCTCTCTAGGCCCCCCAGAGACTTGGCCACCTCTGTTTATAAACCTATGTGACCTTCTAGGCACCCTGTGAAGGATATAGGTGTCCTCTAAGCCAATCATAAGGCATCTATTTTAATCTGGTTCACTAATCAATGGCATTAAATTCATTATGTAGATTGGCATATTTGTAATTGCGCATAATGAAGTCCATGAATATGTGCAATAGTCATCAGATTATGATGAGATCATAATAATAAGACCGATGACTTATAAACACATATTCTTAATTGTTCATAGTCGTAGGATGTTTGAGAAGGACATCAAACATCCGGTTAGACTAGTACAGGTTATTCCAGCTCATATGATGAGGGTGACTGATCTCGTTAGTTACTAGTGTGGAGACACAATGGTAAACCTATAGGTGCTCATTGGGGAATGAGTTCACTGAACTGATCCGACATGAATTGCCGAATGGTAATTTACCTGACTGTCAATCGGCTTGATTCATCGTCACAGTGGCGTGGTTGATCCTTGGACTTGAGACACCAAAGACACCTTGTCGGTGGACATCTGGACTTTGACCTTGACCTACGAATCCCTATCCACGGGATCTCTAATAGTCAAGGGTCGGGTCTAGCGGAAGACCTTCGAAGGTGATTGTGTGTTCAATAAAGGATCGTTCGCTCTCAGGTAACTGGAGAGAGAATGCTTTAGAATAGATCCGCAGGAGTCTCTGGCCAGAGCAAAAACAATATCAGAAAAGGAGGTTTTCGGATATTGTACAGCGGAGTCTTATTCAAGTGAGTTGACCATCTAGGGTTTGACAGTTGACCATACCCTAGGTTAACTCGAGAGCATTGTGCGAACGAAGGATTATAGCCACGCGGTAACTGTGGACGGACAGGTTCTATGAGTGGGTTGCTAAACCCCATTACCTTCCGAGATCATATGGTGTTGCTTGGCACCCAACTTGATCAGAAGTCCGACCGAATTTACATGCGATGTTAATTCGGTTAAGTAATTAGTTAATATCTAGATATTAATTAATTACAATAAGTCAATAACTAGTTATTGGACTTAACAGGCTGGAAACCGGACTGGTAAATGGGCCTAAAGGGTCACACGCAATAAGATTCTCAATCGGTGGTACATAAGTGAGATTTATATTAACTCGGGGACTTTTGTGAAAAGTCGTGCTGACTTAATATATATACGCGCTGTTGAGAAACCCTGGGCCAAGCTCCAAGATTTTCCGTTGCTGGCCCTCATCCCTCCTTTCTCTCTCTTCCTCTGGGCGCCCCGTTCAAGGCGCCAGAACAGTTTCCGTCTCCGCCGCGTGTGATTCCCAAAAGTTGGGAATTCCCGTCGGCGGGATTTCAGCAATCGTTGCGGCGACGGATGTAAGGACTGAGGTTTCGGGTTCAGTATTCGGATCGGGTTCGGGCCGGATCCCCTAGTTTGGACCCTGGGGGGAGTCTTGAGAGTTTTGACTGAATGACGTCTGCACTGCTCGACGCCTTTCAAAAGGCGTCAGGTTGTGTGAACGCCATTTAAGTTTGCTTGCTGTTGTGCCACGTGGGTGCCACGTGGGCGGGTTTCGGGCCACAAGAGTACGGCCCCTATCTCGTCGTATGAAGGGCGTCCACGATGGACGACGCGATTCAGACTGCGACCCCTGCGATATCAGTGTGCGGCGCCAGAGCGTTGTCAGTACGGCCTGTCTTGTCGTCTGAACGGCGTTCGTGGTGAGCGACGCGTTTCAGAGCACTGTCAGTACGGCCCGTCCTGTCAGACTGATTGGCGTCTGTCTCGATCGACGTGTTTTAGCCAGATTCAGATTGACCCCGCGAGCCTCCCCTTCTTTCCCTCATTCTTCCCCTCCACCCTCTCTCTCTTCGTCCTCTCCGCCCTCTCCGACCCTCTTTTCCCCTTTCCCTTCCTCTTCTTCCTCTTCCATCACTCCAACACCTCCTTACCTCTCACCTCTACCACCACCACTTCCTTCGCGGCGCTCCATTCTCCGGACGGCGGCCGACGTCCGGGCGGAGTGGCGGCGTCCTCGAGGGTACTGGCGGCGGTCTGCGGTGCGGCGGGTCAGCGGCACGGAGCTTGGAGGAGTTCAAGAACCGGTAGGGGGACGAACCTTGCATGAATCGTGATTATCTTGTTTATGGTTTCCTTGGCGTGGCATGATGTGTTTTGGGTTAGAATGAGCATGTTTAGGGGGTTTTCTTGTGGGAATGGTTGTGTTCGGGATTGTGGAATTGTAGCATGCTAGTGGTAGTTTGATTTCCCGTTTCTCCCCCTTATGTTTTGGGCATTTTCGGGGTGTTTGGGGTTAAGGGAGAGACCCTCGGATCGAACCAGGGAACTAGGTCTCTGGCGCTAAACGGCGTCGTACCTGGTCGACGCCTTTTAGAAGGACGTCAGGGCAGTACGACGCCTTTTAGGGCAGAAACCTCCCTGTTCGAGGTTTCGTGAGTACGGGATTCTGCCGCTAAAAGACGTCATGTATGGACGACGCCTTTTAGATGAACGTCGAACCATCATGACGCCTTTTAGGCAGGAAATCACCCCGACTAAGGCTTCTGCAATCTGAAATTCTGGGGTGAATGGCGTCTGTGGGTTCTAACGCGTTTTAAAAGGGCGGCTTCCCAGGTGGACGTGTTTTAAGGCATGAGCTGTTTTAAATGAACCTGTTTGAGGGGCTTGAATGGCGTCGACCTTGGTCGACGCGATTCAAGACAGAACTGCTTAACTCCGGTTATTTAACACATGTTTCACGATTGGATGGTTCGAATGCATGCTTTAAGTTGTATACTGAGACGGAGATTACTGTGTGAATGGAATCATGTTGTGTGTGTGTGCTTATGCGAATATGGAATCGGAATAACTGTGGTTTACGTTTGTCACCATGGGCCGATGGGGAAGGGCCATGGTGTCTGTGAGGCATTGTGCCATACCGGTGGGAGGAGGGGTACATGTTGTGTTTTACCTTTGGCTGAGGGAAGCATGACCACCTTGAGCCCGTCGGGCCGGAATAGCCGGTGTGCTATCCGAGGGGTTGCTGTTTGGTCTCAGCGGGTCGGGGCTTTCCCTGTTTGTCGTGGCAGCTTCCGGCGCGTTTCTTGCTGTGGAGCTGGTTGTGGTACTGTTGGAGTTGTTTTACCCCTGTAGCCACTGGGCCTGATGTGACCTTTGATCAAGGTTACGAGTGGTACCCTTCGCCCTTTGGCCTGACGCAGCCCGGGAGGTTAGGGTTGTGGGTAGTGTTGGGTTTTCTCGGTTTCTCCGGATCGCTTACGCAGCGGAAAATAAAATTTTACAGCGATCCGTTTCCCGTTTCGAAGAACAAAATACGATAATCTAATTATCGAAATTCTCACCGTGTGCGGATTCGAATCCGCAGCCGTTCGGTTCCGTCGGTGTGACACCGCAAGCCGCGCAAGCGCCCGGCCTCTAGCGAAGTCCACGCGATCCTCCCCGCGACGGATATCCTCGAGTTCGTCGTTCTTCGCAGCCCGCGAAGCCTCCGCTGGTCGCCGCAATGATCGCCGCAGTGCGCGGACGATTTCCCGTCGAACGGGATTCGAAGAAGCGGCAGAGCAGATCTGGATCTGCCTGGACTCCAGAGGAAGATAGAAACTGAGGAGGGGCGGCTAGGGTTAGCAGCAGCTTGGCCTGCTCAGCCCGTTCGCTATGTTTTATACTAACCGCGCGGTTTTTCACAAAAACCCCCGGTTTGTATAAAACCCACTTATTTATCCATCGCCTTGAGAATCATTTGCGTGTGACCCTCTAGGCCCAAGTACCAGTCCAGTTAATGGCCCAGTAAGCCCAGTGACTCCTCACTGGCTTTATTAATTAATTAATAACTCTTTATTAATCAATTAATCAATCGAATTGATGTCGCACATCGAATTCGACCGGGCCTCCGATCACGTTGGGTGCCAAGCAACACCGCGTGAACCCGGAAGGTATTTGGGGTTAAGTAACCCACTCTTGGAACCTTTCCGTCGACAGTTACCGCGTGGATATAATCCTTCATTCGTACAATGCTCTCGAGTCAACTCAGGGTATGGCGAGCTGTCAAACCCTAACCGGTCGACTCACTTGGATTGGATGCCGCTAATGAATATCGGAAAACTCCTTTTCTGATATTATCGTCCGCCCTGGCCAGGGACTTTCGCGCATCCTTCCTAGAGCATTCTCTCTCAAAGTACCGAGAGCGAATGATTCCTTATTGACACACAATTCCCTTCGACGGTATTCCGCTGTACCCAATCCTTGGCGTATTAGAATCCCATGGCTAGAGATTCGTAGACCAAGGTCAAAGCACAGAAGTCCACCGCCAAGGTGTCCTTGGTGTCTCAGGTCCGAGGACCATCCACGCAACTGCGACAATAGAATCAAACTGGTTGACAGTGAGGTACAATACCATCCAGCGATTCAGTCGGATCAGTTCAGTGAACTCATTCTCCAATGAGCACCTACAGATTCGCCTTAGTGTCTCCACACAAGTGACTTATGAGACCAGTCACCCTCATTATATGAGCAGGAGTAATCTGTACTAGTCTAACCGGATATCCGATGTCCTTCTCGGATATCCTCCGACTATGAACGATTAAGAATATGTGTGTTTAAGTGATCAGTCTCAATAGTATGATCTCATCATAATCTGATCACCATAGCACATATTCACGGACTTCATTATGAAACGATAATTAACGCGATTTACACATAATGAATATTTTGCCATTTTATTAATAATGAACGAGATTTACATTGTTAGATTGGCTTGTAGGCCACCTAAACTAATAATCTCCCACTTGGACTAAAGCCAATCACCTTTATACAATAAGCCCATAGACTCTAGGTGACGCTCAAACACAATTTGAGCCAACGGCTTTGTCAGTGGATCTGCTACATTGTCGACGGATGGAACTCTTTCCACTACTACATCTCCTCTGGATATGATCTCTCTGATTAGGTGAAAGCGCCTCAGAATATGCTTCGATTTCTGATGAGACCGCGGCTCTTTCGCTTGCGCAATCGCTCCATTGTTGTCGCACAACAGTGGAACCGGCTCAGAGATGCTGGGAACTACGCCGAGGTCGGTGATGAATTTCTTCAACCACACTGCTTCCTTGGCGGCTTCAGCTGCAGCGATGTACTCAACTTCAGTCGTCGAATCTGCAGTGGTTACTTGCTTAGAACTCTTCCAGCACACTGCCCCTCCGTTCAATGTAAACACGAATCCAGATGTTGACTTGCTATCATCTGGATATGACTGGAAACTCGAGTCAGTAAAGCCTCGCAGTTTCAAGTCACCTCCTCCATAGACAAGAAACATATCCTTAGTTCCTCTCAAGTACTTAAGGATGCATTTCACTGCCTTCCAGTGCTCTTCGCCTGGATCAGCCTGAAATCTGCTCGTAACACTTAGAGCAAATGCAACATCAGGCCGTGTACATAGCATGACATACATGATAGATCCTATGGCAGAGGCATAGGGTATTCTATCCATGAATGCCCTCTCATCAGGAGTCTTAGGAGACTGCTCCTTTGAGAGATTAATTCCATGTCTCATCGGTATGAAACCTCTCTTGGAATTTTCCATGCCAAACCTTTTGACTATGGTATCTATGTACAAGGATTGGATCATTCCAAGCATCCTCTTTGATCTATCTCTATAGATCCGTATTCCCAATACGTAGGATGCTTCTCCCAAATCCTTCATGGAGAAGTTTTTCGACAGCCAGACCTTTACTAATGACATCATAGCTACATCATTCCCAATGAGTAGTATGTCATCTACGTAAAGAACTAGAAAAGTGACTGCACTCCCACTGGTCTTCTTGTACACACAAGGCTTATCTTCATTCTTAATGAAGTCATAAGACTTGACAGCCTCGTCAAATCTTATGTTCCAGCTCCGGGAAGCTTGCTTCAGTCCATAAATGGACCTCTGAAGCTTGCACACTTTATCTGGAGATTCTTTGGATGTGAAACCTTCTGGTTGTATCATATACACCTCTTCCTCAAGGTTACCATTGAGGAAGGCAGTCTTCACATCCATCTGCCAGATTTCATAATCAAAATGTGCAGCAATGGCGAGCAGAACTCTGATCGACTTTATCATGGCAACTGGTGAGAAAGTCTCGTCATAGTCAATTCCTTGCCTTTGACGATATCCCTTTGCCACCAACCTTGCCTTATAAGTGTCGATCCGTCCATCAGCACCGATCTTTCTTTTGAAGATCCACTTGCATCCGATGGGTACAATACCCTCGGGCAAGTCCTCCAAGTTCCAAACTTGGTTGGTGTACATGGACTGGATTTCTGAGTTCATTGCTTCTCGCCATTTCCCGGCTTCTGGGCCTTCTATGGCCTCTTGGTAGGTTTTAGGATCATCATCCTCATTATATTGTACCTTAGACTCACCTTCAGCGATATGTCCCACATATCGTTCGGGTAGTCTAGGTACTCTACCAGATCTACGAGGCTCACCTGTGTCTACCTGAACAGATTCAGGAACTGATATCTCATCTGATGATAATGCAGCTGTTTGGGGATCTGGAACCTCTTCCAGTACTATTTTACTCCCACTGTTCTCCTGGATGAGGTATTCCTCTTCCAGGAAGACAGCTTTTCTGGCCACAAACACCTTTTGTTCATCAGGATTGTAAAAATAGTATCCAAAGGTTTCCTTTGGATATCCCACAAACTTGCATTTATCAGTTCGTGATTCCAGCTTGTCTGGATCATGCCTCTTTACATGAGCAGGACAACCCCAGACTTTAACATGTTTAAATTCTGGTTTCCTGCCTTTCCATATCTCATATGGAGTAGAGGCCACAGACTTGCTGGGTACTCTGTTCAGTAGGTATGCTGCTGACTCTAGAGCATACCCCCAGAGGGACACTGGTAATCCCGAAAAGCTCATCATGGATCGCACCATGTCCAACAATGTGCGATTCCTCCTTTCTGATACACCATTCATCTGTGGTGTGTATGGAAGGGTCAGCTGAGAAAGGATACCATTATCCTTTAAGAATTGTGTGAAATTAGTACTCAAGTATTCTCCTCCTCGATCTGATCGAAGAGCTTTAATACTCTTTCTTAACTGCTTCTCCACCTCATTCTTGAACTCCTTGAACTTCTCAAATGCTTCCGACTTGTACTTCATTAAGTACACATAGCCGAATCTTGAGAAGTCATCGGTGAACGTGATGAAGTAAGAAAAGTCACCTTTGGCTTGGGTGGACATGGGACCACATACATCCGAATGTATTAGTTCCAAAATGTCCTTGGCACGTTCTCCATGTCCACTAAATGGAGATTTTGCCATCTTTCCCATAAGGCAGGATTCACATGTTGCAAACGATTCATAATCGAATGCTGTTAAGTAACCATGCTTGTGCAACTTTTGCAACCTGCTTTCGCCAATGTGCCCAAGTCTACAATGCCACATGTAGGCCTGGTTCACACAATTCTTACTCTTCTTAAGAGTATTATCAATTTGAAGATTGTAATGAGAAACATCTAATAGATATAGACCGTTGACTAAAGATGCCGAAGCTATTGATTTATTACTATAATAAATCGAACAACTTCTATTCTCAATTGTCAACCTATATCCTATCTTGTCCAAACAAGATATTGATATGATGTTCTTTATTATGCTAGGAACATAATAACAATCTTCCAATAATAAGGTGTCTCCCGATGGAAGCCTGAGGTTTGCTGTCCCAACAGCAATCGCCGCAACTTTTGCGCCGTTTCCTAGCCTCAATTCTGTAGACACGTTAATTTTAACGTCATTTCGAGTAAATTTCATATCATATAATAATGTCTCAAAATGGTCTAATGTTTAATCATTAATTAATTTTTATTGATCTTTTTGAGTGTCGGGTTTAACAGACATGTTTAAGTTAATCAATTAAATTGATTTTAGCTCAAATTTCAGTTAAAAGATGCAGAAATTCTAAAACGTGTCAACCTGTGTGGACGCGATTCAGAATTCTTTCTAAAACGTGTCAACCTGTGTGGACGCGATTCAGAATTCTAAAAGACGTCTACCCAAGTGGACGCCATTTAGACTTTATTCTTATTTTAACGTTTAAATTTGAATTTTAATTAATTAATTAATTAACTAAAAGGCGTCTGGTAATGTCGACGCGTTTTAAGTTTCCTAAATGGTTTTAACTTCTCCTCCGGATGTTTATCCTTATCTTAATTAGGCTAAAAGACGTCTATACAGGTGGACGCGTTTTACCTAATAAAGATAAAGATAAGTTTTCCCGGGTATTTATCCTTATCTTAATTAATCTGAAATGCGTCAGCCAAGGTGGACGCGTTTTAGATAATTACAGATAAAGATGAATTAATCAGTATTTATCTGTCGGTTAAGATGGATAAATTCGGGATTTTTCTATGTTAATCTCGAACGCAAGAAATGCCTATAAATACCCTGTATGTTGAAGAGTTAAAAAAAAAAAAAAAAAAAAGAAGAGAATTGAATTGAGTTGAGCCATAGCGTTATAGCGAGTTGAAGATCGAAGCAACAACGTCGTAACGCCGGAGCGCTGTCATTTCCAGAAGTCGGCGTCCCTTTCAAGATCTTCATCTTTTCAAAGCTTCAACCGATTGGGCATAAGTTTTTCATTACTGCATTCATTTCATTAATTTCATTCTTCATATTCACTTCATGCAAATACACACCACAGCATAATCTTTCAAAAACCTACTTGATCTAAGGGGTTTCAAAGCCATTAAAAAAGTAAGTTTGCTGTTTTAAATATGCTTAACATCATGATTAGTTCAGATACTGCTTCTACTTAAATTCTCATCATAGTTCTTCGTTTTCTGTTTCTGTCTTTGCTGCACTCAACAACAACAAGAGATCAAAAGGGGAAATCAAGCATAACTTCTGGACGATCCTCAACCTCAAATTCCACAGCAAGAACAAAAAGCAAAGAAAGGGCTCTCTTTCTTCAGCCGGCTGAGGAAGGGGAACCAAGGACTCAATCTTCCGCGTTTGAAAGGTAAGCGATCATATCTCTTTTGAAACTTTTAAGTTAAAAGTTTCTGGCGATCACTGCACTTTAGTTGCTGTTTTTAATAGGTTAGTTTACACTAAACAACATAGATATTTCATGTTAATCACACGGTCATTCTAAGCACCTACAGCTTTTTTGGCGATCACGGTGGGACTTGGTCTCGCCATCTTTTAGTTTCTTTTTGTTCTTGCTATCATCATATCGGGCACCCACGGTGCACCATTTGTGTCTCTGGACACGTCCTCACCAATTGGTGAGTGTTTAGTTTAATCAATTTCCCTCGTGCACCACGTGCACACCCCAGTGGCAAGATCTTGCCCTCCCCTTGATTAATTCAAAAAGGTTGTTTTTGTGATAAAAATGATGTGTGATTAATTGTTTTTCTAGTTGTTTAGTTAGTAAATCATCCTGTTTAAAATCTGGAACTAAAAATTTTGCATGAGTCGATTGTTTACTGCTTTTTTTATCTCGTTTGAGGAGGATTCAACCCAGAAAATCCTCCTGGAAAATTGTATCTGCGAACTGAAAAGCGTCCAGGATCGCTGACGCGTTTCAAAACCGCGTCAACACCCCTAGACGCCTTTCAGGCTTCACAGTTTCTCTGCTGTCTGCATCTGCTTCTGCGAAAAATTAAGTTCTGTTTTGAATAGCGTCGACTACCATCGACGCGATTCAGACAGTTTCTTAATTTTTTTCAGTTTCCAGATTTCTGTGTTTTGAGTGCTAGCTACCCATTACTTACTAAGCATTAGAGGCCATCCAGGCCGCAGGACATACGCATTGGGGCTAATACCCTCCTCTTCTTAGGAACACATTACTCGACGTCAGCAACTCTCTCTGATTGGGTTGGTCCCTTGATCAGACTAGAGAAGTTGACGTTGAGACCTCCATAAGTCCCCAAAATCAAGGTATTCCTCCTTGATCATCGGGCTGGTTGTACCAATTGAAGTCCTGGTTAGATTCTGAAAGCGTTGTGAGAGAAAGCCTTAGAGAATAACGGTGGAAATCGAACTGAAACTAGGATCCTTTCCCTTAGCGAAATTGTGGTTTAATCCAATTCAAATAACTCAAAAAGGGAATCTTAAAATCACGTTAAGTATCCACTTGTTTGATTAATCTCTGTGCAACTTGTTTGTCAAATCTTTGAAGAAAAAGAATCTAACATCATGTTGCTACGATCAGGTAGGGACTTGAGTGTGGCTCCAGACGCCATGGTTAATTACGAGGGAGATGCTAATGCCCCTCGAGATTCTGAATACAACTATGAGAGTGGGAGAGATGCTGATGCCTCCCGTAGTTCTATCCCCATTCCATATCGTCTAGATGGGAATGTTCGAACACCTCTTTTGCATCCACGTGATCAATATCCTGATCCTCTTCCGCATGAATATGCGATCCCTAATCCTGATCTTGAGGGGGACATGAACCAGAATGATCCCTCACCCTCTGATCCTACGGATCTCATCAATGCTCTGGGAGTTCTTGCCTCCCGACTGGACCCTCAGCAGTTCGAGGCGATCCAATCTATTTTGAAGGGGAAGGCACCCATGCAGCCTGCCGAGCCGAACCCTGTGGCTCTCCCTGCTGTTCCTCAGCAACCTTCTCTTCCTCCTCCTTATATCCATCAGGCCGTTGAGGGCCTTCATATTACTTCTCGGCCAGCTGGGCCGCAGCTCTCATCATCTAGGCAACCGGCTAGACCGCAAACGCCTGCTTATCAAAATGCCCTCGGGCATGGCGGAAGCTCTGCTGGACCTCCCCTCTATTGTCCACCCTGCCCAACGTACTCTAGGCAGCAGGCCTACCAAGTACCTCCCCCTCCTCCTCCTCCCCAGGCAGATCTGACCACACAAACGCTGCTGGCCAAAATGGAGCGTATGGATGAGCAATTTAATAACCTCCAGAAAATGATGGGGGTCAAAGCTGTGCCAGAGATCAGTTTACCGAGCCTGCCAGTATTCCATCTGCCACCCTCTGAAATGCCAGTGTACCGAAAGTACAACGGTACTGGTAACCCCTTCACACATCTGAAGGAGTTTATGTATGAATCCTCTTTCTGGCAGAACGACAAGAGGTCGTTGGCCTTCTTGTTCAGGAGATCTCTAGAGGGACCAGCCCTCGAGTGGTTCTTTTCCCTGGAACCCTCAGAAGTAGAGGATTACGGTATCGTTTCACGCAAATTTATTCAACGATACCAGGACAGAGTTGCACCCTCCTTGTCTATCACGGACCTCATTGCAGAAAAGATGAAACCTGATGAGGAGTTTGTCAGATTTGCTGACAGGTGGCGGGGTCTGGCTGAAAAGGTGAAGGATCACTTGTCCGAATCTGAACAAGTGAAAATGTTAATTTCTAATACCACGCCCCAGTTCAAGCTCGTCCTCTCCTTGAACAATTTGACTAACATGGCAGAGCTCTATGAAAGAGCACGGTACTGCCAGAATGCTTTCAAGGACGCTACATTCTCTAGCGTCTTTGATCCTCATAGACCTAGCAGGCCTCCGCCTCGGAAGCCTGCAGTGCCGAACTCTTCCAGCACAGGTCCGACTATTGAGGGCACGCTCTCTCATGAGCAAGTGAGTACCATGAACAATAACTCGCCCCAGTTCGTGAGGAGTCAGCAGCAGTACCAGAAGCCACAGCAGCAAGGGTACAGACAGCAGCAGAACCCCCAGTACCAACAACAATATCAGCGGCCCCAGCAGCCGAATCAGAATCAGAACCAGCAACAGCTACAGCAACAGCCGCAACGGCAACAGCAGTACCAGCAACCCCAGCAGCAGCAGTATCAGCAGTAGCAACAGCCACAGTACCAACCACGCGCACCGCCGGCATACCACAATGTCCCTCCTCCTGGTGATTACAACCAGCATAGCAGACCTCCAGGTCCGAAAAGGACAGAATATCCAGCACTCCCAGAATCCTTGGCCGATATCTTCAGTGCTTTAATGGCGGCTAACGCCTTAGTTTTGCCAAGGGAAAAGGCCGTTTGGCCTCAAAATGCCGATACGTCCAGGTATTGCTACTTCCACAGGCAACCTGGGCATACCATTGACACCTGCTTCCAATTCAGAGATTATATTCATGATCTCAATGAGCAGGGCGGCATAGACTGGGAGGAAATGAAGAAATACATAACAGCCCTGAAGGCGAGAAGACCGCAACAGCAGCAGCAGCAGCAAGCAAGACCACCGGCACAAGCAGCAGCACCACCCAACATGGGCATAGTGCAGAATCCACTCCCGGAGCACCAGAACCAGAACCAGGTTGCTCCCATTCTAACGAACAGCCAGTCTGAGGCTGGTCGTGGGCAACAATGGAGGATAGAGGACTCTTCCTCTCTTTATTCAACGGGTCACATTCAAAGTACTGCAGAGCGACTACCACGCCGCACCATCCACATACCCAGACCACAACCCGTCACCATCACCCCTCTACCCACACCCACATATCACTCGCCCTCACCCAATAACCCACTACCACTACCCACCTTCCTTAGACCCATTACGCCCCGCACTCCTACGCCTCCATCATATACCCCTCCGCAAACCAATAACGCGCCCCTTTTACCATCTAGGCCACTATTACGCTTACCATTTCCTACTTCACCCGCTACCACCACCACCTACCCAGATATGCCCTTACCATCCAGACCGCTATTACGCGTACCATTCCCCACTTCGCCAACCATTTACCCATCTACCATTCAACCCTCTAGGCCTTTAATCCGCACCGCGCCATCACCACCTAACCCTACGCCATCACCACCTAACCCAACGCCACCACCTACGCATCAACCCTCTGCATCACTTACGCCACCCGATTCTGCGGTACTCAAGGTGTCACCCGGATCCTCCACGGTCGAGGAACATGCGCTCCGGAGTGGAAGGATTTTCAACAAGGTCTTTCCTCAGTCCACAGTCAGAGACGGCCCATCACAGCCGACTGAGGAAGCCCATAATGAAGAGAGTGCACCAAGCACTCAATATGACTTGTTGAAACATCTGGACAGAACACCGGCACGGATCACTGTACTTGAATTAATTAAAAGGTCCAAGATTCACCAAGAAGCCTTGATGGAATACCTACAGAAGGTGATGGTCAACGAAGACGTGCCGGTAGAGAAAATCGCAGCACTACTAGTTCCTCAGGGGGATCAGCCCTCAAATACATTCCACACATCGGAACTAGCACCGCCAGTCGCCAGAAGCATGGCTCTGAGCATCACGGTCAATATCTGCAAGAAGGCCGTGGATGCATGCCTGGTTGATACAGGGGCTTCAATTAACGTTTTACCTCCGAAGACCCTGGAGCTATGCGGTGTGCCCAAGGAGAAATGGCTGCCTAGCCCCATCTCAGTTACGGCATATGACAATTCTACCCGTTCCCCTCTGGGAATGGTTTATTTAAAGGTGGAGCTAGGTCCAGTAAGTCATGCAGAGGTCGAATTTCATATTCTAGAAATCGACCCTTCCATAAATGCTATTCTGGGACGTCCTTATATCAAAACTCTTGAGGCGATTCCTTCTATGAATCACCAATGCCTCAAATTCCCTTACAAAGGACGAATTATTAAAGTGACGAGCATGCCGATCCTTGCTGCTGCTCATACCTTAAATATTAAATCTGCTGTTTTACCTGGCCGACAACCTTTTCTGTCGGTATTACAGGTCTACCGTCCAGTGGTTGATCCTTTGAAAGCTGCTACCATTTCTCCATATCCATTAGATGCTATCAAAAGGGGGAAGTGCATGAGTACCCCAGGATGGAGAATCATGATGAAGAACGGCTACGAGCCTGGGAAAGGTCTGGGCACACAGTTGCAAGGCAGGACCACTCCTGTTAAAGATCATCGGGCAGTACCTGGAAGCGGTCTGGGCTATAGGCCGAGGAAACTAAAGCAAGACAGGGTTCAGCAAGAAGATGGTCAAGAAATCTTGGAAACAATGTCTACACCACTGAAAGAAGGCTGAGATCCCTTAACATGGACTCTATATACACACTTTGTGAAAGGGCCCATACTTAGTCACGACAACACGGTGGTCATTACTTCATGTTTTGACTTCCATGACATATATGGGAGGGATTTGGCCAGACATTGTTCCGAATTACTTACGTACCAATCCTTGGAGGCTCTGCGGCCTATGAAGAGGAGAAAATTCCATGACCCTGAATGCGAATGGTACAGGTGGTTCGACCTGAGGGACCTATACATAGCACTGAACAGACTATTTCTGGATCCTGCAGAACCCAAGTGGCCACCGCAGATTGACGAGCTAATTGAGAGCCCTGGCGCAATCTTTGATAAGCGGATACTGCTGTCCGAACAAACTGATGAAGGGGAGCCAGATGACCCCTATGAAGCTGGTTATACAACAGATCTGCTCTGGAGGGGGACATATCCTTCACATGTCTTAATGCTCCATACTCTATTCCGTACACTACTCTTGACCCCGACTTGGTCGCGGGTCATAATTGAAGATATTCCACGGGCCCCGCCCATTCTGATAACTCTGTCCCCTCGGGACTTTATTCCACAACCTCCTCTCGGCCTAGAGAGGATGTATGATTTGATCTGGGACATATTGCTATATGATCCCCCTAATCCCCTGGCCTTGGTGCCGCTTCCTCCGTCTGATTTCCCTTCCATTTGTATTCACTCCTGCTTCATGTATAATTCCTCCGATATCCAAAAAAAAACGCCAATTTTACAACAAATTCTTCCCAAATCATTATCGAGGAAACATCTTACTTGTCCGATTACACCCCATCGCGCGGGTCCGTCGGTCAAGATTCTCTCCTAGATCTACTCTGTCCCTCCCCACGGGAGGATTCCCCTGTATTTCCACTTGTATCCCAGGATTTTCATCCTGCTTCATCTTCATTAGGTTATGATAGGCAGTTTAATGAAGTTAGGAAGTCCAGTTTTAGGCAGGTTAGTCAGGTTAGGAAGTCTAGGAAGCCTAAGGGTAGGCAAATTTCAGAAAGATACCTCCAGGATTTGGCTGATAAATGTTCCTTTTGCTCTTTAATCCCTCAGCTTTTAGAAGATCCAATTCAGATGCCAGAAGATTGTACAGATGATGAGTCAGTCAATGATGGGTATGGGGTATATGAGTTAGTGCATGAAAAGGACCCCATTGTTGAAGATGAGGAAGATGATGAGGACGCAGCTGAGGCATATGCCAGTGGAGTGAAGAGATTTGATGAACCCTCAGCTGCCGTCGAAGAGCCCACAAAAGAAATAAACTTAGGGACTGAAGACGAACCTAAGGTTGTCCTCGTCAGTAAAAATCTTTCTACAGAGGATGAGAAGGCAATGATACAAGTGCTTAAGGATTATAAGGACACTTTCGCCTGGAGTTATGAGGATATGCCGGGGTTAGACTCATCTTTAGTTGAACACAGGTTAACATTAAAGGATGGAGCTAGTCCGGTCAAGCAGAAATTAAGGCGATTCCACCCACAAATGGCTCTAAAGATGAAGGAAGAGGTCGACAAATTGCACAAAGCCAAATTCATTAGAGTTGTCCTTTATCCACAATGGGTGGCCAATATAGTCCCGGTTATGAAAAAGGACGGGAAGGTCAGAATTTGCATTGACTTCCGCGATCTGAACCGGGCGTGTCCTAAAGATGATTTTCCATTGCCTCATATTGATGTACTCATCGATAACACTGCTGGCTATGAAACATTATCGTTTATGGATGGATTTTCAGGATACAACCAGATTAAGCTGGCAGAAGAGGATCAAGAGAAGACTTCATTCACTACACCTTGGGGGACATATTGTTATGTCGTCATGCCATTTGGATTGAAGAACGCTGGACCCACTTATCAGAGGGCTATGATGGCAATATTTCATGACATGATGCATATAGATCTGGAAGTGTATGTGGATGACTTATTGGTTAAGTCTAAAACGAAGGCTGAGCACGCCAAAGTTTTGGCAAGGGTATTAGAGAGATCGAGAGAATATCAGTTGAAGATGAACCCCAAGAAATGTGTATTCGGGATATCTTCAGGAAAATTGCTTGGATTCATTGTCAGCAAACGGGGAATTGAGATCGATCCCAATAAGGCGAAGGCTATCAGAGAAATGCCACCTCCCAAAAACTTGAAAGAGTTGAGAGGATTAATCGGGAGGTTACAATTTATTCGCCGTTTTGTCTCCCAGCACTCACAAAGGTGTAAGCCGTTTTACGAGCTTACCAAGCCAGGAGTCAAATTCAATTGGGACGATAAGTGTCAGGAGGCATTTGATGGATTAAAGGACTATTTGGCAAGTCCTCCTGTTTTGAGACCACCATCTTCAGGCAAACCATTGATACTTTATATTTCAGTCCTGGATGATGCAGTGGGGGATGTTCTAGCACAAGAAGATGAAGAAGGAAAAGAGAGGGCAGCCTACTATCTCTCTAAACTTCTCAACCCCGCTGAACAGAGATACATGGCGATGGAGAAAACATGTGCAGCATTGGTTTGGGTTGTTCAGAAACTAAAGCATTATTTTCTGGCCCATGAAGTCCATCTCATCGCCATGATGAATCCGATCAAGTTCCTTCTGGAGAAATCTGTTCTTACTGATAGGTTAGCGCGATGGCAAAGCTTTCTATCTCAATTCGATATCATTTACATTCAACATAAAGCAATCAAGGGCTATGCCATAGCAGAACATCTCGCTCATCATCCCCTTCCTCGATTTGATCCAGTGCGATCAGAGTTTCCGGATGAGGAACTGATGTCCGTAAATCAAATCAGAAATGATATGTGGACTCTGCATTTTGACGGAGCTCTGAATTCTCATGGAAAGGGGATCGGAATCGTTCTGTTATCACCTGATGTAGGTGCTTAGAATGACCGTGTGATTAACATGAAATATCTATGTTGTTTAGGTGTAAACTAACCTATTAAAAACAGCAACTAAAGTGCAGTGATCGCCAGAAACTTTTAACTTAAAAGTTTCAAAAGAGAGTATGATCGCCTACCTTTCAAACGCGGAAGATTGAGTCCTTGGTTCCCCTTCCTCAGCCGGCTGAAGAAAGAGAGCCCTTTCTTTGCTTCTTTGTTCTTGCTGTTGAGTTTGAGGTTGAGGATCGTCCAGAAGTTGTGCTTGATTTCCCCTTTTTGATCTCTTGTTGTTGTTGAGTGCAGCAGAGACAAAAAACAGAATGAAGAAACAATGATGAGAATTTAAACAGAAGTAGTATCTGAACTAATCATGATTTTAAGCATATTTAAAACAGCAAACTCACTTTTTTAATGGCTTTGAAACCCCTTAGATTAAGTAGGTTTTTGAAAGATTATGATGTGGTGTGTGTTTGCATGAAGTGAATATGAGAGAAAATAAAACTAATGAAATGAAAATAAATGCAGTAATGAAAAACTTATGCCCAATCGGTTGAAGCTCTTGAAAGGATGAAGATCTTGAAAGGACGCCGTCTTCTGGAAATGGCAGCGCTCCGGCGTTACGACGTTGTTGCTTCGATCTTCAAATCGCTATAACGCTATGGCTCAACTCAACTTAATTCTGTTCTCTTTCTTTTTTAACATGCAGGGTATTTATAGGCATTTCTCGCGTTCGCGATTAACATTTAAAAAACTCCGAATTTATCCATCTTAACCGACAGATAATTACTGATTAATTCATCTTTATCTGTAATTATCTAAAACGCGTCCACCTTGGCTGACGCCTTTCAGATTAATTAAGATAAGGATAAATATTCGGGAAAACTTATCTTTATCTTTATTAGGTAAAACGCGTCCACTTGTGTAGACGTCTTTTAGACTAATTAAGATAAGGATAAACATCCGGAGGAGAAGTTAAAACCACTTAGGAAACCTAAAACGCGTCGACATTACCATACGCTTTTTAGTTAATAAATCAATTAATTAAAATTCAAATTTAATCGCTAAAACAGGAATAAAGTCTAAATGGCGTCCACTTGAGTCGACGTCTTTTAGAATTCTTCATATTTTAACTCAAATTTGAATTAAAATCAATTCAATTGATTAACTTAAACACATCTGTTAAACTCGATACTTAAAAAGATTAATAAAAATTAATTAATGATTAATTATCAGACCATTCTGAGGCATTATTGTGTGATATAAAATTTACTCGAAATGACGTCAAAATTAGCGTGTCTACAGCTGCCTCACCTTGGCATCGTCTTTGCAAGGGAGTGAAATGGAATGGAATGTACTGAAAAGGTGATGCCAAGGTGTGATGAGACACGCTCTTAACATCACATGACTAGAATTTTTCTCAAAATTATCAATGAAGATAGCTCAATGAAATCAATGGAATTAATCCTGCCTGGATGAGGTAGAGAAGGAAATAAAATAAAGTCGATCAACCTCCTCGGAGTGGGAAGTACCCCAGGTCGTAGACACTGTAGGTTTCATCATGGGGAGCGTTTGCCAGCCAATGTGGACGTGCTGCAGCCATGATGGATCTTAAAAGAAAATAAGAATATTGGATAAAGAATCCAATCAAGGATAGAATTCCAATGATATCTTCAAGCGAACCTCAAAGATAATCAAGATACTCAATTCGGAATGGAATATTTCATATCATGTTGAGATTATTTGATTTAATGGTCTGAAACTTAATCAATAATTAATTCTTATCACAATGATTTCAAAGTCCTACATGATGCATGCTGGGCTAAAAGAAAAATATAAAGTCAAATAAAATATAAATTAATCAAGGATAATATTGTTAAATTGTCATTAATGAGTCAAGATACCAATTCTTGTAATTCAGTGCTAAGCCGAAGCTCGTTTATCCACGCACCGTTTCACAAAAGTGGAACAATCGTCCCCACTAATTAATAATCCAACGGCCTATCCGTGCGATTAAGAATCCTCTGGAATTATCACTGTTTTTGTTGAAGGGGAACTCAAATTCCAGTTTCATCAAAACCACAAGGTCCTTGATATACTCTAATAAATACTTAATATATAATAATGCAAATGCAAAGTAATTACATGGAATAGAGTATAAGGGTAGAAATAACCGTCTTTTTAGTCACGGTCGGGACTTGAATTCCACAATGGGATTTTCTTGACGTTTCCAGCTTTGCTCAGACTTTCTTGAATTTTCTGCAATCAAAATTATTAGTTCCAAACAAATATTCAATTAAAATCACAGAATTTCGGGAAAATCATATAAAAGATAAAACGCGTCGTGTCGAGTAGACGCCATTCAAGCTTGAAACGCGTCAGTTCTCCTCGACGCCTTTTACTCACAGAAACAGGTTTCTGGCTGTTCTCTACTCGAATTCCAACTCTCTTCATGCCTTGTGTCCTGTATATGACTTGAACAAACAAGTTAAGCATCTGTTTAGGCTTAGCCCCTTGCCTGACCGAATAAATGGTCGATCAATCTTTTCCTTCAATAAATGGTCAAGGGGCATAGCCTTTATTAACAAAGGTAATAAGAATAATCAGACTTAAGCAAAATGCAACATACAAGCAAACATATGCTCACTGAAAATAAAATGAATGAAACACACTAAATGCCACAAGCAAATGCTAATTGAAATATTTTTGTGGTTTTGAAATATTCGTTTTTGTTTGGGTTTTGAAATATGTATTCTTTTTTTTTTAGATTTTTGAAAAATGTATATTTTTCTTGAATTTTTGAAAAATGTATATATTTTTTTTGAATTTTTACATATGTAATTTTTTTTGAATTTTGAATTTTTGCATATACATTTTTTTTTGAATTTTTGACATATGCATTTTTTTTTTTGAATTTTGACTAAAAGACCAGTATGGTACTTAGATCAAAAGATCATATTCATTTATTAACTTAATTTCCAAATTGTTCTTTAACAACTTAACTTAAAACCCATCGTGTTTAAACTTGTGTTTCCATTCGTGATCCCATTTGATGATTTGACCCTTAGTCAATCTAAGCCATTCTTTAAGCTTGAAGTACACCTCTTTAGAAAGAAAAGAAGAATAGATTTAGAAAGCCCATGAGAAGGTTCCGGAGACTTAAAAAGATGTCCCTTTCCAACCCTAATATCTGTTGGGGTTCGGTCATTTTCTTTCCGGGGTATTTATCGACCTTGCGTTCCCTTTTGTTTCATTTCATGGCCTTGATGTAACGTTTGTAGTGTAATGGCCTTTTGATTTGACATTTGGCTTTTTGCCTTGCTTTTGCTTTTCTATCCTTTTCTTTTTTTTTCGGGACAGATCTCCCCCATTTTTTTATGACGGCCTCCTACTAAGATGGCGGGTATTCTTGGTAATCTATTCTAAGCCTCGTTCCGACATCATGGGCCGAGTGTAAAACAGAATTTTACTTTAAAAGGAATGATTTGTACTTTATACTTTTGGTCAAGCTTTTGATATTCTTCAGGACTTGGCATCTCTTGTTACTCACGAATCAAACGTGTCAGTGTGTGCAGTAATGGGTTTGAAGTTAATTATTCAGACTAACAAAGAAATTTGAGTTTATAAATTTTCTGATTCCACTAGTCTTTGTACCATACTGATCGACTCTTTAACTTAAGGGTAGTATTTCTTAAGGTGTAAACCATTCCAGGGATGATTTAGCTCTTCTCCTTCTGCATTAACCAAACGATAAGCATTACCAGGATAAGCGTGCGATACAACATAAGGTCCTTCCCAGTTGGGTTGGAGCTTAGAACGCGGACCACCAGGTTTTACAAAAATTCTTTTAACAACCATTTCACCGACTTTGAACTTTCGTTCAATGACTTTCTTTTGATAAAAACGTGTTAATCTGTTTTGATAAACTTTTGCATGATTAGCAGCTGACCATCTTTTCTCGTCTAAAAGTTCCAATTGAGCAAGAAGTGCTGAACGATGTTCATCAATAGAAAATTCCTTGTTCAATTGTACTCTTAATGACGGTATAAAGATCTCATATGGAACTACCGCCTCCATTCCAAATGTTAAGGAATAAGGAGTTTGCCCAGTAGGCGTGCGGATTGAAGTTCGGTAGGCCCATAGAGCCTCAACCAATTTTTCTGGCCAATCTGCGAATTTGTTAGATTTACACGTCTTTTTGATAATTTTTATCAAAGTCTTATTAGTTGCCTCTGCTTGGCCATTGCCTTGCGGATAATAAGGAGATGAATGATGCAATGCAATTTTATACCTGTTGCAGAGGTCCTTCAATTCATGTGACACGAACTGCGGTCCGTTGTCGGTGACGATGGTACTTGGAATCCCGAATCTTGTGATGATGTTCCTCATAATGAATTTGCAGACGGTTGATGCTTTGATCTCCACGTATGCTTCAGCTTCTGCCCACTTGGTGAAGTATTCCGTTGCCGTGAGAATGAAAGATTTTTGCTTGATGCCGGAATCTGGGTTACCAAGAGGTCCAATAATGTCGAAAGCCCACATGGAGAAAGGCCATGGGGAAGAAACAGGATGGAGTGAAGATGCAGGAGAATGAATTTTGTCGGCGTGAAGTTGACACTTGGCACACCTACGGACATATCCTACACAATCTTCTTCCATGGTTGGCCAATAAAATCCTTGTCTAAGGATCTTCTTTGCTAGCATCTGTCCATTGACATGGCCACCACAAACTCCACTATGAGCTCCTTCCATAACCTTCCAAAGCTCATCTTCGTCTAGACATCTCAGAAGAACTCCATCAAAACCTCTTTTATACAGTGCTCCCCCAACTAGGGTGTATCGTTGAGCAACTCTCCTGATATCTCTTTTTTCCTCAGTTGTAGCTTCTTCAGGATACGATTGATCTTCACAATATTTTGCAATTTCATAATACCATGGTTTCCGTTCATCATCCATCTCTTCTAACAGCTCCATCAACATGATTTCTCTTTTCTCCACAATACTTCCATCTTTGAATTTCTTCAGCAACTTCTCCTTAGTTCTAAGAAATGAAGGATCTTTCACGGCGGGTGAAAGACGCCTATGAACTATGATTGATTCAGATTGCTTGCTGATAGGAAAATCAAGGGAAGATGCAAGTGAAGCTAGAGCGTCAGCTAAGATGTTTTGGTTTCTAGGGACATGGACAAAGATCAATTTTGTGAAAAGCTTTGAGTAAGCAGAAGTAAGTTCTTGATATGGCTTAAGCTTGGGATCAAGAGTTCGATACTTGGTCAGCACTTGGCGAAGAATTAATTGGCTATCACCCACAATCCTGAGTTTAGTGGCACCATGAAAATGAGCAGCCTCGAGACCAGCAAGAAGTGCCTCGTATTCAGCTATGTTATTGGTGACTGGAAAATCAAGCTGAAAGGCTTGTGGAATGGTGACACCCTCAGGTGATAACAGAACGATTCCGATCCCCTTTCCATGAGAATTCAGAGCTCCGTCAAAATGCAGAGTCCACATATCATCTCTGATTTGATTTACGGACATCAGTTCCTCATCCGGAAACTCTGATCGCACTGGGTCAAATCGAGGAAGGGGATGATGAGCGAGATGTTCTGCTATGGCATAGCCCTTGATCGCTTTCTGTTGAATGTAAATGATATCGAATTGAGATAGAAAGCTTTGCCATCGCGCTAACCTATCAGTAAGAACAGATTTCTCCAGAAGGAATTTGATCGGATTCATCCTAGCGATGAGATGGACTTCATGGGCCAGAAAATAATGCTTTAATTTCTGAACAACCCAAACCAATGCTGCACATGTTTTCTCCATCGCCGTATATCTCTGTTCAGCGGGGTTGAGAAGTTTAGAGAGATAGTAGGCTGCCCTCTCCTTTCCTTCTTCATCCTCTTGTGCTAGGACAGCCCCCACTGCATCATCCAGGACTGAAATATAAAGTATCAATGGTTTGCCTGGAGATGGTGGTCTCAAAACAGGAGGACTTGCCAAATAGTCCTTTAATCCATCAAATGCCTCCTGACACTTATCGTCCCAATTGAATTTGACTCCTGGCTTGGTAAGCTCATAGAACGGCTTACACCTTTGTGAGTGCTGGGAGACAAAACGGCGAATAAATTGTAACCTCCCGATTAATCCTCTTAACTCTTTTAAGTTTTTGGGAGGTGGCATTTCTCTGATAGCCTTCGCCTTATTGGGATCGATCTCAATTCCCCGTTTGCTGACAATGAATCCGAGCAATTTCCCTGAAGATACCCCGAATACACATTTCTTGGGGTTCATCTTCAACTGATATTCTCTCGATCTCTCTAATACCCTTGCCAAAACTTTGGCATGCTCAGCCTTCGTTTTAGACTTAACCAATAAGTCATCCACATACACTTCCAAATCTATATGCATCATGTCATGAAATATTGCCATCATAGCCCTTTGATAAGTGGCTCCAGCGTTCTTCAATCCAAATGGCATGACGACATAACAATATGTTCCCCAAGGTGTAGTGAATGAAGTCTTCTCTTGATCCTCTTCTGCCAGCTTAATCTGGTTGTATCCTTAAAATCCATCCATAAATGATAACGTCTCATAGCCAGCAGTGTTATCGATGAGTACATCAATATGAGGCAATGGAAAATCGTCTTTAGGACACGCCCGGTTTAGATCGCGGAAGTCAATGCAAATTCTGACCTTCCCATCCTTTTTCATAACCGGGACTATATTGGCCACCCATTGCGGATAAAGGACAACTCTAATGAATTTGGCTTTGTGTAATTTATCGACTTCTTCCTTCATCTTTAAAGCCATTTGTGGGTGGAATCGCCTTAATTTTTGCTTGACCGGACTAGCTCCATCTTTTAATGTTAACCTGTGTTCAACTAAAGATGAGTCTAACCCCGGCATATCCTCATAACTCCAGGCGAAAGTGTCCTTATAATCCTTAAGCACTTGTACCATTGCCTTTTCATCCTCTGCAGAAAGATTTTTACTGACGAGGACAACCTTAGGTTCGTCTTCAGTCCCTAAGTTTATTTCTTTGGTGGGCTCTTCGACGGCAGCTGAAGGTTCATCAAATCTCTTCACTCCACTGGCATATGCCTCAGCTGCGTCCTCATCATCTTCCTCATCTTCAACAATGGGGTCCTTTTCATGTAGTAACTCATATACCCCGTACCCATCATTGACTGACTCATCATCTGTACAATCTTCTGGCATCTGAATTGGATCTTCTAAAAGCTGAGGGATTAAAGAGCAAAAGGAACATTTATCAGCCAAATCCTGGAGGTATCTTTCTGGAATTTGCCTACCCTTAGGCTTCCTAGACTTCCTAAACTGACTAACACTAGACTCCCTAACTTCACTAAACTGCCTATCATAACCTAAGGAAGATGAAACATGATGAAAATCCTGGGATACAGGTAGAAATACAGGGGAATCCTCCCGTGGGGAGGGACAGAGTAGATCTAGGAGAGAATCTTGACCGACGGACCCGCGCGATGGGGTGTAATCGGACAAGTAAGATGTTTCCTCGATAATGATTTGGGAAGAATTTGTTGTAAAATTGGCGTTTTTTTTTGGATATCGGAGGAATTATACATGAAGCAGGAGTGAATACAAATGGAAGGGAAATCAGACGGAGGAAGCGGCACCAAGGCCAGGGGATTAGGGGGATCATATAGCAATATGTCCCAGATCAAATCATACATCCTCTCTAGGCCGAGAGGAGGTTGTGGAATAAAGTCCCGAGGGGACAGAGTTATCAGAATGGGCGGGGCCCGTGGAATATCTTCAATTATGACCCGCGACCAAGTCGGGGTCAAGAGTAGTGTACGGAATAGAGTATGGAGCATTAAGACATGTGAAGGATATGTCCCCCTCCAGAGCAGATCTGTTGTATAACCAGCTTCATAGGGGTCATCTGGCTCCCCTTCATCAGTTTGTTCGGACAGCAGTATCCGCTTGTCAAAGATTGTGCCAGGGCTCTCAATTAGCTCGTCAATCTGCGGTGGCCACTTGGGTTCTGCAGGATCCAGGAATAGTCTGTTCAGTGCTATGTATAGGTCCCTCAGGTCGAACCATCTGTACCATTCGCATTCAGGGTCATGGAATTTCCTCCTCTTCATAGGCCGCAGAGCCTCCAAGGATTGGTACGTAAGTAATTCGGAACAATGTCTGGCCAAATCCCTCCCATATATGTCATGGAAGTCAAAACAGGAAGTAATGACCACCCTGTTGTCGTGACTAAGTATGGGCCCTTTCACAAAGTGTGTATATAGAGTCCATGTTAAGGGATCTCGGCCTTCTTTCAGTGGTGTAGACATTGTTTCCAAGATTTCTTGACCATCTTCTTGCTGAACCCTGTCTTGCTTCAGTTTGCTCGGCCTATAGCCCAGACCGCTTCCAGGTACTGCCCGATGATCTTTAACAGGAGTGGTCCTGCCTTGCAACTGTGTGCCCAGACCTTTCCCAGGCTCGTAGCCGTTCTTCATCATGATTCTCCATCCCGGGGTACTCATGCACTTCCCCCTTTTGATAGCATTTAATGGGTATGGAGAAATGGTAGCGGCTTTCAAAGGATCAGCCACTGGACGGTAGACCTGTAATACCGACAGAAAAGGTTGTCGGCCAGGTAAAACAGCAGACTTAATATTCAATGTATGAGCAGCAGCAAGGATCGGCATGCTCGTCACTTTAATAATTCGTCCTTTGTAAGGAAATTTGAGGCATTGGTGATTCGTAGAAGGAATCGCCTCAAGAGTTTTGATATAAGGACGTCTCAGAATGGCATTTATGGAAGGGTCGATTTCTAGAATATGATATTCAACCTCTGCATGACTTACTGGACCTAGCTCTACCTTTAAATAAACCATTCCCAGAGGGGAACGGGTAGAATTGTCATATGCCGTAACTGAGATGGGGCTAGGCAGCCATTTCTCCTTGGGCACACCGCATAGCTCCAGGGTCTTCGGAGGTAAAACATTAATTGAAGCCCCTGTATCAACCAGGCATGCATCCACGGCCTTCTTGCAGATATTGACCGTGATGCTCAGAGCCATGCTTCTGGCGGCTGGCGGTGCTAGTTCCGATGTGTGGAATGTAATTGAGGGCTGATCCCCCTGAGGAACTAGTAGTGCTGCAATTTTCTCTACCGGCACGTCTTCATTGACCATCACCTTCTGTAGGTATTCCATTAAAGCTTCTTGGTGAATCTTGGACCTTTTAATCAATTCCAGTACAGTGATCCGTGCCGGTGTTTTGTCCAGATGTTTCAACAAGTCATATTGAGTGCCTGGTGCACTCTCTTCATTATGGGCTTCCTCAGTCGGCTGTGATGGGCCGTCTCTGACTGTGGACTGAGGAAAGACCTTGTTGAAAATCCTTCCACTCCGGAGCGCATGTTCCTCGACCGTGGAGGATCCGGGTGACACCTTGAGTACTGCAGAGTCGGGTGGCGTAAGCGGTGCGGAGGGTTGATGCGTAGGTGGTGGCGTTGGGTTAGGTGGTGATGGCGTAGGGTTAAGTAGTGATGGCGCGGTGCGGATTAAAGGCCTAGAGGGTTGAATGGTAGATGGGTAAGTGGTTGGCGAAGTGGGGAATGGTATGCGTAATAGCGGTCTGGATGGTTGGGGCATATCTGGGTAGGTGGTAGTGGTAATGGGTGAAGTAGGAAATGGTACGCGTAATAGTGGCCTAGATGGTAAAAGGGGCGCGTTATTGGTTTGCGGAGGGGTATATGATGGAGGCGTAGGAGTGCGGGGCGCAATGGGTCTAAGGAAGGTGGGTAGTGGTAATGGGTTATTGGATGCGGGCGAGTGATATGTGGGTGTGGGTAGAGGGGTGATGGTGACGGGTTGTGGTCTGGGTATGTGGATGGTGCGGCGCGGTAGTCGCTCTGCGGTACTTTGAACGTGACCCGTTGAGTAGAGAGAGGAAGAGTCCTCTATCCTCCATTGTTACCCACGACCAGCCTCAGACTGGCTGTTCGTTAGAATGGGAGCAACCTGGTTCTGATTCTGGTGCTCCGGGAGCGGATTCTGCACTATGCCCATGTTGGGTGGTGCTGCTGCTTGTGCTGGTGGTCTTGCTTGCTGCTGCTGTCGCTGCTGCGGTCTTCTCGCCTTCAGGGCTGTTATGTATTTCTTCATTTCCTCCCAGTCTATGCCGCCCTGCTCGTTGAGATCATGAATATAATCTCTGAATTGGAAGCAGGTGTCAATGGTATGCCCAGGTTGCCTATGGAAGTAGCAATATCTGGACGTATCGGCATTTTGAGGCCAGACGGCCTTCTCCCTTGGCAAAACTAGGGCATTGGCTGCCATTAAGGCACTGAAGATATCCGCCAAGGATTCTGGGAGGGCCGGGTACTCTGCCCTCTTCGGGCCTGGAGGTCTCCTTTGTTGGTTGTAGTCACCAGGAGGAGGGACATTGTGGTACGCCGGCGGTGCACGCGGCTGGTACTGTGGCTGTTGCTGTTGCTGCTGATATGGCTGCTGAGGGGGCTGCTGATACTGCTGTTGCCGTTGCGGCTGTTGCTGGTTTTGATTCGGCTGCTGGGGCCGCTGGTACTACTGTTGGTAATGGGGGTTCTGCTGCTGCCTGTACCCCTGTTGGCTCGGCTGTGGTGGCCTCTGGTACTGCTGATTCCTCACAAACTGGGGCGAGTTATTGTTCATGGTACTGACTTACTCGTGAGAGAGCGTGCCCTCAGTAGTTGGACCTGTGCTGGGAGAATTTGGCACTGCAGGCTTCCGAGGCGGAGGTCTGCTAGGTCTATGAGGATCAAAGACGCTAGAGAATGTAGCGTCCTTGAAAGCATTCTGGCAGTACCGTGCTCTTTCATAGAGCTCTGCCATGTTAGTCAAATTGTTCAAGGAGAGGACGAGCTTGAACTGGGGGGTGGCATTGGAAATCAACATTTTCACTTGTTCGGACTCGGACAAGTGATCCTTCACCTTTTCAGCCAGACCCCGCCACCTGTCAGCAAAACTGACAAACTCCTCATCAGGTTTCATCTTTTCTGCAATGAGGTCCGTGATAGACAAGGAGGGTGCAACTCTGTCCTGGTATCGTTGAATAAATTTGCGTGAAACGATACCGTAATCTTCTACTTCTGAGGGTTCCAGGGAAAAGAACCACTCGAGGGCTGGTCCCTCTAGAGATCTCCTGAACAAGAAGGCCAACGACCTCTTATCATTCTGCCAGAAAGAGGATTCATACATGAACTCCTTCAGATGTGTGAAGGGGTTACCAGTACCGTTGTACTTTCGGTACACTGGCATCTCAGAGGGTGGCAGATGGAATACTGGCAGACTCGGTAGACTGATTTCTGGCACAGCTTTGACCCCCATCATTTTCTGGAGGTTATTAAATTGCTCATCCATACGCTCCATTTTGGCCAGCAGCGTTTGTGTGGTCAGATCTGCCTGGGGAGGAGGAGGAGGGGGAGGTACTTGGTAGGCCTGCTGCCTAGAGTACGTTGGGCAGGGTGGACAATAGAGGGGAGGTCCAGCAGAGCTTCCGCCATGCCCGAGGGCATTTTGATAAGCAGGCGTTTGCGGTCTAGCCGGTTGCCTAGATGATGAGAGCTGCGGCCCAGCTGGCCGAGAAGTAATATGAAGGCCCTCAACGGCCTGATGGATATAAGGAGGAGGAAGAGAAGGTTGCTGAGGAACAGCAGGGGGAGCCACAGGGTTTGGCTCGGCAGGCTGCATAGGTGCCTTCCCCTTCAAAATAGATTGGATCGCCTCGAACTGCTGAGGGTCCAGTCGGGAGGCAAGAACTCCCAGAGCATTGATGAGATCCGTAGGATCAGAGGATGAGGGATCATTCTGATTCATGTCCCCCTCGAGATCAGGATTAGGGATCGCATATTCATGCGGAAGAGGATCAGGATATTGATCACGTGGAGGCAAAAGAGGTGTCCGAACATTCCCATCTAGACGATACGGAATGGGGATAGAACTACGGGAGGCATCAGCGTCTCTCCCACTCTCATAGTTGTACTCAGAATTCCGAGGGGCATTAGCATCTCCCTCGTAATTAATCATGGCGTCTGGAGCCACACTCAAGTCCCTACCTGATCGTAGCAACATGATGTTAGATTCCCTTTTCAAAGATTTAATCAAACAAGTTGTACAGAGATTAATCAAACAAGTGGATGCTTAACGTGATTTTAGGATTCCTTGTTGAGTTATTTGAATTGGATTAAACCAAAATTTCGCTCAGGGAAAGGATCCTAGTTTCAGTTCGATTTCCACCGTTATTCTCTAAGGCTTTTCTCTCTCAACGCTTTCAGAATCTAACCGGGACTTCAATTGGTACAACCAGCCCGATGATCAAGGAGGAATACCTTGATTTTGGGGACTTATGGAGGTCTCAACGTCAACTTCTCTAGTCTGATCAAGGGACCAACCCAATCAGAGAGAGTTGCTGACGTCGAGAAATGTGTTCCTAAGAAAAGGAGGGTTTTAGCCTCAATGCGTATGTCCTGCGACCTGGATGGCCTCTAATGCTTAATAAAGTAATGGGTAGCTAGCACTCAACCACAGAAATCTGGAAACTGAAAAATAATTAAGAAACTGTCTGAATTGCGTCGATTATAGTCGACGCTATTCAAAACAGAACTTAATTCTTTCGCAGAGAACAGATGCAAACAGCAGAGAAAGCCTGGAAAATAACTAAAAACTGTCTGAATAGCGTCGATTATGGTCGACGCTATTCAACACAGAACTTAATTATTTCGCAGAAAGAGATGCAAACAGCAGAGAAAGCCTGGAGGCTAAAAGGCGTCTAGGAGTGACGACGCGGTTTTGAAACGCGTCGCTGTTCCTGGACGCTTTTTAGTTCGCAGAAACAGATTTCCAGAAGGATTTTCTGGGTCGAATCCTCCTTAAACAGGGTAAAATGCAGTAAACAATCGACTCATGCAAAGATTTTTTTAGTTTCAGATTTTAAACAGGATGATTTACTATCTAAACAACTAAGAAATCACGCAATCACACAGCATTTCATCACAAAAAACAGCTTTTTGAACTAATCAAAGAGGAGGCAAGATCTTGCCACTGGGGTGTGCACGTGGTGCACGAGGGAAATTAATTAAACTAACACTCACCAATTGGTGAGGACGTGTCGAAAGACACAAATGGTGCACCGTGGGTGCCCGATATGATGACAGCAAGAACAAAAGAAACTAATAGACGGCGAGACCAAGTCCCACCGTGATCGCCAAAAAAGCTGTAGGTGCTTAGAATGACCGTGTGATTAACATGAAATATCTATGTTGTTTAGGTGTAAACTAACCTATTAAAAACAGCAACTAAAGTGCAGTGATCGCCAGAAACTTTTAACTTTAAAGTTTCAAAAGAGAGTATGATCGCCTACCTTTCAAACGCGGAAGATTGAGTCCTTGGTTCCCCTTCCTCAGCCGGCTGAAGAAAGAGAGCCCTTTCTTTGCTTCTTTGTTCTTGCTGTTGAGTTTGAGGTTGAGGATCGTCCAGAAGTTGTGCTTGATTTCCCCTTTTTGATCTCTTGTTGTTGTTGAGTGCAGCAGAGACAAAAAACAGAATGAAGAAACAATGATGAGAATTTAAACAGAAGTAGTATCTGAACTAATCATGATTTTAAGCATATTTAAAACAGCAAACTCACTTTTTTAATGGCTTTGAAACCCCTTAGATTAAGTAGGTTTTTGAAAGATTATGATGTGGTGTGTGTTTGCATGAAGTGAATATGAGAGAAAATAAAACTAATGAAATGAAAATAAATGCAGTAATGAAAAACTTATGCTCAATCGGTTGAAGCTCTTGAAAGGATGAAGATCTTGAAAGGACGCCGTCTTCTGGAAATGGCAGCGCTCCGGCGTTACGACGTTGTTGCTTCGATCTTCAAATCGCTATAACGCTATGGCTCAACTCAACTTAATTCTGTTCTCTTTCTTTTTTAACATGCAGGGTATTTATAGGCATTTCTCGCGTTCGCGATTAACATTTAAAAAACTCCGAATTTATCCATCTTAACCGACAGATAATTACTGATTAATTCATCTTTATCTGTAATTATCTAAAACGCGTCCACCTTGGCTGACGCCTTTCAGATTAATTAAGATAAGGATAAATATCCGGGAAAACTTATCTTTATCTTTATTAGGTAAAACGCGTCCACTTGTGTAGACGTCTTTTAGACTAATTAAGATAAGGATAAACATCCGGAGGAGAAGTTAAAACCACTTAGGAAACCTAAAACGCGTCGACATTACCAGACGCCTTTTAGTTAATAAATCAATTAATTAAAATTCAAATTTAATCGCTAAAACAGGAATAAAGTCTAAATGGCGTCCACTTGAGTCGACGTCTTTTAGAATTCTTCATATTTTAACTCAAATTTGAATTAAAATCAATTCAATTGATTAACTTAAACACATCTGTTAAACTCGATACTTAAAAAGATTAATAAAAATTAATTAATGATTAATTATCAGACCATTCTGAGGCATTATTGTGTGATATAAAATTTACTCGAAATGACGTCAAAATTAGCGTGTCTACACCTGAAGGTGTCACCATTCCACAAGCCTTTCAGCTTGACTTTCCAGTCACCAACAACATAGCTGAATACGAGGCACTTCTTGCTGGTCTTGAGGCTGCTCATTTCCATGGTGCCACCAAACTCAGGATTGTAGGTGATAGCCAATTAATTCTTCGCCAAGTGCTGACCAAGTATCGAACTCTTGATCCCAAGCTCAAGCCATATCAAGAACTTACTTCTGCTTATTCAAAGCTTTTCACAAAATTGATCTTTGTCCATGTCCCTAGAAATCAAAACATCTTAGCTGACGCTCTAGCTTCACTTGCATCTTCCCTTGATTTTCCTATCAGCAAGCAATCTGAATCAATCATAGTTCATAGGCGTCTTTTACCCGCCGTGAAAGATCCTTCATTTCTTAGAACTAAGGAGAAGTTGCTGAAGAAATTCAAAGATGGAAGTATTGTGGAGAAAAGAGAAATCATGTTGATGGAGCTGTTAGAAGAGATGGATGATGAACAGAAGCCATGGTATTATGAAATTGCAAAATATTGTGAAGATCAATCGTATCCTGAAGAAGCTACAACTGAGGAAAAAAGAGCTATCAGGAGAGTTGCTCGACGATACACCCTAGTTGGGGGAGCATTGTATAAGAGAGGTTTTGATGGAGTTCTTCTGAGATGTTTAGACGAGGATGAGCTTTGGAAGGTTATGGAAGGAGCTCATAGTGGAATTTGTGGTGGCCATGTCAATGGACAGATGCTAGCAAAGAAGATCCTTAGACAAGGATTTTATTGGCCAACCATGGAAGAAGATTGTGTAGGATATGTCCGTAGGTGTGCTAAGTGTCAACTTCACGCCGACAAAATTCATTCTCCTGCATCTTCACTCCATCATGTTTCCTCCCCATGGCCTTTTTCCATGTGGGCTTTCGACATTATTGGACCTCTTGGTAATCCAGATTCCGGCATCAAGCAAAAATCTTTCATTCTCACGGCAACGAAATACTTCACCAAGTGGGCAGAAGCTGAAGCATACGTGGAGATCAAAGCATCAACCGTCTGCAAATTCATCATGAAGAACATCATCACAAGATTCGGAATTCCAAGTACCATCGTCACCGACAACGGACCGCAGTTCGTGTCACAGGAATTGAAGGACCTCTGCAACAGGTATAAAATTACATTGCATCATTCATCTCCTTATTATCCGCAAGGCAATGGCCAAGCAGAGGCAACTAATAAGACTTTGATAAAAATTATCAAAAAGACGTGTAAATCTAACAAATTCGCAGATTGGCCAGAAAAATTGGTTGAGGCTCTATGGGCCTACCGAACTTCAATCCGCACGCCCACTGGGCAAACTCCTTATTCCTTAACATTTGGAATGGAGGCGGTAGTTCCATATGAGATCCTTATACCGTCATTAAGAGTACAATTGAACAAGGAATTTTCCATTGATGAACGTCGTTCAGCACTCCTTGCCCAATTGGAACTTTTAGACGAGAAAAGATGGTCAGCCGCTAATCATGCAAAAGCCTATCAAAACAGATTAGCACGTTTTTATCAAAAGAAAGTCATTGAACGAAAGTTCAAAGTCGGTGAGATGGTCGTTAAAAGAATTTTTGTAAAACCTGGTGGTCCGCGTTCTAAGCTCCAACCCAATTGTGAAGGACCTTATGTTGTATCGCACGCTTTTCCTGGTAATGCTTATCGTCTTATTAATGCAGAAGGAGAAGAGCTAAATCATCCTTGGAATGGTTTACACCTTAAGAAATACTACCCTTAGGATAAAGAGTCGATCAGTATGGTACAAAGACCAGTGGAATCAGAAAATTTATAAACTCAAATTTCTTTGTTAGTCTGAATAATTTAACTTCAAACCCATTACTGCACACACTGACACGTTTGATTCGTGAATAACAAGAGATGCCAAGTCCTTAAGAATATCAAAAGCTTGACCAAAAGTATAAAGTACAAATCATTCCTTTTAAATAAAATTCTGTTTTACACTCGGCCCATGATGTCGGAACGAGGCTTAGAATAGACTACCAAGAATACCCGCCATCTTAGTAGGAGGCCGTCATAAAAAAAAGGGGGAGATCTGTCCCGAAAAGAAAAGAAAAGGATAGAAAAGCAAAAGCAAGGCAAAAAGCCAAATGTCAAATCAAAAGGCCAATACACTACAAACGTTACATCAAGGCCATGAAATGAAACAAAAGGGAACGCAAGGTCGATAAATACTCCGGAAAGAAAATGACCAAACCCCAACAGATATTAGGGTTGGAAAGGAACATCTTTTTAGGTCTCCGGAACCTTCTCATGGGCTTACTAAACTTACTCTTCTTTTCTTTCTAAAGAGGTGTACTTCAAGCTTAAGGAATGGCTTAGATTGACTAAAGGTCAAATCATCAAATGGGATCACGAATGGAAACACAAGTTCAAACACGATGGGTTTTAAGTTAAGTTGTTAAAGAACAATTTGGAAATTAAGTTAATAAATGAATATGATCTTTTGATCTAAGTACCATACTGGTCTTTTAGTCAAAATTCAAAAAAAAATGTATATGTCAAAAAAAAAAAATTGCATATGTCAAAATTCAAAAAAAAATTGCATAGTCAAAAATTCAAAAAAAAATACATATTTCAAAAAAATTCAAAAAAAATGTACATTTGTCAAAATCTAAAAAAAAAAAAAAAAGAATATATATTTCAAAACCCAAACAAAATGAATATTTCAAAATAACAAAAATATTTCAATTAGCATATGCTTGTTGCATTTAGTATGTTTCATTCCTTTTATTTTCAGTGAACATCTGTCTGCTTGCATGTTGCATTTTGCTCAAGTTTGTTTATTATTCAATTACCTTTGTTAATAAAGGCTATGCCCCTTAACCCTTCTATCAAGGATAGGATCAAGTAATCGGTTACTTAACCAGGCAAGGGGCTAAGCCTGAACAGATGCTTAACTTGTTTGTTCAAGTTGTATACAGGACACAAGACATGAAAAGAGTGAGAATTCGAATAGAAGAACCTGTTTCTGTGAGGAAAAGGCGTCGAGGAGAACCGCCGCGTTTCAATATTGAATGGCGTCAACACTACACGACGCGTTTCAGAAATTCAAAAAAGTAAAGTTGAAAAATATCAAGAAGATCCCACTGTGGGAATTCAAGAAGTCTTGACCGTGGCTAAAAAGACGGTTATCTCTATCCTTGTATTCTTTTCATGTAATTATTTTGTATCATCATTACTATATGATAAGTATTTATTAGAGTATATCAAGGACCTTGTGGTTTTGATGAAACTGGAATTTGAGTTCCCCTTCAACAAAAACAGTGATAATTCCAGAGAATTCTTAATCGCACGGATAGGCCGTTGGATTGTTAATTAGTGGGGACGATGGTTCCACTTTTGTGAAACGGTGCGTGGATAAACGAGCTTCGGCTTAGCACTGAATTACAAGAATTGGTATCTTGACTCATTAATGACAATTTAACAATATTATCCTTGATTAATTTATATTTTATTTGACTTTATATTTTTCTTTTAGCCCAGCATGCATCATGTAGGATTTTGAAATTATTGTAATAAGAATTAATTACTGATTAAGTTTCAGACCATTAATCAAATAACTCCAACATGATATGAAATATTCCATTCTGAATTGAGTATCTTGATTATCTTTGAGGTTCGCTTAAAGATATCCTTGGAATTCTATCCTTGATTGGATTCTTTATCCAATATTCTTGTTTTCTTTTAAGATCCATCATAGCTGCAGCACGTCCACACTGGCTGGAAAACGCTCCCCATGATGAAACCTACAGTGTCTACGACCTGGGGTACTTCCCACTCCGAGGAGGTTGATCGACTTTATTTCCTTGTCTACCTCATCCAGACAGGATTAATTCCATTGATCTCTTTGAACTATCTTCATTGGTAATTTCGAGAAAAATTCCAGTCATGTGATGTTAAGAGCGTGTCTCATCACACCTTGGCATCACCTTTTCAGTACATTCCATTCTATTTCACTCCCTTGCAAAGACGATGCCAAGGTGAGGCAGCTGTAGACACGCTAATTTTAACGTCATTTCGAGTAAATTTCATATCATATAATAATGCCTCAAAATGGTCTAATGTTTAATCATTAATTAATTTTTATTGATCTTTTTGAGTGTCGGGTTTAACAGACATGTTTAAGTTAATCAATTAAATTGATTTTAGCTCAAATTTCAGTTAAAAGATGCAGAAATTCTAAAACGTGTCAACCTGTGTGGACGCGATTCAGAATTCTTTCTAAAACGTGTCAACCTGTGTGGACGCGATTCAGAATTCTAAAAGACGTCTACCCAAGTGGACGCCATTTAGACTTTATTCTTATTTTAACGTTTAAATTTGAATTTTAATTAATTAATTAATTAACTAAAAGGCGTCTGGTAATGTCGACGCGTTTTAAGTTTCCTAAATGGTTTTAACTTCTCCTCCGGATGTTTATCCTTATCTTAATTAGGCTAAAAGACGTCTATACAGGTGGACGCGTTTTACCTAATAAAGATAAAGATAAGTTTTCCCGGATATTTATCCTTATCTTAATTAATCTGAAAGGCGTCAGCCAAGGTGGACACGTTTTAGATAATTACAGATAAAGATGAATTAATAAGTATTTATCTGTCGGTTAAGATGGATAAATTCGGGATTTTTCTATGTTAATCTCGAACGCAAGAAATGCCTATAAATATCCTGTATGTTGAAGAGTTAAAAAAAAAAAAAAACGAAAATAAGAGAATTGAATTGAGTTGAGCCATAGCGTTATAGCGAGTTGAAGATCGAAGCAACAACGTCGTAACGCCGGAGCGCTGCCATTTCCAGAAGTCGGCGTCCCTTTCAAGATCTTCATCCTTTCAAAGCTTCAACCGATTGGGCATAAGTTTTTCATTACTGCATTCATTTCATTAATTTCATTCTTCATATTCACTTCATACAAACACACACCACAGCATAATCTTTCAAAAACCTACTTGATCTAAGGGGTTTCAAAGCCATTAAAAAAGTAAGTTTGCTGTTTTAAATATGCTTAACATCATGATTAGTTCAAATACTGCTTCTACTTAAATTCTCATCATAGTTCTTCGTTTTCTGTTTCTGTCTTTGCTGCACTCAACAACAACAAGAGATCAAAAGGGGAAATCAAGCATAACTTCTGGACGATCCTCAACCTCAAATTCCACAGCAAGAACAAAAAGCAAAGAAAGGGCTCTCTTTCTTCAGCCGGCTGAGGAAGGGGAACCAAGGACTCAATCTTCCGCGTTTGAAAGGTAAGCGATCATATCTCTTTTGAAACTTTTAAGTTAAAAGTTTCTGGCGATCACTACACTTTAGTTGTTGTTTTTAATAGGTTAGTTTACACTAAACAACATAGATATTTCATGTTAATCACACGGTCATTCTAAGCACCTACAAATTCCACCTCACCTTGTCTCAGCTTGCGCTTACTTGTCAGCATATGTACATCATGGCAGATATGAGAAGCACATCCGGTATCTAATACCCAAGATGTGGAATCTCTAACTGATAAGTTGATATCTATCATATAGATATCTGAAGCTTCACACAGCTTCACTCTTCCATGAGCTTTATCGTTAAGGAACTCCTTTCTGTTCCTCTTCCAGTGACCATACTGCTTATAGTAGAAGCAGTCACCCTTCACTACTCTTTCGCCTTTGTCCTTCGATCTTTTATCGTTAGCTATCATCCCTGCTTCAGGGGCATCCAATGCCGATTCAGCAGGAGGATCAGCTCCAGGGACAAAGTCAATGTGATCAGATCTAAAGACTTTCTTCAGGTTTCTGAACCAATCCGAGTAGATCAGGTAAGTCAAAATGGCATCAAGTATGCCACGGAGTGGGTTATTCGACGACATAATTCCCTACAGGAGATAAGTAAAATCTATTTAGCAGATGTTCAATTATTAAAGTTTAAAACAAGACATGGTCTTTTGTTCAAGTTTAACTCCCACTAATTTTCGACGAATTGTATAACCCTCAGTTATACAGAACGGGAGACGCCGACAGTCTCCTAGTGGGGATCAGATTCTCAATGACTTGCACTACAGCCTTGTGGATAGCACAACAAACTGTAATACAATCAGAGAGCACCCAACTCATAGGACTTGCAACTCCTTGCAATATCTGATCATAGCTTCGATCCCCAGAGATTTAATGGCCTTGTGGATAGCACAACAAACCACTAATTCTGGTCTAAGCTAACCATCATTACGCGACGAGCATAGATTTGCATGCAGCCCTTGTGGATAGCACAACAAAGCTACATGGTTCCTCTACCCCGATCTATAGGCATCTAATGCCATAGCCACAGTTTCTCCTCCCAATTAAGCAGGCCTTGTGGATAGCACAACAAACCTGCCTAAAGTGATTCAAATCCTATGACTATAACGATGGTGGACCACGCGGTAAGTTCTTAACTACTCGCGTTACGGCTTAGAGTTTATCTGAGGGTATTTAGATAACTTTTATCTTGGTCTCTCCTAGGTGATAGTATATAAATATATCGTATATATTTATTAAATACTATAACCTGCTTTGATTCATAATCAAAAGATAAACAATGCATCACATACATGTCATTAGTGTGGTCATGGATAGCACAGTGGGTTTGACTGGAGCCAACAGTCAAACGCACACACAATCTAACACAACACTTATATTAGATAACCTGCAAGCATATAGGCAAGAGATCTCCATCTTATCGCCTTCCTGGTTGCAGTTGTGGATCATCCTCGCTCCTTCCTCGGTTGCCTCGATCATATTACATTAATTCTAGAATTAACAAGTAAATTGAAGAAGGCCTTATGGTGAGTACAAGAGAGAGAGGGAGGTAGAAATACATCGGAGTATGAGAGAGAGAGGTGTGCAGACCTCTATTTATTAACAATTAATAAACATCATACATCCACGATCCACACAATCCATCATTCATCACATAAACAATTAAATTAAGTGCATCTCCATGACCACGGTGTGTTTTAAACATTCCACACATGATTCAGCACATCACATGGCTAAAACAAATGAGTTTTCAAAAATAGATAAATTTTGGCTTTCAAAAAGCTGGGATCCAATCAAAATTGGTATTTGAATTTCGAAAACTCATTTTATTATCTTAACATGCAATTAAATCTAAATTTAAAAGCATTAAACACACATCACATGCGCACACACTCCGAATTAATAATTCCAGATTATTCCATGCAAATTAGAACATTTCTAACGATCTAACACTTAGATCAAAACCCCTTTTTTAATAATCTAACAATTAGACTATTAATGACTAATCTAACTCTTAGACCAGTCCAACAAAATTAATTAATAATTTAACACTTAAATTATTAATTAACTCTAATTATTAATTAACTATTAATCTAACTCTTAGATTAGTTAATTAATGACTATAATCTAACAATTAGATTATAAGATTAAAGTTAATCATTAATTTAACCCTTAAATCAATAACTAACAATAATAATTAAATACAACTAATTTAACACTTAAATTAATCATTTAAGTTAATTATTAATTTAACAATCAAATTAATAACTAACTCAATTATTGATTAACAATTAGTTGAAATAACAATTAATAATCTAACTATTAGATTAATAAATATTAATCACTAATTTAACCATTAAATTAGTATTATTAAAATTAACTATTAGTTTAACCATTAAGCTAACAGTTAATGTTAATCAACTAACAACTAAATGTTAATTAAAATGATTCACAAATCATTTGTTAAGCCCATTATAAAATTACAAAACATTTTTTGAATTTTATTGAAATTAAAATTAAATTTTAATTCATTTTGTAAATGGGCAAAGGGGAATTAATATAGAAAATGGGGTGGGAGTTGGCTCAGCCTAATGGGCTGAGCCCTGGGCTCGAGCCCTGGCCGAGCCAGGGCTCGGACCAGGGGCGCCAGGCCCTGGTCTGGCTCGTGGCCTGGCTCGGCCAGGTCCGTCCCTGCCCTGGACCCGGCCCGGCCGGTCCGACCGGCTCGGGACCGGGTCCAGTGGAGCGGTTCGGCCGCCCCCCTCCTTCCCAGAAACCCTAAACCTGCAACTGTTGCAGCCGGCGGCTGGAGGGGCGGCAGGCCGCCGCCGGCGAGCGCCCAGGCCCTGGCCGTCGCCACCGGCGAGCGCCCAGGCCCTGGCCGTCGCCGCCGGCGACGCCCCCGGCGCCGGCGACCTGCCCGGCGCCGGTGGGGCATGGTTTCGGGTCAGCCGAGCCCCAAAAAACCCCAATAATTCTGAATTTTGCAGGATTGTTAAAACCGATTTGGGGCTTGATTTTTGCGGCTCTCCAAGGCCGTTCCGGCACCGGAAAGATACCGGATGTGGAGTGGTGACTATCACCAGTGGATCCGGAGTCTCGGCCGGCCATCCCAACGATTGGGAAGCCGTTTCAAGCCGTCGTAAAGTCGCCGTTCTTCGTCTCACGAAGAACACGAAAAACCCCCAAAATAATCTCGAAAAATCACGAAAAAATAATCAAATTATTTGTGTTCATCTTATGAACACTATTCCGTCATTTTAATCAGA
Organism: Zantedeschia hybrid cultivar; assembly: GCA_030544215.1. Taxonomy (NCBI): domain Eukaryota; kingdom Viridiplantae; phylum Streptophyta; class Magnoliopsida; order Alismatales; family Araceae; genus Zantedeschia; species Zantedeschia hybrid cultivar. The sequence goes on from JARZZO010000010.1 coordinate 20,253,338, forward strand.
TTAAACACATGGAATAACTCAAGAAAAATCAAATTCGGAAACCGAAACGGGACGAGAAACAGTGGAACCTGGCTCTGATACCACTGTTGGGTTTTCTCGGTTTCTCCGGATCGCTTACGCAGCGGAAAATAAAATTTTACAGCGATCCGTTTCCCGTTTCGAAGAACAAAATACGATAATCTAATTATCGAAATTCTCACCGTGTGCGGATTCGAATCCGCAGCCGTTCGGTTCCGTCGGTGTGACACCGCAAGCCGCGCAAGCGCCCGGCCTCTAGCGAAGTCCACGCGATCCTCCCCGCGATGGATATCCTCGAGTTCGTCGTTCTTCGCAGCCCGCGAAGCCTCCGCTGGTCGCCGCAATGATCGCCGCAGTGCGCGGACGATTTCCCGTCGAACGGGATTCGAAGAAGCGGCAGAGCAGATCTGGATCTGCCTGGACTCCAGAGGAAGATAGAAACTGAGGAGGGGCGGCTAGGGTTAGCAGCAGCTTGGCCTGCTCAGCCCGTTCGCTATGTTTTATACTAACCGCGCGGTTTTTCACAAAAACCCCCGGTTTGTATAAAACCCACTTATTTATCCATCGCCTTGAGAATCATTTGCGTGTGACCCTCTAGGCCCAAGTACCAGTCCAGTTAATGGCCCAGTAAGCCCAGTGACTCCTCACTGGCTTTATTAATTAATTAATAACTCTTTATTAATCAATTAATCAATCGAATTGATGTCGCACATCGAATTCGACCGGGCCTCCGATCACGTTGGGTGCCAAGCAACACCGCGTGAACCCGGAAGGTATTTGGGGTTAAGTAACCCACTCTTGGAACCTTTCCGTCGACAGTTACCGCGTGGATATAATCCTTCATTCGTACAATGCTCTCGAGTCAACTCAGGGTATGGCGAGTTGTCAAACCCTAACCGGTCGACTCACTTGGATTGGATGCCGCTAATGAATATCGGAAAACTCCTTTTCTGATATTATCGTCCGCCCTGGCCAGGGACTTTCGCGCATCCTTCCTAGAGCATTCTCTCTCAAAGTACCGAGAGCGAATGATTCCTTATTGACACACAATTCCCTTCGACGGTATTCCGCTGTACCCAATCCTTGGCGTATTAGAATCCCATGGCTAGAGATTCGTAAACCAAGGTCAAAGCACAGAAGTCCACCGCCAAGGTGTCCTTGGTGTCTCAGGTCCGAGGACCATCCACGCAACTGCGACAATAGAATCAAACTGGTTGACAGTGAGGTACAATACCATCCAGCGATTCAGTCGGATCAGTTCAGTGAACTCATTCTCCAATGAGCACCTACAGATTCGCCTTAGTGTCTCCACACAAGTGACTTATGAGACCAGTCACCCTCATCATATGAGCAGGAGTAATCTGTACTAGTCTAACCGGATATCCGATGTCCTTCTCGGATATCCTCCGACTAGGAACGATTAAGAATATGTGTGTTTAAGTGATCAGTCTCAATAGTATGATCTCATCATAATCTGATCACCATAGCACATATTCACGGACTTCATTATGAAACGATAATTAACGCGATTTACACATAATGAATATTTTGCCATTTTATTAATAATGAACGAGATTTACATTGTTAGATTGGCTTGTAGGCCACCTAAACTAACAGGTAGTTCCTGTAGCTTCGGCTTGACGGGGGTTCGCCGGTCCCCAGGGCCCTCCTGAAGAGCCGAGGCCTGGCGTGGAGGAAATCCGGTCGGTAGGACAGTAGTCTAGACTGCTTGTGTGCACACGTAGCTGGGCCGTGGTGGTACACTGGTCCCAGCTAGTCCTAGTTTGACTCACTGCCTCACTCTACAGTGCCCCGGAACACTGTAGGGTCGGACATGCGTGAGTAGTGGTGGTAGTGTTGTGAGGTGACGTTTGACTTCGGTCGACAGTGTGGTTCAGTCGCTTTGTGGACTTTGATTGTGAGACGTGACTTTGTGTTGGGTTCTTCGGGTTACTTAGAACTGTTCCTGCTACACTGCTTATGCGTATGTTTCATATCAGGTTTGGGTGCTATGCTTACTGCTTTACTTAATTGCCATATATCCGTATTGTTGTGCTTGTGGGTGTGTGAGTGGGAGGCAGGGGATCGGATGATCCCTACTGAGCCCAATTCTGGTGTGGCTCACTCCCTGCAGTTTCAGGTGTGGACCTCGTGGCGCGTGGCGGCGTGTGGTGTCTTCTTGGTGTGCGGACCAGCAACTGTCTCAGTTCCGGGGTATGCCCCGATGTTGTTGTACTTTACTTCTGCATGTACTTATTTAATTTGTTGGACCATGTAATTATTGTTGGACTGTATACGGACATTGTTACCTTCCTTCCTGCGCACTTGTTATATCTTTGTAGTCCATGAGATTGATATATTTAGCCTTGTTTAACGCTTACTCCTCCAAACGTGTTGTGTGAGATCCGGGTGTGAACCCGCAGTTAATGGGCCGACATCCATTTAGTGATCGAGTTCCTGGTCATAGGATGGCGGGTCGTTACAACGGATCTTCAGCGAGCGAGCTGATACGGACGAGGGATCGAGGACGAACCACCGCGGAGGATCGCATGTATACCGCTGGAGGTCGGACGCTTGTGCGGTTCGCGGCATCGCCTCGACGGAACCGAGACGGAAGCGGATTCGAATCCGCGCACGGTAATCGGATTACTTCCCGTTATTTTCGGTTTTAGTTTTTTTTTCGTTCCGAATCAGATCAGCGGGCATCGGGCGGAATTTATTTTGTTCATCGTTTCCGCTGCATTTTTCGCGTCCCGCCCGGATCCCAACAGTGGTATCAAAGCCAAGTTCCGCTCTAATCCGCTTCGGAACGACTAAATTATTATTCCATGCTTATAATCCGATTATATTGACAGAAAAGTGTTCATAAGATGAACACAAGTAATAAGATTATTTTTCTGTAATTTTTCGAATTTGATTTGGGATTTTTCAGAGTTCTTCGTACGATGAAGAACGGAGGTTTATTGCGGCTTTGTTCGGACCTCCCAAGTGTTGGGATGGAGGATCGGGATCCCAGATGATCTAGAGATTATACTGGGCATCAAGATCACTGCTTAGAACCCTCTGAAGCTAGCCGGAGATGGGGGTAATCTTCTTCTTTTTCGTTTTGAAAAACAAGAAAATAACCAGATTTTTAGGGGTTCGGCCACCTCGTTTGGGGATCTTCAGCGAGCTCCTGCCGGCGGCGGAGGCACCGGCGACGTCGCTGGTGGGACCGGCCGATGCTCTGGAGCCGGTCACCTGCCGCCGGCGTCGGACCCTCCCCCTGCCGCCATTGCCCTCTGCTATAGGATCCTAGGGTTTCTGCGTATGAACCCGTCGGATTGCAGGAGAATAAAATGGGGTTCCCCGGCGACTGGGATCGTTGGCCGGCCATTGCCGGCACCGGGAATGAAAAGGGGGTTAAACCCCTGTAGCCTCCGGCCGCCCAGGCCGCCGGCGGCAGCGGCGGCGCCGCCCCAAAACCGCCCTCATCGCTGCAACCTGCAAGGAAGAAAGAAGGGTTAAAACCCTAACCGGCCGAGCCCGACGCTCAACCCTAGACCGGCCGGTCCGGATCGACCGGCTCTGGGCCAGGGTCGGCCTGGGCGCGCCCTAGTCAAGGGCTGCCCAAGCCCAGGCCCGAGCCAATGGCTGCCTGGCTCAAACCATGCCCGAGCCCTGGGTCCGAGCCAGGTCAGGCCTGTAGCCCGGGCCATAGACCCAGTGGGCCAAGCCCATTAAACCCCATTTAATCTAAGCCCATTAACCCCTAATTTGTTTACCCCTCTTAATCCCCAAATATTGATAATAGGATTGGTTAATTGAGATTTTGTTTTAAAACTAAGATTTCAATTAACAAGGTATTAAAATGTTATCTTAAAATTGTTTTAAGATTAATATTTAATATCTCCTTGTTTAAGAAACAAAATAATCCTATACAATTAAGATTAAAGTTTTAAAAGTGTTTTAAAACTGAAATTTTAATTATCAAGATATTAATTGATCTATTGTCTTAAAATAGTTTTAAGACTAATTTCTTGTTAACAAATTTGAGGTATTAATTAAGGCATCGTTTTAAAATTGTTTTAAGACTTATGCTTAATTAAATTTTGTTTTTCTATTGAGGTTCAAATTAAAGATATTGATCTTTATTAACAATTGTTGTTATATCATTGTTTATTGATATAATTGTTAGGTTAATAAATTATGATATTTTATAATTTAATATATTAGTCTAAATGTTAGATTAATATTAATACTTTATCAAGGGTTGTTAAAGATGTAATTGTGCCTCAAGAACCATTAACAAGAGTTGTAATGGCATTTGTTAAGTTATTATTAATGTCTTGATAATTTTCTTAACAATGGAGTGTTAAGAGAGATTTTACTTTTGGGGATATCTTAACAAGAGTTGTTAAGACTATTTTAATTAGTCTAATTGTTAGACTATTATAATTCAGAAATATTCTGATTAATATTTCTTAATAAATGTTATTAAGAAATATTAATTAATTAAGGGGTTTTAACAAGGAGTTGTTAAGGGGTTAATAATCTGAGTTGAAAATTCTTTTATAAATGTTATTTAGGAATTTTTAATTCTTTCTAAAGGTTAGATTTTTTCGCATTAATAATTATTATTAATGTGATTTAATCTAAGTGTTAGATTAATTAATTTAGAATTGTTTTAAATTATGCATGGAATATTTAGAATTTTAATTTTAGCTTTATGTGCACATGTTGATGTGTTTAATGCTTTAAATTAGATTTATTGCATGTTAGAAAATAAGATTTTTGAAAATTCAAATTATCCAATTTTGATTGGTACCCAGGTTTTAAGAAAGTCAAAATTATTATATTTTCAAAATTTTTAGCCTTCGTATGATGCGTTTTATCATGTGTGGATGGTTAAAATTTGTGGTGGTCATGGACATGCACATAGTTAAATTTCATATCATATGATGATGTGTGATTATGTAGAATGTTATGGAATGTGATGTACATTAATTAAGTGTTAATTAATGAGGCATGTGTACCTCCCTCTCTCTTTCATTCCATTGTAATTTTATCTCCCTCTATTATTGTACTCGGCCATAAGGCTTTATCTTACAATTTATTTGTATTTGAAATTGTTTCAAAATAAATATTATTTGTAATTGATCGCGCTGGCCGAGGAGAGGCGAGGATGATCCACAAATGCAATTAGGAAGGCGACAGGAGATGAGATCACCAGTGGCTATGTGTTTGCATGTGTAGATTATATAAATGTTATATAGTTGTGATGATTAATTGTTTGGCTCCAGTTAATCACCGTGTTGTCCATGACCACATAATGAACATGTATGGATGATGCATGCTTTTAGTTACTGATTATGAATCGATTGCTAATATCTAGGTATAGTTAAATATATACGATATATTTATAAACTATCACCTAGGATGAGACTAACTTAACATAAACAAAACATTCAACATAAAGTCTAAGCCGGAGCGCGAGTCATTGAGAATGTACCGCGTGACTCTCCATCAATATAGTTTTTATAACTTGATTCAGTGATGACAGTTTCTATGTGTTTACCCGAGATCTGCCACCATCTGATGAAAGGACTATCAACTATGGCATTGTGATGCCTTGAGATTAGAATAGAGCAACGATGTAGCTATCCTCGCGTTTACCCGGGAGCTGCATTCTTACTCTACTCTGTCACGTATTGAAGGTAAAACTTAGACCAGGTATAATGGTCTACTGTGTTTACCCGGGACCATTAAAGACCTGGGAGCCGAAATAAGATCGGATATTGCAAGGAGTTGCAATTACCATGAGATGGTTGCTCTAAGATAATTGTATGATACTATGTGTTTACCCGAGGTCATATGATTCTTGGAGATTCTGATCCTCACTAGAAGACCGTCGGAGTCTTCCATTCTGTATACCTGAAGGTTATACAGTCCGTCAAAAAATAGTGGGAAATAATTCAAGATAAAAGACCATAATTGAATTATCAGAACTATCTGCTTAAATCACGTTATTTCCTTCGATTCACTAAAATGTCGTCTATTAGAGAAGTTGGCATATTGGATGCCAATACTTCTCATACTCAGACTGACTAGAAAACTCTGAAGAATGTCTTCAGGGCCAAGTGAAAGTCACTATCCTAATCAGATATCATGAATCCTCTTACTTGGATAAACCAAGGTGAAGAGGTACTCATGATATGCCTTATTGAAAGACAATGATTGTCATGAAATCTCTTATTTGGATAGACCAAGATTAAGAGATATTCATGATATGTCTTTGAGAAAAACAAGTGGTAAGATTTTAAACGATCGAATCCACACCTGGAAAGGATAAAGAAAAGTCAGCTGACATAGAGAAGTAGCAGTTCTCCCACTGTAACCAATATAAGGATACTGGTAAAGGCAAAATGAATATGAAATTTGAAAAAGTCTCATATATTCTTATTATCAATTTTTGCATGTCTATTGGAGAATTAGCGTATCCAATATGAGATATTGGAAATGATTCTCAGAGCTGCGATAGTGTGCAGACTTAGACAAGTAAAAGAAAATCGAGAAAATGTAAGTGTTGAGTTAAACTCAACTATTGTTCATGATATTCATAGATTATTGTTAGACAGTAAATCTTTGTATATCTATAGGAGTAGAATATGAAACTGAATAATTGTTATTTAGTTACATAAGAAATCAAGAATAACATTGATTGAGAAAGAATAATAGTTGTTCGAATTAGTCAATATACCACAGATTCTTGAAGTGATATTTCATGTGATGAATGTTCACAAGTCTCTTATAGAAATGAACTATGTGAATCATGATTATCTACGGTATTGTACACAGGGTTGTACAATAAGAAATTATTGATGCTGGTACATATTGGTGTAAACAGCTCAAAGGCCAAAGATAATAACTACTATTGACTTACCTTATGATTTACTCTTTGAATGATTCGGCTATATGTACTTAATGTAGTACAAGTCAAATGCATCTGAGAGATTAAGGTATAAGATTAGTATGAAGTATTAGAATTTTTGATTTGATCAAAGAAACTAATACTTAGGTATATGATTCACATAAATCATTAAGAGGATAATTATATCCTCGCTCGATTGATCCTCATTGTGCATCATAGCAATATGATAGAATGAGGAATTGCATCTTATTAAGATATGGTGCAATACATAATAAAATTTCTCTAATTCTTATCCTTTTGAACATGAGTATGAACATTAGATGTCCATACTTTAAAGATGGTTCCAAATAAGTCAGTGTGTGTCCATATAAGATATGGAAATCAAATAATTCATATGAGATGTGAATTATGAACAAACTTGATTTAAAAGTCAGGTATTACCGTGGTGTGAATTTGTAAATGTCTAAAGAGTTTGGACATTACAATTATTGGTCAGACGATAATGAAATAATTATCGTCCTGGAAGCTATCTTCTGTGAAGAGGAATATGTCCTCAAAGAAGACAATGGGAGCTGATAAAACTAGAAAATGTTCTAGATTCACAAATTAACATACGATTATTAGATAATTTTAGTTGTTTGGAACCACTCATGACACACATCAGAGAACTTCATAAATTTTTTGAGATTCTCTCAGTGACTAAAAGGATATGTTTGACATATCTGATTCAGCTAGGTGAGAGAAACTCAAAATAGATTATAATCTAAAATCTATGATAATGCTGCTCTCTGTAATTACAACTTTGAGATTGATAAGTTGTCAATACTGCCTATCATTATTATGAGATGATGACAGTTGGATATTAAAAGCGCTCACTCAATGTGATTGAGGTAAAGATGTATATGATACACCTTTAAAGCTTTTAGAATGTCCAGAAAGCAAGTTATAATTTCAAAATATTATTTTGAATCAAACTAAAACTTTCCAAAGTTGTAATAAGAGTTTTTGACTTAATTGTCAGATATTACGTGATCATTAAGAATGATCACGGATTGTGTATGTTCAAAAAGGACAGTGGGAGTACGATCGCTTTAGTAATGCTTTATGATAATAACATCAAAGTCATTAAGAATGACTTCAAGATATTACTATTAGTGAAAGCATTATTAACCATATTTTTCTCCATAATAAGTTTAGTTATAATATCCCACGTATTGGAAATACGAATCTATTAAGATAGATCGGTGGGGATATTATATTGACCTGTATGTCAAAATGTTTGGCATAAATTTCATAACAAGTCTCAATTGTTGAGATATGGAATTTATTCCTTTAAAGAAAAGGTTCCTTAAAGGATATAGGAGTGAAATACATCATTAAGCGCTTGAAAAGTGTTAAGGATGCATTCACGTATATGGAGAGGATGATTTGAAACAATGAGGTCACACTGACTCAAATTTCAAGTCAAATAATGGATTCAACCTTCTAGTAGAAAGGAATGGATTGGAATGGTTCCAATCCAGAACTCGATATTAAGGTGACGACATAAATAAGTGATACTGTTATTAGAACAATATGGATGAAAAGGTTCATCCCTGAACTAGATGTAGTTCTAAAAGGTCTCTGATACCATCCTATCGTTGTAGGACAACAGTGGGAGCGATCAATTGTGTGATCGAGCCATGGTCTCTTCAGAAGTTGCAAAACATTCTGAGGCTCTTTCACAGGTTCAGAAACAAAAGATAAAGAGGAAATAACGTAATGGAAAATATTCCATCTATAAATAATTTAGCAGATCCTTGACCAAGTCTTAGTTATAGACTTTTTGTGAGCATCACCTAGATTTGATGGAAATCAAATGCGAAGGTGATTGGCTTGAGTCCAAGTGGGAGATTGAAGGATATAGGTGTCCTCTAAGCCAATCATAAGGCACCTATTTCAATCTGGTTCACTGATCAATGACATTAAATTCAGTATGTAGATTGGCATATTTGTAATTGCGCATAATGAAATCCATGAATATGTGCAATAGTCATCAGATTATGATGAGATCATAATAATAAAACTGATGACTTATAAACACATATTCTTAATTGTTCATAGTCGTAGGATGTTTGAGAAGGACATCAAACATCCGGTTAGACTAGTACAGGTTATTCCAGCTCATATGATGAGGGTGACTGATCTCGTTAGTTACTAGTGTGGAGACACAATGGTAAACCTATAGGTGCTCATTGGGGAATGAGTTCACTGAACTGATCCGACATGAATTGCCGAATGGTAATTTACCTGACTGTCAATCGGCTTGATTCATCGTCACAGTGGCGTGGTTGATCCTTGGACTTGAGACACCAAAGACACCTTGTCGGTGGACATCTGGACTTTGACCTTGACCTACGAATCCCTATCCACGGGATCTCTAATAGTCAAGGGTCGGGTCTAGCGGAAGACCTTCGAAGGTGATTGTGTGTTCAATAAAGGATCGTTCGCTCTCAGGTAACTGGAGAGAGAATGCTCTAGAATAGATCCGCAGGAGTCTCTGGCCAGAGCAGAAACAATATCAGAAAAGGAGGTTTTCGGATATTGTACAGCGGAGTCTTATTCAAGTGAGTTGACCATCTAGGGTTTGACAGTTGACCATACCCTAGGTTAACTCGCGAGCATTGTGCGAACGAACGATTATAGCCACGCGGTAACTGTGGACAGACAGGTTCCATGAGTGGGTTGCTGAACCCCATTACCTTCCGGGATCATACGGTGTTGCTTGGCACCCAACTTGATCAGAAGTCCGACCGAATTTACATGCGACGTTAATTCGGTTAAGTAATTAGTTAATATCTAGATATTAATTAATTACAATAAGTCAATAACTAGCTATTGGACTTAACGGGCTGAAAACCGGACTGGTAAATAGGCCTAGAGGGTCACACGCAATAAGATTCTCAGTCGGTGGTACATAAGTGGGATTTATATTAACTCGGGGACTTTTGTGAAAAGTCGCGCCGACTTAATATATATACGCGCTGTTGAGAAACCCTGAGCCAAGCTCCAGGATTTTCTGTTGCTGGCCGTCATCCCTCCTTTCTCTCTCTTCCTCTGGGCGCCCCGTTCAAGGCGCCAGAACAGTTTCCGTCTACGTCGCGTGTGATTCTCGAAAGTCGGGAATTCCCGTCGGCGGGATTTCAGCAATCGTTGCGGCGACGGATCTTCAACGAGCGAGCTGATACAGACGAGGGATCGAGGACGAACCACCGCGGAGGATCGCGTGGATACCGCTGGAGGCCGGACGCTTGTGCGGTTCGCGGCATCGCTTCGACGGAACCGAGACGGAAACGGATTCGAATCCGCGCACGGTAATCGGATTACTTCCCGTTGTTTTCGGTTTTAGTTCTTTTTTCGTTCCGAATCGGATCAGTGGTCATCGGGCGGGATTTATTTTGTTCATCGTTTCCGCTACGTTTTTCGCGTCCCGCCCGGATCCCAACACCCTGCACATATATAACAAGCCTTACTACCTTATAAGATTCTAAGCGTCACTTTGATTGGAGAATAAGAGAAGATAAGGGCGAATAAGGTGAGAATAAGTTTAATTTAGCTTTGACAAGCGGAATGGCTTATACCGGTTCAAAATAGCCTATTCAGGGAATAAGGAGAATAAGTCATCCCACCCTAGACCCAAGAATTGCTTATTCTTCTTATTCCGTCAGCGGGTCCTACGAAACTATCAAACTGAAACACCCCTTATTCTAGTATACGCTATTCCGTCTGTGGGCCCCACGTAATAACTTATTCCCCAAACAAAGTGAGGCTAAAGAAAAAATGTACTTAATAATACGTTAATTCAGCCATCCTTACCTTCCTCGTGTAGTGGATGCTCCCTCATTTAGTGGTTCCTTTCATGTGTTCTTGTAATGACCATACTTGTTGCATCTTGTGTATTTATGATACCTCTTCTGGGGTTTCGCATCAACTCCCCTTATCCTCTTTTTCCTTGGATGACCACGAGGCCTACATGAATGAGGAGGGTTCACCTCTTCCCCTTCAACTACATCCCACATGGACTTATCTGGCAATGTCTAAATTGCACGACCATATGCCTTCTCATATGCATCTCGGCTATAGTAGTCACCCACGTAGTTGTGAAGGTGGAATCCTCTAAAAGAGCTGAAAAAGGCAACAGTGTACTTACAAGGAAGACTCGTCACTTGCCATTGTTTGCATGTGCAAATCTTCTAATCCAATCGGACTTCAGGTCTATCATAAGGGCCACTAACCTTATCCTGTTCATCATTGGACCGCCTAGATATATAGTTTCCTAAACGTTTGCAAATAGTTTGACAATAAGCATGTACCCTAGGAACAAGTCTACCATACCACCTTATACAATTCCTTCTCTTGAAGTCTGTCTTCACCATTAGTTTCTGACGGAAGCTATCAATCATATCTACAATTAGCAAGCTTCTCACATCTCCAACAAAAGAGTTGAAGGACTATGCAAGGTTATTGGTGATATAATGACACTTAGCTTTTGTGTCAAACTGATACCTTAGCCAAACACATTTCAAACTTGTTAACTAAGCTGCAGCTTGTGGATCTATCCGCTCTATCTCAAACAACTCAGAGTTGAATCCTTGGATAGTATAAGCTCTAGCACACCCCCCAACTATGAGTCTCAAAAAACTTTCTTGGGAATTATTTTTTGAAGTTAGCATAAATGTGTCTCATGCAATACTTGTGCTCCATAGTAGGATATACAATAGAAAATGCCCCCTCAATCCCTTTGTCCACATCTGAAATGAATACATGACCATCCTTTTTGCCCACTGCCTCATTAAGCTTACTCAAGAACCCTATCCATGAACCTAAACTCTCACCTTGTAAAACACCAGAAGTAACTGGAAACATTCCACTATTGCCATCAATGGACACTGTAGAGACTAGCATTTTTTTGTATTTCCACTTCAAATGACATCCATCAATCCCCAGAACTAGTCTACAATCTTTAAGAAATCCATGGATGCATGCCTCCAAAGCTATATATATCCTTTCAAATCGTGTGTTAGCATCAACTTTGTACTCCACAATTGATCCTGGATTCTTCTTCTTCAACTGGGCAACTAGAGTGGGCACCACTGCATAAGATTCATCCACTTTTTCCAAACACAACTTCTCTTTCTATTTCACTTACATACCATACCCTTTTATAGGGTATCTCCATGTTGTACTTCTTCAAAATGATTGATATCAATTGTTTAATAGGAACATTTGGGTTCTCTTTGACATTTTCTACAATCTTTGTAGAGATCCAATGTATGGAAGCCAGCCTATTGCCCACCTGACATGTTTGTGAACAATTGTACTCCTCTTAGAGAGTTTTCACTTCAAATGTCACCCCATCTTGCAGCCTTGCAGCATGTGCACTCTGTTAGGAATCGACATGAACGCAGCGGAAATAAAAAGATTCCATTGTATCGGTTGCTGGGGTTGTAAAACAGACATTAAATCTAAGTGGGAAGAACAGTTCTTCACCTTTGCGGGGTTTCGAATCTCCCGTGGATGATGCCGACTCGGTAATCGCGCACGCGCACGATCTCTAGAGGTATCCACACGAGTTCCCGCAGCATACGCGATTTCCTCCTCGACTTGAGTGCTCCGACCAGATCTCAGATCCACCATGCGCGGAGAGAGACAGATCCACTCCGAGAAGAAGAGAGAGAGAGGAGAGAGAGAATCTGGGGAGTAAAATTCGTCCAACTAACTTTTTACCACTCCCCCTTGGCCCTCCTTATATAGAAATAAGGATAAGCACAACAATTAATCCTCATGATTATCCAAGAGTTTGGCCTTGGATAATTCTCCATTAAATCTTCATGTTTATCCTGCAGCTTTTCACAAAAACCCAGATAAGCATGAAATTTAACATCTCTCACCGTCTGACGAGAACTCTTATGTGTGTGACCCTCTAGGCCCATATATCAGTCCGGTTGCAGGCCCATTAAACTTAGAACTGTTTCTTGAGTTTAATATTTATTAATTAACATTTAAACATCACATGTTAAATGATTAATTTAATAAACAAGTAAATTATCATCCGATGATTAATTCACTTGGCCTTCTGATCATGAACAGCACCAAACACTACCTCATGATCCCAGAAGATATAAGGGATACTGTTCCCTTCAATTGAACCTTTCCGTCTGCCGATACCGCACAGATATAATCCTTCACTCATGCAATGTCCCGATAACGCAAGGGTATGGTTTTATAGTCAAACCCTCTATCGCATTATCCAGATGGATTCCAGTACACAGTTAATATCTTAGAAAGACATCTCTTTCATTTGACCCTGGCCAGGGATTTCTGTGTACACATCCATAGGACATTCTCTCTCCAGTCTTATACCAAGAGTGAGTGATCCCTTGTTGTTCACTCAACTACCTTCGCAAGCTTTCCACTGTATTTGAAAGACCGATTATGGTGGACTTAATGGTTAAAGTCCACGAGTCAGAGAATCAAGATACAATGGTCCACAAACAAGGTATCATTGGTGACTCAGGTCAAAGGACCAACTGTGCTACTGTAACGATAGAATTCCCTGGTTGACTAATAGGTATAATTACCATCTAGGAATTCTTATTTGGGTCTGTTCAGTGAACTCATTCTCTAATGAGCACCCACTTGTTTGTCTTAGTGTCACCACACGAGTGAATGTGAGATCATTCACCCTCATCATATAAGCAGACATAACTTGTGTCGATCTTATCAGATATTTAATGTCCATCTCAAATATCCTATGATCGAGAACTATTTAAGACAATTGCCTTAGGATATTGATCTCACTATCATGATCTCATTATGATTCAATATCCCATACATTTGTCTATGGACCTTCATTACGATAGTCGTTTGCGAGAACTATTAAATGAAGAAATAAATGCCTTTATTAATAATCTGAACTAGAATGTACAATGATTGGCTTTGAGTCCACCCAATTCTAACATTCTCCCACTTGGACTATAGCCAATTACCCATGTGTCTAAGTCCCATAGACTTAAGGTGACGTTCTAAATTGTTTTGAGACAATGGCTTAGTCAAGGGATCTGCTACATTATCTTCAGATGAGACTTTCTCAACTACTATATCTCCTCGGGCGATAATCTCACGAATCAGATGAAATCGTCTCAGAATGTGCTTTGACTTCTGATGTGATCTTGGCTCCTTTGCTTGAGCAATTACCCCATTGTTGTCACACAATAATGGAACAGGATCTGAAATGCTTGGAACGACTCCAAGCGCCGAGATGAACTTCTTCATCCAAACCGCCTCCTTGGCCGCTTCAGCTGCAGCAATGTATTCTGCTTCGGTCGTCGAATCTGCAGTAGTTTCCTGTTTGGAACTCTTCCAACTTACTGCACCTCCATTTAACATGAACACAAATCCAGACATGGATTTGCTGTCATCCATATCCGACTGGAAACTCGAGTCAGTAAATCCTCGAAGTTCCAAGTCGTTTCCTCCATAAACGAGAAACAGATCCTTAGTCCTTCTCAAGTATCTAAGGATACATTTCACCGCCTTCCAGTGTTCCTCACCTGGATCAGCTTGATATCTACTAGTGACACTTAATGGATGTGCCACATCAAGCCTAGTACATAGCATTGCATACATGATAGATCCTATTGCCGAGGCATAAGGAACTCTATCCATGTATGCTCTCTCTTCAGGTGTCTTGGGAGACATTTCTTTAGAGAGATAAATTCCATGCCTCATAGGAACAAGGCCTCTCTTGGAATTTTTCATGCCAAACCTTTTGACTATGGTATCTATGTACATAGATTGGGACAAGCCAAGCATCCTTTTGGACCTATCTCTATAGATCCTTATTCCCAGAATATAGGATGCTTCTCCCAAATCTTTCATGGAGAAGTTTTCGGATAACCAAGTCTTTACCGATGATAACATTCCTACATCATTCCCAATGAGTAGAATGTCATCAACGTAAAGTACCAAAAAGGTAACTGCGCTCCCACTAACCTTTTTGTATACACAAGGTTCATCTTCATTCTTAATGAAGTCATAAGATTTGATTGCTTCATCAAATCTTAAGTTCCAAGTTCGGGATGCCTGCTTTAATCCATAGATGGATCTTTGCAGCTTGCATACCTTGCTTGAATGCTCTTTGGAAGTGAATCCTTCAGGTTGTATCATATACACCTCTTCTTGAAGGTTCCCGTTAAGGAATGCTGTTTTCACATCCATTTGCCATATTTCATAATCGTAGAATGCAGCGATAGCAAGAAGTATTCTGATTGACTTAATCATGGCAACTGGAGAAAAAGTTTCGTCATAGTCAATGCCTTGCCTTTGACGATATCCTTTTGCTACAAGCCTTGCCTTGTATGTGTCAATCTGTCCATCTGCCCCGATCTTTCTTTTAAAGATCCATTTACTGCCAATAGGTACCATACCTTCTGGCAGATCAACCAAGTTCCAAACTTGGTTGGCATACATGGAATGAATTTCAGAATCCATTGCCTCTTGCCATTTTTCTGATTCATGACTATTTATGGCTTCTAGGTAGGTTTGAGGATCATCATCCTCATTTAAGTGCACCTTAGGTTTGCCTTCATCGATATGTCCAACATATCTTTCAGGCTGCTTAGGCACTCTACCTGATCTGCGAACCTTTTGTGTATCATCTTGAACAAGTTCTTGAGTCAATGGTTCAGTAGATGAACCAGTGTTGATTTGTGAGTCTAGAATTTCTTCTAGTTCTATCTTGCTCCCACTGTCTTCTTTTGAAAGATATTCTTTCTCTAAGAAGACAGCTCTTTTTGCGACAAACACCCTTTGATCGCTGGGCTGATAGAAGTAATATCCAAAAATCTCTTTTGGATATCCCACAAATCTACATTTCTCTGTCCTGAAATCCAGTTTGTCTGGATCATGTCTTTTGACATGTGCAGGACAACCCCAGACTCTAACATGCTTAAAGTCTGGTTTCTTTCCTTTCCATATCTCATATGGAGTGGAAGGTACTGACTTACTAGGAACTTTGTTCAACAGATATGCAGCAGTCAACAGTGCATATCCCCATAAAGAGATTGGAAGTTTGGCATAACTCATCATGGATCGTACCATATCTAATAGAGTACGATTTCTCCTTTCCGATACACCATTTAACTGAGGTGTATAGGGAGGAGTCCACTGAGACAAAATACCATTATCCTTAAGATATTCTGTGAATTCTGTACTTAAGTATTCACCCCCTCGATCTGATCGAAGAGTTTTAATACTCTTTCCAGTCTGGTTCTCAAGTTCGTTTTTAAACTCTTTAAATTTCTCAAAGACTTCTGACTTATATTTCATTAAATATATGTAGCCATATCTTGAGAAATCATCTGTAAATGAAACAAAGTATGAGTAACCACCTATAGCATGAGTGGACATTGGACCACATACATCACTATGTATTAGTTCCAATAAGTCCTTAGCTCTTTCTCCATGTCCTGAGAATGGAGCTTTGGTCATCTTTCCCATAAGACAAGCTTCACAGGTTGCAAATGATTCATAATCAAATGGATCAAGATATCCATTCTTTTGCAACCTTATGATCCTGTTCTCATTTATATGACCTAGCCTACAATGCCATAGGTACGATTTATTCACATCCTTATCTAAGCGTTCAAGAGAATTATTTACCAGACAAACATCATATGAAATATCAAGTAAATATAATCCATTCAATAAATATCCTGAAGCAAACAATTTGTCTCCTTGATAAATTGAACAACCTTTATTCTCTAGCTTCATAGAATATCCTTGTCTATCTAAATATGAAATAGATATGATATTCCTAATAATGGTTGGAACATAATAACAATCTATCAATTCCAAAAAGTCTCCTGACGGCATCTGAAATCTTGCTGTCCCCACAGCTAACGCAGCAACTTTTGCTCCATTCCCGAGCCTCAGATCCACGTCTCCGCGGTTCAATCTTCTTTTACTTGTTAACACCTGCAAGTTATTGCAGATATGAGAAACACATCCAGTATCTAATACCCAGGATGTTGATTCTCTATAAGACAAGTTAAGATCGATTATGAGAATACCTGAAGCTTCACCAAGCTTCTCCTTTGCTTTTTCTGCAAGATAAATCTTGCAGTTTCTCTTCCAATGACCTTCTTTATGGCAGTAGAAACACTGACCTTTATCATTGACTTTAGCTTTGTCCTTTTGTGCCGCCGGTTTGCTTTTCACTTGCTTCTTAGGCTTACCTTTCTTAAAGGTCTGTCCAGCTTTTCTTTTCTTGTTGGTCTTACCAACAAGCATTACATTTGGCTTATCTTTCTGGATAGTGCCTTCAGCTGTCTTCAACATGTTGAGCAGCTCAGCTAGTGAAACTTCAATTTTGTTCATATTGAAGTTGATAATGAATTGTGAAAATGAATCTGGAAGGGACTGTAGGATTAAGTCAATGCTCAGGTCATTGTTCATAACAAAGCCCAGCACAGCAAACCTCTCAATCCACTCTATCATCTTGAGCACATGAGTTTGCACAGATGTGCCATCGCTCATTCTGGTCCTGAACAATTTCTTAGATATCTCATACCTTTCTGTTCTGGATTGTTCACCAAACAACTCTTGTAGGTGATTCAGAATGGTCTTAGGTTCCATGTTATCATGCTGTCGCTGCAGTTCATTATTCATTGAACCGAGCATATAACATTAGACCTTGACAGAGTCCTCCTTCCAATTTTCATACATCATTAATTCATCTTCGTTAGCATTATCACCGGGTTGCACTGGATCTGGTTGATCCAGGACATAGGCTAGCTTTTCGCACATGAGGACAATCTTTAGGTTGCGTAACCAGTCAATGTAATTTGATCCCGTGAGTTTATTTGCATCAAGTATGCAACGGAGGGGGTTAGGTGACGACATAGCGACCTACATGGAAATATATAAAATGAGCAGATAGTTCTTAAAATCAGATTTAGGACTTTTAATCTAGATTTATGCTCCCACTATTTTTCGGCGATCTGTATTACCCTCTAAGATACAGAACGGGAGATTCCGGTGATCTCCTAGTGGGGATCAGAATCCTTCGGGCAACATGCATGTGACCTTGTGGTAGCACAACAAATCACATCAAGTCCCTTAGGTAGTCAACTCTTGACAATTGCAACGATTGCAATATCCGATCGATTTAACCCCTGAATCAGAATGACCTTGTGGTAGCACAACAAATCAATTTGATTCAGTTAAGTTTATCTATCATTACTTAGATGACATGAATTTATAGTGCAATCCTTGTGGTAGCACAACAAAACTACACTATTTGTCCACTCATCTTAATGACATCACATGTCGTAGACCTAGTTTAATTTCTAAATCAAACAGACCTTGTGGTAGCACAACAAATCCGTTTGAGATAAGAATTATTCTAAGATCTATAATGATGGTGGGTTACGTGGATTATTCTTAATATCTCACGTTTACAACTTAAGTTTTAAAAGAGGGTTTTGATTTTGATTTGTAAAAATCCTGCTATCAATAGTATTTCAATTTGAAGTATCAATATACTTAATAGAAATATATATATATGATAGCATGGTTCGCAAACATCACATATATGCAGAAAAATTAAATGGGGATTATCATGGACTGCTAAAGCTACTAGGGAATCATCGGAGCCAAACGATGATCCATAATAGGATTCTAATGTGAAAACAGCAACACTGGTTCCATTTGATGCGAGTCCTCCCTCCAGAGGTGTCTTCAGAAGATCCCGTCCTCTAAACTTAATCCGATACATTTAAATACAATATTCAGGACTCGCAGGTCCACAAATGTACACTTAAACAATTAGAAACCTTGATCTTATCAAGGGGAGTACAATCTTATAGGAAGGTAGAAAGTACACTTGGATTAAAAGAGAGGAGGACACGCAGGTCCTATTTAAAATACCAAATGAAATAAGCATCGCATCCATTCACATCATTCATCACATGAAAATTCTAAGTCCATGATCATCCCACCATAAAACACATCACATGCATCACAATCATCACATAATTGCAGTTTGGTATTAAATTTTATAAATATAAAATTATAATACCAATTAGTTTTCGAAATAACATTTATTTCAGCATAATCAATAATATTCAAAACATTATTGACAAATAAACTAACTAAACCATTTAGTTATCCTAAATAATGATTCAAACAATTTGAGCATTAAAAGTAATCAAGTTATGCATGAAATTAGTTTAAAATAATTTTAAACTAATTAAATTAACAGGAAAATTAATTATCTAAAACAATTTTAAATAATTAACTAACACCCATTAATTATAAAGCCCTTTAATTGACTAACAGTTATTAAACACTTTAATAAGCTGTTAATAATCATAAAAATTAATTAATAACATTTATTAATTATTCTTATAATTATTCTGTTTTAAAACAATTTTAAAACAGACTTAAATGGGCTAAAATTGGGTTTAATGGGGTTAATCAGGAATTTAAAAACAATTTTAAAATTCAGAAAACAGGCCCAGCCCATTAAGACCCAAAGGGGCCCGGACCCGGACCCTGGCTGGACCAGGGTCGAGCCCTGGCTCGGCCAGGGTCGAACCCTGGTCGAGCCAGGGCGCCGCCCGGCTCCCGCCCGGTCCAACCGGGTCGGGACCGGGCGGTTCAGCCCTGAATCCCCCATTCGACCGGCGCCTTCTCCTCCTTCCTGCAAAAACCAGAAAACCCTAACCGCAGGAAGAAGGGGCGGCAGCGCCGCCGCCGGCCGGCGACCGGCGCCGCCAGGGTCCTGCCGGCGTTGCCCCGGCGCCGGCGTCGTGCCCGGCGCCGGCAGGGCCGCCGTCGGCCTCCGATGAGGTGAGGATCAAGCCCAAAATTCCCCTAAAAATCTGATTTTTGGCAGGGTTTAAAAACCCGAGTTAGGGCTCGATTTTCAAGACCTCCAAGGGCACTTCGGTGCCGATCTCCATGCCTAATGAGAAGTGGTGACTACCACCAAGAGATCTATGGATTCTCCCGGCCATCCCAACGCTTGGGATGCACATACGAAGCCGCCGAAGTACCCCGGTTCATCATCACATGACGAACTCCGAAAAACCCAAATAAAAATCCGAAAAATACAGAAAAATAATCAAATCGATCGTGATCATCATATGAACACTAATCTGTCATTTTTAATCGGATTATACTCAAGAACACGTACAATACGGGTTCTTCACGCATAACGAGAAAACACACAAAACGGTGCCGTTTTACAACCGAACCAGCGAACCTGGCTCTGATACCACTGTTAGGAATCGACATGAACGCAGCGGAAATAAAAAGATTCCATTGTATCGGTTGCTGGGGTTGTAAAACAGACATTAAATCTAAGTGGGAAGAACAGTTCTTCACCTTTGCGGGGTTTCGAATCTCCCGTGGATGATGCCGACTCAGTAATCGCGCACGCGCACGATCTCTAGAGGTATCCACACGAGTTCCCGCAGCAGACGCGATTTCCTCCTCGACTTGAGTGCTCCGACCAGATCTCAAATCCACCATGCACGGAGAGAGACAGATCCACTCCGAGAAGAAGAGAGAGAGAGGAGAGAGAGAATCTGGGTAGTAAAATTCGTCCAACTAACTTTTTACCACTCCCCCTTGGCCCTCCTTATATAGAAATAAGGATAAGCACAACAATTAATCCTCATGATTATCCAAGAGTTTGGCCTTGGATAATTCTCCATTAAATCTTCATGTTTATCCTGCAGCTTTTCACAAAAACCCAGATAAGCATGAAATTTAACATCTCTCACCGTCTGACGAGAACTCTTATGTGTGTGACCCTCTAGGCCCATATATCAGTCCGGTTGCAGGCCCATTAAACTTAGAACTGTTTCTTGAGTTTAATATTTATTAATTAACATTTAAACATCACATGTTAAATGATTAATTTAATAAACAAGTAAATTATCATCCGATGATTAATTCACTTGGCCTTCTGATCATGAACAGCACCAAACACTACCTCATGATCCCAGAAGATATAAGGGATACTGTTCCCTTCAATTGAACCTTTCCGTCTGCCGATACCGCACAGATATAATCCTTCACTCATGCAATGTCCCGATAACGCAAGGGTATGATTTTATAGTCAAACCCTCTATCGCATTATCCAGATGGATTCCAGTACACAGTTAATATCTTAGAAAGACATCTCTTTCATTTGACCCTGGCCAGGGATTTCTGTGTACACATCCATAGGACATTCTCTCTCCAGTCTTATACCAAGAGTGAGTGATCCCTTGTTGTTCACTCAATTACCTTCGCAAGCTTTCCACTGTATCTGAAAGACCGATTATGGTGGACTTAATGGTTAAAGTCCACGAGTCAGAGAATCAAGATACAATGGTCCACAAACAAGGTATCATTGGTGACTCAGGTCAAAGGACCAACTGTGCTACTGCAACGATAGAATTCCCTGGTTGACTAATAGGTATAATTACCATCCAGGAATTCTTATTTGGGTCTGTTCAGTGAACTCATTCTCTAATGAGCACCCACTTGTTTGTCTTAGTGTCACCACACGAGTGAATGTGAGATCATTCACCCTCATCATATAAGCAGACATAACTTGTGTCGATCTTATCGGATATTTAATGTCCATCTCAAATATCCTATGATCGAGAACTATTTAAGACAATTGCCTTAGGATATTGATCTCACTATCATGATCTCATTATGATTCAATATCCCATACATTTGTCTATGGACCTTCATTACGATAGTCGTTTGCGAGAACTATTAAATGAAGAAATAAATGCCTTTATTAATAATCTGAACTAGAATGTACAATGATTGGCTTTGAGTCCACCCAATTCTAACACTCTCCACTTACAATAGTGTTCTGCACATACAACTATAACCCTCACTTTATCATTCTTCACCTAGTTGTAGTCAAACTCATGTTGGATTGCATATTGTCTAAGTGCAGATCTATAATGATGAACATCTGGAAATTGAGCATCTACCACTATTACTGGATCCTCTCCATCATAATCAAGTACACAACCTTTAGTATCCTCAACCTTATAATTACTGCTCTCATCATCAAAAGAAGGGAGGCGGTGGTAGCTATCTTCAGTGAACATTGAATCTGAATCATCAGGGTCAGCCTCCACATTATTACTAGATTCATCTTCAGACACTTCATTAGCATGAGCATTAACCCTTTGACCCACATAGGATGACTGTGTATTAGAACACCACTCTACACTTGGCTGGACTTATCAAAGATTGATGGCTGAGTAGGCTAAGTGCTCTCAACATGGGTTGTAGACTGATTAGGCTGCCTCTGATCATTTCTTCTAGGTTGTGGCACATTAAGTGCAAATGCCTCTGTTTCCACAACACTAATATACAATCTCATCTTCTTAGATTGCCTACTTGTTGTCAAAAGACTATACACTTGTGCATCTGACTGTAGCTCCTCATATCTTACTGGCTTGAACTTGGTACCTCAAAGTGGTAAGCCAATGCATGGCCTACTGCCTATTTGGAGACAAGTGTAATATCAGTCCCGATGGTGACCAAGCTACAATAATCTGACTTGATTAGTAGTGTTTTCCTCTTAGGGTGCATGTAAACCACCGTTCCAGTCATTGTCTTCTTCCAGTAACCACCATATATATAGGTCAACTTTATGGTTACATCCTGCCCTTCATCCATTTCTGTGTCCCTATACAAAGGCAGAAAAATATCCATTGTTATACAGAGTGTGCATTGTTATACACTTAGGTATATAGTAGACCTAAGTAGAACTACTAAAACATATATCAACATATATCACTTATATATCAACATATATGACTTAAGTATCACTTATATAACAATATATCAACGTATATGAGCATTGTTATCTAAATATTGACCTATATTTAACTGTTAAGAAATCGCCATAAACACAATATATAAGCAATGACCTACATTGTCATATTATAACACTCATAAGCAATGACAGTATGGACTTAGAAATCCATAAGCAGACCATATAATTGCCACATAAAATCCTTAGAGTCCGTAAAAGATTGACTTATTTAAACATTGTATAAAGATTTGGGTATAAATACATGTATAAAGATTTGTATATAAACACTGTTATGAATATAGACTTTAAGAAGGCCATAAGCAGACCAAGATTGACCCACAAACACTGTTATGAAACTTATACCTATATAAATACTAACATATTTAAAATATTACTTATAACACTGACCTATCAACACTAATAGTATGGGTTTAACATACATCAACACTCATCTATGTATAAAATTGACATGTCCATGACCAGAGACTTTAAAAAGACCATAAACATATCAAAGACTGACCCACAAACACTATTATGAAACTTAGACCTATATAAATACTAACTTATTTAAAATCTTACTTATAATATCATATAAACACTGACAGTATGGACTTAAAAAACAATGTACATCAAGATTGACCTATTTGAAACCTTAATTATAACAGTAAATAAACACTGTCATCGACACATTGACCCATATATAAGATTGTCCTGTATATAAACACTGAAACTATAAAATACATAGACTTTCAAAAGCCCAAACACTAATGACATCTCTAAAATTTATAAATAGATCATTACGTAATTTCTAAAATACAATTCTAATGTCTAAAATATAGTTGTCATCACTAAAATACAGTTTTAATGTCTCAAATACAGTCAACATTTGAACAATGTTCTTACCTATTAATAGTCATCGCACTTAGTCCACTGCAACCCCATGAAAAGTAAGGCCTTCTCAAGAAGAAACCCTCTACCCAACCCTCTCCTCTGATAGTTCCCTGTATAGTGTGAAAAGGAAATGATAGATGATGTGAAAATTTTGAATACAATCAAGAATTTTGATCATACCTAGCCATAGATAAATTATTTTAAAAATCATTACAAAACTCACCTTCCAAACTAGGTGCCCCCACAACATGTCTGGAGTTGAACAGGTGCCCCCACAACATGTCTGCAGTTGAACCCAGCAAGCACCTTCTTCCTCTCCTATCCGGTGCCGATGAATGCAACAAGTAGGAAAGTCTCATCTTCCTCTGCCTTTCTTGATTGCGAGTAGGAAACCCTCACTGCAAGGAAACTAGGAAACCCTCGCCGCAAGCAAACCAACAACTCTTGCCGCGAGAAAGCAACGAACCAGTGCAACCAGACCACGAAACCCTTTTTTGCTTGCTGGCGACTATGAAATTCTAGCGGCGAGACAAGGATCTTCTCTTCCCTTTCCCTTCTGCAACAATTGGGTCTCTCTCTCCTTTTCCTTTCTCTGCGTCCTCTATTTTCTCTCAGCTCACTACAGTCAGATCGAATACGGACAATGCAAGACATTCAAGGTATATGGATCCTTTCCGGGTTATGGTTAATTCTAACCATGGTTACATTTATCCTTACCCAACTTTTCCGTTACGAACTGAACGGCGGTTCCATATCTTAGAATGGCGGGAGATTGCAGAGATATATTTAGAAAAATTAAAAAGATAGAGATATATCTGAAAATTTTAATCTAATTTTGAAGATAAATGTTATGCATAAATTAATAGATATTTTAATCTAATTTTGAGTATAAATTTATTAAAATCATTCTCACTTTTTTAAACTTAAAGTTATGCAAAATGAGAATGATTTAAATAATTTCACATAAATATGCTTATCTTAAACAAACTACCGTGCATCGCATGGGTTTGAAACTATATTCATAAGATTGTAGGGATTTATGTATAAAAATCCCAAAAAAGAATTATGTTTCCCTCCTTTTCTTCTTCGCTTCTGTTGCACCGGCAGGGTTTTTCCGTGGCGACACTTGCGTGGGCGACCTGTGCGCGCGATCCGCTGCTGCGTAGTGGCCAGTGGCCCTCACGGGTCCCCCGCGCCGCGCTGGTCGTCGGGTCTTCTTGGAGTGCACGGTGGGAGAGGAGAGAGACGGGCGCAAGACGACGGCGACGCCTTCGGACAATGTTGACATGGGAGGGGTGGCATGCCTGTGTAGCCGATTTTTGTACGTCAAAAATGTCTGCTTCCGACATGGAAACCGGGAAGGCTTTGTCTGTGCCGTATAATTAGGCCGGCGTCGTCAACCTCTTACTAGACCGGGCCGAAGGGCCACCGATCAAACAGTGCCACACATAACTAAAAAAAAAAAAAAAAAAAACAGTACCACAGTTGCAATGACAAGACACCACATCAAATAAATCAGCTGCTCTCCATGCCCTACTTCTGCATCATCTTATTTTATTGAGTTTCTTGTTCTTCAGTCCTTATAATATTTTTTTAATTTCCTGTATTATTTACAATCTATATATATATATATGTTAAACCCTCATAATTTTTAAATCCTCTTTAAATGTTTTTAATATATTTACTTCTTGATTGTTGCTAATTGGAGGAATATTTTAAGGATGGTTTAAATGTTGTGAAATTTTTAAAATAAATATGAGGATTATATAGAGTAATACAGAATATTGAAAGATTGTAAAGAATTGAAAAATAAACAAATATTTTATTCAGTTAGTTCACATTTGTAAATTAACTATTATCACCGATTATCATTCTTATTGATCATCGTCTCTTCATGTTTATCCACCCACTTTCTAGATATTTGGGGTACTAAAAATATTGTAATATATTATAGTCATTCAATCAATTGTATATTGCGGTGTCTAGAACTTTCTAAATTCTTCTGAATGGATAATAATAATAATGATGGTGATTATGTAAATAATGAGTCGAGATCTCGTTCACCATGCTTAGGATCCTCCGCCAATGATCAAGAAGGGAGAGACCAGTTGATCCGGTAAAAGAGAACACTGTCAAAAGTCTCCGGTGGTGATTCGTGGGATCTTCTTCCGATGCTTAAGGGGGTCCTTTTATAACAGGTAGATGCGGTTGCCTGTCCTATTCCGATTAGAAAAGGTATCTCATCGGAGTCTCCTTGCGGAGGCAACTTGTAGATTTGTATTTGAGCCAGTTCTGGAGTTTGTTTTAACCCCGTCTCTCCTCAGGGTCGGATTAGGCTGAAGAAGTCAGGTTCCGCTTGAGAGAGTGGATCACCGGATAGCCTGCCTTAGGGAGTATGCTAGCAGAACGGCTCACGCGTTTCCTTCAATGGTCTTAGATTAACAGGTTAGGCGTTACCGTTGGCAGGACTACTTTACCAGTTGTACTTACGAATCTTTCTTCAGGACCATGTTGTCAGTCTGGTCTATTAGCTGTTTTTTGGGCCGGATGAGATCTTTACCCATCAGTCATTTTTTTAAGAGTGTCAAGTGAAAAGCAAAAATTTGATAGAAAGTGAGGAAGAAGAAATGAAGCTATTCAGTGATTGAGTTCCAACGAAAGTTGGGAGCTGTGACACCTCTTTCGGTTGTGGTTTGCTACAGTAATGAAAGTGGGTAAATATTAAAGGAAACTGTAAAGTAATATCATTTCTTAACACTATTTTTGCAAAGTAATATCATTTTTTAACACTACTTTTTGACACGTCTAGGTGACAATCAAACATCCAAGGATAAGACTATTAGAAGTGTAGGAGTATAACACTTTCGTCCAATGTATAATTGCCATCTAATTGTGTTATTAAAAAGTGGCGTTAGAAAATAATGTTCTTATTCCATTTTCCAAATACCAAACAGATGATGAGTAGCGGGCGTCCAGTCCGCCAATATTTCCAATGTGGCTCCCATAACTGATGGCATCGGATGCCTTTCCCTCGCACTGGTTTCCTTCTCTAGAACGTCGGCAAATAGAACAAGAAAGAGACGACAAGGATGAACCAGGTTATGACGTGCGAGCTGGCTCGCAAACGATTGGTGAACTATAGATGTATCTTCCTCTTATTATAAGGGAAAGCAAATGTGTGGGCGGCAAAGTAGCAACCGATGCAGCAAATTAAACCCCGGTGGGAAAGGATTTGATGGGCTGGTTCAGGCTGTGTCATCGTGATTGGTTTCATTGACCGGTGACCATTTTCTTTTCCTGCTTTTGAGCAGTGCAATGGAAAGTCGAATGATCCACATGGCACTGACCTCCCACTTGATTTGTCTAAACTATCACGCCAAGCATATTCTTACACTCTTAATTAGTACAAAAACTGCTCCGACAGAATAACTTATAGTCTTATACCCAAATTTGTTTGGTCATGTAGTACAGTAGTTAGAGGATCACATTAGCACAGAAAAGACCTGAAGTCAAAACCGGGCAACACCACCTCTCAAAGTAGGAGAATAATTATGCTTAAATTTTCCGTCCATTGAGAGCGACGTTTCCGTCAAAGACCGACAATGCCCCACCCCCGCTCTGCTAAATCTACAACTGACAACTGGTGGAAGCTTGAACTCTCATCCTCTCCAAGTAAGGAGAGAGGGGATTGGCGTCAGTGGCGGACGAAGAAATTTTGTCCAGTGAAGTCATTTGGACATTAAGTTATAAGTATGATTAAGTCAACGGATTCTTGGCCAGGTCATATAGGATCTTGAGTTGAATCAGTGGAATCTTAGATTGAATCAAAAAAAGTCTCAGATTAGACTGTTTTAAATTAAGCCAATAAATTTGACAAAATTCAATGAGATCTCAAAACCCCATGAATGAATGCTGGATCTACAACTGCCTGACGTCCACTGAGGTCGAAGTCCGAATGATTTTTCTGCAAGGGCCAAAATACGTGTACGTCAATTTGACCTCTGGAGTGGAAGGATCGGATCACTAATGCAGTTAGTCGTCACTAAAATCTGTACTTTTTATATAGTCTATAGTAGATGATAAAGAGTCTTCTTTATAGTTGGCGCTCCCGCGCGCAAAAATGGATAGAAATGTCCCAAGATGAGGCATAACCAAAAGAAAGTATAGACCTAAATGTGTAGGTGATCCACTCTCTACAATGGAGGGCTACTTAGGGTTGGCCTGGACTTTGGAAGGTATGGAAGCGTTCCTTCTATAGCGGGAGGTGAACCAAACTTGGTCCACCTTTCATTTTTTCAATATGGCATGTGTTTGTTGATTAGAAGTATTTTAAAAAGAAAGATTACGCTAAATTGTATCCGATGCCTACTCAGATATGAAATGAGCGGATTAATTGGATTTAGATCGTCTATGATTGATTCAGTTATTACGGTGGAAGGAAAGTGGGACCTAAAAAAGAAAAAGGTTTTTACTTTTTAAAATTTTTGGATCAATCAGAATGAGTGGAGTACAAGTGGTGTAAAAGAAATAAAGTAGACGATCTCAATCCGGATTAACTATTCGGGTGCTACCGGCCCTATTACTACGTGACACCGTCAAACATTAATTCCACATTTGAAACTACGTGAATTCTATCGTCAGCCTTAGTTCAAAATAACAAAATGAAGGTACAAGTTTGTCTTCCTAAGGCATTGTTTGACAACAAACTTCGGATTCCGGTGAATAGTGGGGGATAAAGAAGGATTATATGTATTAAATGTATATTTTTTTAACCTTAAAATAATTTTTGAGAATTTGACTTTAAAAAGAATATAAAGAAAAAAGGAGAAAAGAAAGAAAAAGAAAAAACTCACTTTCATAATTTTTTTAAGTTTTTAAAAATTAAAACGGGCCTCATGGAACCTACCTAAAAAGCCAACATTTAAGAATTTGTTTTTTTCTATTTTTATCTCAAATATGGCCTAAGAAAACTTTCTCAGCCTAAGAAAACTTTCTCATTCACCTCATATATTCCTCTTCTGACTAAAGTATTAGAGTAAATTCCTCTATGGGGAAGTCTCCGCGCACACACATGTGAGCAGATGTGCACGCACACCGCGCACTGATAAGTGCGCACGTGTGAGTCTCACCTGCGTGCGTCTACTAATACGTGGTGCACGCGCACATCTGCCAGCACAGGTGTGCACCAAGTGGAACTCTTCCTCTATACATTTGTTGAGGGCTTATCCTGACGTTCCCCTTTGTACGTACGCAGGGCCATCATCGAACACCATCTCTTCCCCGGCAATGTATGCGACTCCAAAGAGATCCTCCATTGTTCAACTTTTCTGCCACACCAGTGTCCAATCTAACAGGAAGAGAAGTTTTCAGTGAGAACTATTGACAATTCTACATAACGTGAGAACGTGTTAAATCTTGACAAGAAGAAGTTTAAGTTCGGCCATACCATTGCATGAGAGAGAAAGGGAGCCTACCATGGCATGGTTTCTTTGCAGCACCCAGTTAAACGTTAAGAAAGTTAACCCCAGGGTGGTGTCGGTGGAAGGTGGTGTGCATCATTCGTAGACAACGTGGGCATGCATGAAATGACATCGCACGTCCCATTCGAATAAGCAAAACAAAAGAAGACCACGACATGTTCTTTTCTTTACTTTTCCTATTCGATTCGCTTTCTGGGGAGGCCGGATCCCCTTTGCCCGCGTGGGCCCAATGGCTGCAAGATGAAGCTGCATAAACTTGGCAGCAAACAAATGGAACTGTTCGGAGACGTGAGCCAAAGTAGGACTCAAAGATGATACCCACAATCTCGAACACGTCCAGAGGGGATCCATGCCCCACACGGGCACCTCGTCTCCGGGGCTGACGTCGAGGTAGGAGAAGGAGTGTCAGAGTAGTCCTATATTGAAAAAAGGACAAAATTAAAAAATATTTAATAGATGGTGTCTATTCCATCAATTGTCTTAAGGTTTTGAGTTAAATAGTCTAATAATTTCAACATAGTATCAGAGCCTATTGTTACGAATCGGATCTCGCATCCCGTATTTGTAGTCCACGTGACAGAACTTAAAAGTCGGCTTGCATGTGAGGGAGCGTGTTAGAATAGTCCTATATTGAAAAAAAAGACAAAATCAAAAAGTGTTTAATAAATAGTGCCTACTCCACTCGTTACCTTAAATTTTTAAGTTGGATGACCCAATAACTTCAACAAGAAACAACACCAGAATCCACTATTGCCTATAACAATGAGCAAAACAAAGCCGACAGTGAGAAGGTAGATAGAAAATAAAAGTTACACAAAAGCAAGGAGTCACAACAGACAAGGGAAAGAAATATAGAAAGAAGCCATCAGTAGCCGAATTCCGGCAAAAGGAACACCTGAAGAAATCCCACAACGGGGAAACAAAATTGGGTAAGGCTTGTCAGATTCAAAGAGAAAGGGGGAACGGGGAATAGTGGTACAAGGAAAATAGAAGCCAGTGTCGAAGGAAAGTGGGGTTAGACAAAACAAAACAGAGAGAGGAGTTGGCGGAGGAAGAAAAATAGGGGGGAAGCATCCAGAGGATTGAGATGTCTATTCTATTTTTTCTACATCATTTGTACTCCACTTATTTTGATTGATCTAAAATATTTAAAAAATAAAAAATTTCTCATTTTTAGACTCTATTTTGTTTCCACCACAATAATTGAACCAATTAAAATAAGTGAAGTATAAATAGTACAGAAAAAATAGAGTAGACGATCTCATAGTCCGCCATGGAGCCGCGACGAATCTGCCACATGGCAATTTTTTGTCGAGGTCCACCACCAATGTCAAATTGGTGATGGATTGATTTAAAAGAAGTTAATTAAATCATGAAAGTGTCTCCCTTCTCTTTCTCATTCTGTGGGTTGTCTGATTTGAATTACAATGGTAGTAGAAAGACTGTTGCACTACTAAAAATTCACGTGGATTGTAATATTCTTTAATTAGAGTCCAATAAAAAATATTCTTCCACACATGGGCAACAATGCGCCCCCGGCAAACCCGGTGCACCGTAGGATCACCCCATCTAGGTGGGCTCACTCTCAATTATCTTTGGTTTACTTTTTTTTTAAATCGGCGGCCTTTTGATTTCCATCCCACAACTATATGTCAGCTACCAACGTTTGCAAAAGGGGCAGCAGATTCTATCATTATCCTCTCTCTCTCTCTCTCTCTCTCTCTCTCTCTCTCTATATATATATATATATATATATATATATATATATATCATGTTGGTACTTTCACTCTAGATCATATTTTGTCGTATTTGATCGACTCGTGCCGATTCAAACGACGCATACCGTATCAGGACGCACCTAAATCGGTACGGTTCAACCGAGTATGCAATTTAAGAGATCTTATTCATGTGACTAGGCGGAGTCTGTACGAGTCAACCAGACTCATTTTGAGTCATCGGAGATCCGAGTCGGTCCAACTCTTCGAGTCGGCCAAGAATCTTTGGCGAATTTCGGATGCCAAAGGTGTCCCAACACAAAAAGAAATATTTTAAAATTACAACATTTTTAACCATTAGATTATATTTATGAAGATGATTCAATTTATTGAGGTCAAGAACTAAGCAAGATCAGCATATACACTTTTGATTTTTTGTTGTAAAAGAAAATCCATCCTCTCTCTCTCTATATATATATATATATATATGTATGTTGTGGTGCAATTTGATATAGTGTGCGCTCATAGTTTTGGGCTCTTTCTTCATTAAAAATAAATAAATAAAATTTATCAAAAACTTCAATTACTCTTTAAGATTGTTTCCATCTTTTGGGATTTCATTTTCACCGTCTATCAAGTTTAATCATGAAATTCAATCTTAACCGTTCATTCCATACTTGTAAATTTCGATTTCAAAAAATTATGAAAAAGTGATCAAAACATAAGAAATCAGTCAGATTATTCTCAGGGTTGTTACCATCTTTTTAAGTTTTAGTATTTATCACCAACTTGCTCGTATAAGATTGAATGACAATAATCAATCCCAATACGATCCGAAGGTGAAATTTAAGTTAAAATTTTAAAATTTTATGATAATTTTTTACTTTTTTTCAACATTAAGAAACAGCCGAAATATAACGTACAATTTGACTGCGCACATGTCAGAAATGCCCTCTACAGCAACTATATTTCTCCAACGCTGGAGCGAACTGTTATCGCAACCGTACGGTGTAGTAGAGCGGTTTTAGACGATGAAAATAAATTTTAAATTTTAAAAGTTCACAGTTTCTACTTTCTAGGTCGTTTAGCTCTTTTTAAGTTGTACGTCGAAGGGGGTCGGATTTGTTGTGTTTAAATGAGCCAAGTTTGAACAAATAATGGATACTCCGTGGAGCTTGAGACGAATATAGTGTTAAAAATGATCTGCAATCGAATGGCTATTTTATGATAAGAGTTATTCTAACTGTACCACTTATAGTGCAGCAGCAGATAGCTGTCCACTTTTATATATATATATATATATATATATATATATATATATATATATATATATATTTACCTGTTGTTGCAGCTATCCTATCGAAGCCGATCAGATGACTGTCCACTTGTCATGCAGCAGCGTGGACAGAACAACACCTGGCTTAATAAATTTCCACCTAGAAAAGACCAGCACACGCATTCAGGTATAAATTCAGGTGTAAGATGCAAGTTTGGTGTACATAACTGCAGATTTTATGAGTGAAATGAAGGCCCACGAGGCCATTCGGTGAGCACACTTATGGGTTTAATCGATTGGTGTAGGCAACGCCCACGTTGAACTTTGCATTTCAAGCCACATCTCAGTTATTTATAGTACCGTAAATTATTATATTTCAAAATCAGTCGATCCATATGATACTTTTCTTAATTGATTAACTCAAAACTGTCGATAAAAATTAAAATACTGATAGTTCTAAAATCAAAACTTTTATTTTTTTCAAAATTCTAAAATCAATAATTTCAAAATGAATATTTCACGACGTTTTACAGCACATAGACGACGACCCCTAAGAAGTTCGCATGGCTAGGCGAGCCTATTGGGTCTGCTATGCGAGTGGGCTAAGGTGAGCCCGTTAGGTGCGCCATCCAATCCGAGATCTTGCCGGGCACAAGTCTAATCATTTGGCCTTTTTGTTCTAAATTTGAACCACCCAACAAATCAACCGGGCGAGATAGTGGCTAAGCCTATGAGACAATTTTGACCGCACAAGATAACAGTAGTCCGAGCTCTCTCCCATGGATAAGCTTTGGTACCATGGCTGGTTTGTTTCGGGAATAAGGGGTCAAATAGAATGACTTATGAGGTTTATTATGCTAATTTAAGTTTGAGAATGCGGACGTGTTATTCTTAACGCAGAAGCGTTATTTTCGGAACAAGTGGAATAACTTAACTCGCCTAAAAAGTAAAAACTATTTATTCTTAAAATAAGAAAAAGTACTCCAAAAAAAATTCTTGTTGTTCTAGGTATAAGAGATTTGGACATAAAAAATCCGAAATACCGTATCCATAAAACAAACAAGCCCTAAAAATTTTACAGACTGGAGAAAGAGGAAATCCTGCTGATAAAAGGGATGCTCGTCTTCAGCCATATACAATTTGACGAGATGAGATTTTTTTTTCTGCCTTATGGGATACTAGAATGCCCACACCGCCAGGGGATGCAACCAGTTCCTTCCTCTACCTTTCACTACTACTAATCACTCATAAATTTCTGCTGATAGGATGCTGGCTTTTATTTGCTCGAAGGTTACGGAGTGGGCTATGGTTTCTTGTAAAGGACAGAAGTAACTCCTCCATGTGTTTATTGGAGGGGTCCATCTTGGTGTTTTGTGCATGGGGCGTTTCTTTTGCCCTTCATCATTTTGTACATGCCCACCATTTTTTTATAATATACGTGGTACTATCCATTTAAAAAAAAAAAAAAAAGTACCGAGTCATTTATTTTAGTTGCTGACATGACCTTCTCAGTGAAAAATCCTTTTCGCTTGTATATATTAATAGATTGCAAAGATGAAAACGACCCATATTTGATTTATCTTAAATAAACAAAGTATGCTGGAACCTTTAATAAATATGAAAAATGTACGGACACAACAGTTTAGGACAATCGACCAGAATACATACAAGGGAGTAAAGGCAGAACGAAGAATGCCCATTTTTTCTATCGAATTTGCTTTGCTTTGAGAAGTCCAAGGAAAGAGAGGCGAGGGGCCACAAGATCCAGTGATTAAGACTTCGTTTGCGAAACTATCACTCAAAATTAACGTACTGTGATTTTGCAGAAATCAGGTTATGTCATTTTTTTCCCGAATGAAAAATTTGTGATAATAAATTCTAGAGATATCGAATTCTTACTCTTTTTTAAAGAAAATTACCTTTTCCAGATTCCCCTGTCGTTAAGAAAGAGGATAACATGAGAACCCAAATCTGACATCTTTTTTGGAGATGCCCTTTTCACTTACACCCTCATTAACATTCAAAATTTATTACTCTTGTATGCTTACTTCTTCCAATCTAGAATATTCCTATCTTTGGAGTTGTACATAATCCACTGTATCCAAATGTAATTTATCAAAATTTAAACCTGTTATAATCTCATAGGCGATTTGTTGATGTGGCAACTTTCAAAATTTAGACTCCGAAAATCTACAAATGAAAAAGTTTTCCCAAACAATGTCTAAGAGTCCAATTAATTGAATTGAATTGCACGTTTTTCCACCAACAATGGTAGAATTCCCAGTATCCAACTACTGCGACACCCCAAAGGAAATGGAAATGCCAGTTCAGAAATGCTGCCGAGTAAGAAAATAATAGATGATATTGAATGCGGCAAATACAAACCTCTAGCCATCATGTCCATAAATAATTACACATGGCATATTCCCCAAGCTACTGCACAACTATCGTTTCCCTTTCACAACACATGTAAAAGAAAAAGGGAAAAAGATCATTATACCCATTCAAAATTTGTTTCCTTTGGCAGAACTAAAGCAAGCAAACACTCAGAGGGATGAGGCGAAATTGACAACGACGAGCAAGCATCAGATGAGTTGGGGAGGATAAAGAGTAGCCTTGCCCACAAAGACGCCCTTGCTGGAATTTTGATCACTCCAGCGCATTCCCTTTGTTTCAAATATGAAATGAAGTCACGGAACTGCATAAAAATTTTGAGACACCTATTAGTTGATAACGTTGATGAAGAGATACGTATTTTTTTACAACGCATCACCACAACCACTAATGACAGCCATAAAGACCATAAACATAAAGCAAAATCACATTGATCTGGCGTTGATTTCATTAGGTATCAAGCTGACAACAACCAGCTCAACTGCACACCAAATTCTTACTTCAGGCAATCCGATTGTAAAGGCAACTACGCAAGTACAAAAAGGTTCTTTCATAAAGTTGCAGGCAAGAAAAACTCTTGCATTATTGATTCAGGAGGACAGATTAGCTTCATATGGAGACTGCTTCCTTCCCAGAAGAATTGATGAGATAATTCAGTGCAAACATCAGAATTTGCAATCAAGTTCCCAAGATAACATTGATAATGGCGAAAAAAATGTCATGTGTATTCAATGGCACAGGATTTCTTAGTTCAGGATGTCGTGCCCTGCCTTATGCTGCGGAGACCATATGGGAAAGAGAAACATAGTGTGTCCTCTGAAAGTGGATTGCACGTATCTACTGAATCTAAAGGTGAACAAAGCAGGAGACAATATACCTCACCCTAAAAAATAATCCACCATATATGAAAACACCACCACCTCCAAAGGCTCCATGCACGCACAAAAGCTCCCAGGAGAAAAATGCCTACACAGATATCGCACCTAGTGTAGCAAAGACAATCTAGACAAGAAAGTCCAAAGGAGAGAGCCATGCAGATCCCTTACGACCAAAACCTTTGACCAGCCACGGACATGATCACAAATGAAGGCAGTGAACTGCTCTACAGTCCTGCTTTTACTATGAAGAGGCGAAAGTTTCTCACACCCCAGAACCCATGCGTCCAAGCATGAATTCCAAGGCCTGTACCGATTGTTCAACAAAGCAGCCAGGTTTGCAGACAGACACATTAATCCATCGTCTGCATAACAAACCTCCAAATGGACATGGCAAAATGTCGGTGCGGTAGTAGACGAGTCAAATCTTCATCTGCCTCACTATATACGTATCAAGTGCATCTGATGCCTCCCGTGACATGAATCAATCAGGCACATGGTGGATGACCATTGGCAACCTTCCAAAGTAACCATTTCATGTTCAACGGACCTTTTTTCAGGATAACGTGGACTGTACCACCAAGATTATTGAAAATAAATAAAGAACGTACAATCAGCAGCACAAGAGATGTTCCTACCTATGAGAAATAAATTAAAAATCAGACAAACTCAAATACCTTATCCCAGGATTCTGCCGGGATACCTAAAATGTGATGTGCCCGGTGATACAAGGACAAAGCTCTAAGGGAAACGTTCTCAATGTAAATTTTACTTCCCCGGAATACAGCATCATTTCTTTCATGCCAAATACTCCATCAAACAACCTCCTTGATCCCCATCTGCAAATCCTATAAGTGGACTTCAAAATGAAGAAGCCATCTCTTTCCCATCTCCACACCTGTTTGCCTCCTATCTCCAGTCTCTCCTGTCCCCAAACTAAAGATAGGAGATTTCTGAGGCGGGCTATCTCCTCATGAAGTTTCTTTTGAAGGTAGGAATCCAGCTCCCTCCTCCGTTAGTCTATCTCACCAATTGAATGCTTAGCAACAGCAGTGTTTTGGGTGGAGGAGATGATGAATGAGTCTAAGAACAGGTCAGCTAGCAGCCTGCAACCACACCATATTTCCTACCAAAAGAAGATTTCTGCCCATCACCAAGGAACAAGGAAACTCTAAAATATACCACATCCTTTGCAAGCAAAATACCTTTCCACAGGCTAGAGACATGCACAATGGGAGCTGGGAGTGATGTCACAAATATTAAATCTCCTATAGACCTTTTGTTTGATGACCTCAAGTCATAAACCTTTGTCTTCCATATCCAGCTTCTAGAGCCATTTACACATCAATGCAAGGTTTAGATCCTGCAAGTTTATGATTCTCAAGCTCCCTTCCTCCTTGCTTTTTACAAGCTCTATCCCAGCAAATGTCAGGCCACCCAGTGCATCTCCCTCCACTCCCATGCCACAAAAAAATCTACATTGAATTGAATCTGTTTTTCTAACCATCGACTTGCAGAGATGAAAAACAGTTGAGAAATATATAGGCAGGCTAGATAGAACAGCCTAGCAAAGTAGTAAGCTCTTGACAATTCGCCATAGCCTTGTTTCCAGCCCACCACCAGCCTCCTATCCTTTTTATAGAGAACTGCTTCCCAGTCTTTAATGCAAATAGCAGCTTTGAGGGAGGAAGACCCAAATAAGTAATAGGGAACCTTCTCACTTTACATCTCATACTCCTGGCTGCCCAACTCACCTAGCCCGATCCAAGTTAACACCTAGGACCAAAACTCTCTTCAAGGTTGACCCTCAAATCCATTGCTTTCTCCACTAAAACTAATAATCATCTGATCACAAAAAGTTGTTCCCCCTCCTCCAATATAAACAGAATGGTATCAACAACATACTGGAGTTGAGTAATCTCTACTCCTTGGCCATAGCCAAAGAACACTCTGATGAGACTAGTACAGTGTGATATGTAACACATTCCCCTCACCCTTAAGATACCAGCACAAAAAGTAGAGAGGAAATGGATCACCCTGCCTCACCCCTCTCCCACTATAAAAGAAATTCATCTGTTGCCCATTAACAAAAACGCCAACCTAACAAGAAATTCATCGGTTTTCACCTACATAGCTTTGCTATCTATTCACCGCACCTCCATAACAGCTTCCAATATCAAAGCTAGCATCTTGGCAATAATTTACAGTCCCCATTCCTCATGGTAATGGGTCTAAAATTAGCCAAACAATCGGGCCCATCCTTCTTGGAAATAGCACCAACTAAGCCATGTTCAGACCTCTAAGGTGAGCCCTACCATCTTGGAACTCCTGCAGTATAGCTAAGTCATCCTTCATTAGATCCCCAAACTGTTGAAACAGAATGATAGAAAAAGCAACTAGGTCCTGTGGCCTTGTCCCCAACTAAAGTGAACACTGCTGACTTTAACTCCACGGTGAAAGGTCTCACCAAATCCTCAGGCTAAGAAGTAGGAACAGTAGGAACGAGCCCCTCCACAAGCTCCAGTCTTCACCTATCCTGCTCAGAGTAAAACATGCCTACGAATGTCTTCTTCTCTAGAAAGAAGTTAGTAACCTTTCTTCAAGATTTTAATAGCATTCCTCCTCCTCCCATAAGAAGCCACCTTGTGGAAGTACTGAAGTAGGCAGAAATATGATCCCCTTCTTTTACCACCCATCCCTCACATGTTTGTTTACTTCCAATGACTCCTTCGTACAAATGTCCTCATACTCTGCTTTGAGTTCTTGCCTTCTCACTCTCTCATCCTTCGTGACCAAGCCAGACTCTTCCAAGGTATCAAGGCCCCCTATTTGTAACAAATTGCCTTTCACTGCTTCCTCAGCGAATGCCCCGTCGACCCCCCATCTAATAAATCTTTTCCACAGATTCATAAGCTTCCGCAGGGGGTGTTTGCATTCTCAACATTTCCCCGGAAAGTAAAGAATCACAGAAAGTATTTCCTCGGGGAGTAAAAAATCACGGGAAGTATTTTCCCAGGAAACAAAAATACATGTTTGCAAATATCATAGAAAATGGGTGGGAAATAAAAGTGAAGAGAGGATCCAACACGGGGAGAAGGGGAGAGAGAGATGCAAAAGTATAAATAGAATCTTGGGAAATATTTCCCGATGGGAGGGGGTGGGGAAATACTTACCAGGGAAAAAGATAATATTCTGGGGATATGGAAAGTATTTCCACAACTAACTTTTACTCGGGTTTGCAAATCACATGAAAGTTAGTTGGGAAAATTTTAGCCAACGCACACGTCCTTACTAACCTGGCCGCAGGAGGTGTGTCGCAATGCACTCTACCCAAGCAATGGTGATCACCTACTTGAACTCATCCTCCTCAACCAGAACATCTCCAACCTAAAGATAGCTCTTCCTCATTCTCCCATTAGTCTTCACCAGAATGGGCTTATGAACTGGTTGTTCATGCACGAAGCACTTGGCCTCCAACCTAGGGAAGTGATTTTCTCAGTCTATAAACACAAGAAATCTGTCCAATCTTGACAAGTAAGAGGAGCTCCTTGGAAGTTGATGCCTGCAAAGGAAACTTCAGCAATGAAAGATCTCAAATCCTTAATTTCTCTTAAATAACAGGCTGCACTGGATCTCTTTACTCTGAAGGGCCCATACCCTGGGGGTGATCATCACCACCTCACCGTGTAAGCACCACAGTCTGTTTGCAGCCCTGTGATGTGCCTCCCAAAGCAAGCTTTTTATCCTTGGGTAGAGGTCCATGTTGCCTAAGAGATCCCAAGTAAAACCATATAACACATTCTGAAATAGTGACGGTGATCGCATGTCTTCCAACCTTCTTGAACCCTCCATACTTCGAGAACCATGTACTGCCACAAGATCAGAATGCCCCCTGAATCTCCTCCTATAGTCGACTCCAAAGTCCAACCCTCTATGTCAGTCAACCTTCTACCATCCATCTCTCTTAGAAGACTCTCCCCCCACCTACCCACACTTGGTCTCCTGAAAACATGATATCAATTTTGCACCCCCTTGCAGCTTCACTCATCTTCTTCTCATACCCACCCCAGCTCAAGCCCTTAAAAATCCATGAGCAGTAGCTAGGCACAAGTTCCAATACTATTTTGTCTCTGATGAAAAGATCCTTGACGTTTGTATCCATGCAAGAGGGGAAGATGTAGTATCTGCGGGTTTCAGATCTAGTTATCGGGTTGGGGATGGTCTGTTAGGTAT
The DNA here is from genome assembly GCA_030544215.1 of Zantedeschia hybrid cultivar. Taxonomy (NCBI): domain Eukaryota; kingdom Viridiplantae; phylum Streptophyta; class Magnoliopsida; order Alismatales; family Araceae; genus Zantedeschia; species Zantedeschia hybrid cultivar. The sequence continues at coordinate 20,293,013 of JARZZO010000010.1, forward strand.
TTTTAAGGGGGTTGCCTGTAGGGCTGGCAGCTCGCGAGCTGCTCGAGCTCAGCTTGAGTATGGCTCAATTAGGCTCGACTCATTCAAGAAAACGAGCCGAGCTCGAGCGTAAGATGAAGCTCGTTCCATTAAATGAACCGAGCTTGAGCTTTGTGGGGCTTGGCTCGAATAGCTCGTGAGCAGGCTCGAGATTCAAAATATTATATGTTGTTTTATCATATCCACTAAGAAGCAAACCACAACCACCCGCCCAGCCCCGTCAACAAGCTGCTATGCTAGTCTCCCGTTATAGGAAACTTAAGAGGGCATATAACTTTTTCTTGTTAGCGATGTAGGACTAAATTGTCCCATGGCTGCTACAACAAGCTTACAAAGTCATGGGCATGTGTGTACCTAGGACGTTTAGTCTCACATCGCCTGCCATAAAAAGTTGGCGCATGGGAAACTCTTTATAAGTGCCTTTGCTCCTCCTCATTCCTGTTGGCCGGTCTGGTTTGACTCAAAGAAACGGTTGAGCCGGACTGACTTAACTCAGTCTAATGGCCGAGCTAGGCTCGGGCTCGATTCGAGCTCGAGTGCGTTGTGCTCGAGACGAGCTCAAGTCACACTTTGGGCTCAAAGCAAAGAGAGCTCGAGCTCGAAAATTTTTTAACGAGTCGAGTTCAAGCATCTCAAAGCTCAACCGAGCTCGGCTCATTGCCAGACCTAGTTGCCTGTTAGATCTTATTCGCATTGGGGAAGGGTGACGCGTTTTGAAACGCGTCAACCTGTGCGGACGCCTCTCAAGGCACATGCATATGTGCCGTGCGGTGAGACCCTATCAAGCCATGTCAGGACTTTCTTATTCACATCTTCTAGACTTGACGTGATTTACAAGTCACATCAACAGGACGTGACGTGTTTTAGCGTCTCTCTGCATGGTTTTTGGTTGCCCCGTGGCTCCCTCCACGTGAGCGTGGCATGCCACTGCGAGGTGGAGGTGCCAAGGGGAGCGACATGTACGCCTTTTCTTTCATTCCCCTCTCACTCTTCCCATTCTTCCCTCCCTCTTCTCCATCTCTTCCTCTTTTCTTCCTCCTCTCCCACCTTCCTCCTCTCCAAGACCTTTCCCTCTCACCACCATCCACCACCACCACCCTCGTTTTCTCTCCCCCATACCGCGGACGACATATTGGCGGAGGTATGGTGGTTATGGCGGTGTATGTGGCAGCCTGGCGGTGCGGCGGCGAGGAGGCGGCAAGGCATAGTTCGTGGTAGCATGTGGGAACTGTGGGGACCTCGCCGATGGTAGTGGCAGCTCGGCGATGGGTCAACAACGCAAAGGGCCCCGTTGTGAGGTCAGGAAGAGTTCAAGGCATTAGGTAGGGTGATGGTCCTCCTCTAGTACTTAGGAACCCCTAGAATCCATGGTACGATTTGAACCTAAATCCATGTTTTGATGCATGTTTCATAGTGATTTTCTATGGGTTGAGTTGGTTTTTATGTGGGGAATGTTTAGGTATGCACGAGGAGCTCAGGTTTTCCCTCTTCTTGTATTTCTTAAGGTTGTTCGGGGTAGCTAGGAGGAGTTGGGTATCACCTCAGCTCGGAGACTAAATTGCGTCAAGGCTAGAGGACGCTTTTTGAAAGGCGTCACCATAGTTGGACGTGATTCAGCACCCTAGGTCCCAAACTGGTGGGTTAATCTATTTGACAAATAAAAGGTTTAGTTGATTTGTGTCACTCTTGTCAAACGCATTTCAGACAAATCCATTATCTATTAAAGTAGGACTACCCGAACTGAATGGCCATGTTTGAGAGACGCAATTTGAATAGCGTCTGCCTCAGGAGACGCAATTTGAAACAGAAGGTTAATAACCCCTAAAGCTACATCATTTACGTAAAGTAATATAAAATATAGTAGTCTTGTATAGATTATGTACCTTATTTTCTAATGTAAGGGTTAATTATATTCCTACACGCTTCCATGCTTCGATCATTCATGGGAGTGGATTTTATGCTATGTTTTCCGTGTTGAGATCCAAGAGTGACATCTTCTACTAGTAATACACTTGGTGGCTTTGTGCACATTGTGACCTACGAGAACATAGGGCACGTGTTATCCCCATGCACTTCGGCGTGATTGTTTTGAGCCGGTCCCAGGGCCCTCGGTTGTGTAGCCTCGTCCAGACATTTAAGGGGAATCCAGCCGTTAGGACAATAGCTTACTACTTGTGTGCACACGTGACTGGGGGGTGTGGACTTTGTGTGAACTTATGGGTCCCAATTTGTCTTGTTTTTGTGACTCACTACCTCACTTTACATGCATCCGAAGCCTTGTAAGGGTAGACAGGCGTGAGTGTTGGTTGAGTTGTAAGTCGCCACGTGCGCAGTCAACGTGAGAGTGGAGAGGAGAGTTAGCACTAGTGTAGTGAGTATCTCGTCATTTTGAGGCTAGGAAGCAGGAATACCTATGGCCATGTGACAGCAATAGCAATTTTTATTACCTGAGTGGTTCTAACTGTCTTAGAAAGATTTGTGGTTTCTTACATGCACTGTCGTTTCACTTCAATTTAGTTATGTTATTAGTTGTGGCTTTTGCCACTTTCCTTATATTTTTGCCCCTGCTAGTCTGTGTGGGTGTGTGAGAGGTAGGGATCACAGGATACTACTCAGCCTGTTGAGTTGTGGCTCACTCCCGAAGTCTTGGCAGGAGTAAGGGTGTGGTCTTCTCTCGTATGACACATGTCAACTGCTACGATTTTTCCGGGGTATACCCTGATGTAGTTGTACTTCTCTTTTGGGCCTATACTATGTTTATGACATTTTGTGGACTATGTAATTATTGTTGGACTGTACTCAAACTGTACTTTTTTTTTTCTTGCTATTTGCTTTTCTTTAATTGGTCTGATAATTTCCTATTTAGCATAGTTTGTCATTTACTTCACTAGACGTGTGCGATTAGACCCGAGTGCAAACCCAAAGGTAATGATCTGATACCCATGTTGCGCCAGTTTCTGAACCAAGTGGCAGGTCGTTACAAAAAGACTGTCAATTCCCCCACCCATCCTCAATTACCTCCTCCTTCTCGATCGACTTGTTTGCCTTTGCCATGACTGTCAAGGAGCCTACCTAGGCGTCACCTAGGTGGCGCCTAAACGAAAAGGCATTTTTAACAGTCTAGGTGCCAATGTGCCTTATCGAGCCTTGAAAAGGCGGCCCAAAGTGCCACCTAGGTGGTCCAAGGCGCCACCTAGGCAAATGCAAGGCGTACCAGATCCTTAATTATTATTATTTTTAAAATTTGACCCCTCCCTCTCTTCCTTCCTCATATATATATATATATATATATACAACGCCGAAGTACGGTCAGGAGATTTCATACGGTATGGGTCATGTATGGGTCGTTAGATATGCATCGGACGGTCTCTGTCCATTTCTCTTCCGTGAACTAAAGGGAAGCGAAAAAGATGCACTCATGCGAAGCATGGTTTGCCGTATCGTACTGGATCAGGCCGACTAGTACGAATCGACTAGTATATGGACGAGTCCTAGTCGCTGAGACGGTTAGAGTCTCCGAGTCGCAACCAACTCGAGCCGACTCGATCCGACTCAGTCCGACTAGATGTGACTTATATGTGACTCGTGACGACTCGTGCGATACGCTACGATCCGACATAGGTCGTTGTGATTCGGCTCAAGCCTATTCAATGTGACTTGTATCTTATTAAGTAAATTCTTTTTTCTAATTTGGTAAGTAATTGAACTTTTTTCTCTAAGTGGTAAATAATTAGACTTTTTTCTCTAATTTAATAAGTGATTTACACTTCTCTATTGATTAATAGGGTAGATTTCTCCTAGATTTGAATCAAAGTCATTGTCATTAATAAACCACTAGAGTTAAAAATTTATTTATGTCATAATTATTCACAAAATTAAAGAATATGAAATAGAAAACTAAAAATAAGTCTAAATCGGCCTGACTCATTTGAGTCGGAGCGAGTTAGCCCGAGTCGGAACAGTACCATATCGCATTTGGGAACATACGATCCGATACGCATCAACAATACAGGAAACCATGATGCGAAGTTGACTATCCCGGTTTTACCCTTTGTTGTCCCAATCTTTTCTGTCATGTCGTCCCGCATCCTTGCAAACCCTATCCTGCGTAGGGGCCGCTAATCTGACACCCTTTCCCCATTTCCCAATCCATCCCATACTCCTCTTAGCCACTGCGTCTCCGGTCGACATTCTACTCCCATGATGAGGGCATCAGGTAGCTGCAACTGCACTTCAGATTCTTCAAGAACTCTGCCCGCTACGTCATTATCAACAACAGAGTAGGCAAATTCTAGGGGGTCGTCTAGTTCATATCTTGGCTTTCTGGAAGATTTCAGGCCCTTTGATGTTCTGGCCGAAGGCCATCTACAATGCCGTAGACCAAACCCATGCTGATGCCGTGCCGGCGACTAAACCCAGTCTATATGAGTGTCTGTACATAAATATCTTTGTTGAGGAATGAGGACCAACAATTCAGCAAGAGATGTCTAAGGAATCTCCAAGACTCCAACACAAGACATGGTTGGAATTTGTTTACTGCTATTTACAGTCACGACTCACGATGTCTCGTTCACTTCACTTGTTGACCTTTTTGAAGGCAACCAAAAGCCACTTTCATTCATTAATAATAACAAAAAAGTACAAAGACAGAAAAATAAAAACTCAATATAGGTCCACTAAGATAGTAGACATACAAAATCCTAGAGACCACAAAAAAAAAAAAAAAAAAAAAAAACAATAAGAGTACAGCCCTTCTTTACAAACAAACCCCTCAGATAAAAACAGATTTCCATTGTACAATTTTTGAAACAATTACAGAGTCTGAAATCTTATCCCCATATCTTCTGAAATGTTATTCTTGTATAGTTCTCAATAATCCATGTTGGACAAGAAAACTGGTTCTTGAAAATCCTAGAATTTCTCTCCCTCTAGATAGCTCATATCATAGCTGATAACAAAGGTTCCCACAAATTTAGTTCATGTTGATGTGGACACAGCTGATTCCAGGTAGAAAAAAGGCTGCCAACCAAATCAAAACAGCCTTGATTTCTACTAGAATTTTGAAAAAAACCTTCCAAATAACAGCCATAATTCTACATTTAATGAAAAGATGATCCACAGTCTCTACAAATATCCCACAGAATAAACATAATCTTTTGTCTGGGGTTAAAAACCTGAGTTTATCCCCTATAGGTAATCTTCCTCAAGCCACTTTCCACATAAAAATTCTAATCTTTATGGGAATGAATTTATTCCAAACTTGAAAAGCACAGCTGACCTTGACTCCTCCTGAATCAATAAGCTTAGCTGTAGAACAAACAGAAAACATGCCTTTTGGATCCCATCTCCAACACTTGCTATCTTTCCTCTCATGTAGTCCATGGAAACCATGAAGTAACTGGTTGAGCTGAAGAAATTCTCTCTCTTCTTCTACAAAGAAGTTTCTAGAGAATTTAAAGTCTCAAAATCTTGAGATAAAGAGATATGGATCTCACTGATGCTTAAACTCTTGTTAGCTGAAATATTGTACATGTTAGGAAATCGATCCTTAAGAGTTATTCCCTCCTTTCAAGCATCTTTTCAGAATTTTACACTTTGACCATTACCCACAGTTATAGAAGTAGAGCAATTATAAAGATCCAGATTCTTTAAAATATTCTTCCACACATTTGACATAGTACCTCTGAGCTGAAAACTGTTAATCCATACTTCATTTTGGACAAAATATTTACTTCGGATAATTCTTGCTCATATGGATTGATCATCCCTCTCTACCCTCCACATCCCTTTTACCAAAAAAGCTTGATTGATGTTCTGAATTAATACTAAACTTGCTTCCCCTTCCTCTGTACTTCTGCAAACAAATTTCCATCATATATGATGACCTCCCTTCATTTTCGGATTTTTACCTTTCTAAAAGAAAGATGCTCTAATTGCCTCCAATTTCTTGCAAACTGTTTTAGGGATAGCAAAGATGGATAGATAGTAATTAGCCAAGGTAGAGAGCACTGATTTGGATAAAATCCATCTCCCCCCTATTGAAAGAAGGGATCATTTGCATCTTTGAAGTTTTAATTCAAACATTTTGACCAAAAGATTCCAATCAGAGCATTTTAGCTTCCTGTTAGATAGAGGTAATCCGAGATATGTAATAGGGAAAGAAACAGATTGAACATATATCAAATTTGATATAACATCCTTCTTATCCTCTGAAACATTACTCCCAACATTTCACTTTTTGAGAAGTTGATTCTAAACCCAGTTACAGCTGCAAGAATTTTCAGCAAAATCTTCAAATTAACAATCTTTTCTTCCTTCGTGGATGAAAATAAAATTGTGTCGTCTGCATACTGAAGGTGAGAATATCATCTTCCATCCTTCTAACTTTGATATCCTCAATAATATGACATTCCCTTGCTTTATTCCATATTGTACTCATGACATGGCCCACCATAATAAAAAGAAGTGGTGATAAAGGATCACCTTGCCTTAGTCCACACGAGCTACCAAAATAGCCATATGGAGCTACATTGATTAGGATGGAGAATTTTGGTGTCCCAATGCAACTTGCTATCCAGTCTAACCATTTTCTTCTAAAACCCATCAATTGCATTTCCCTAAACAAGCATTTCCAATTTATTATGTCATAGGTCTTTTTAAAATCAACTTTATATACAACACATTCTTTGTTCCTACTCCTTTGATCATGTATGCACTCATATGCTGCCATGAAATTATCAAGAATGTATCTGCCCTGAATAAAAGCTACTTGATTAGAGTCTATCACCTTTCCGATCACTTGCTTGAGTCTAATAGCCAAAGCCTTTGTGATGATTGTAACTTCCATTTTGCAAACTAATAGGCATGAAGTCACCTAACCCTTCTGCACTTTCCTTCTTTAGAATAAGAACTATATATGTAGAATTAAGGCACTTTATCTTCCAAGGCCTCCTCTCAAATTCTTTTACAACTGCCATAATATATGTCTTAATGACTTCCCAAAAATGCTGGTAGAACCCCATTGAAAACCCATCTGGTCCCATAGACTTATGAACATCCATACTGAAAACTGCATCTTTAATTTCCATTTCAGAGAAAGGTCTAATCAGGTTATCAGCCTGCTCTGAAATCTACTTGAACAAATTTAATCTTATCCATGGTCTCCATTCCTCCTCTTCTTTGAACAATTCCTCAAAATACTTAGCTGCAGTTGCTCCCTTTTCCTGTTCCTCATGTATAGTTTGATTGTCAACCTTCAAATATTCTATCAGATTTCTCCTCTTTTTTTCACTTGCCATCACATGAAAATATGAAGTATTTTTGTCTCCCTCATTTAACCATAGTTCAATAGCACTTTGCTTCCACTTAATTTCTTCCTTTATAGACCAATCAAGAAAATGTGGTTTTTTTTGTCTCCTACAGTAAAAAATCTACTTTATATAACAAATCTTGATCAAACTTTGTCTGAAAATCTTCAATCTCTCTGAACAATTCTTTGTGTACCCTAGCTGCTGCTCCAAAGGTACTCTCACTCCATGTTCTTAGTTTATCCTTCAGTCGTTTGAGTTTTGAAGCCAAATTATAGCAAGCATTAGATTGTATAGGGGCTTCCTTCCACCAAGAAGATACTAGCTCAAAAAAGCCTTCATGTTTCATCCAGGCCAACTCAAATTTGAATAATCTGATACTATTCCGCTTATTATCTCCAACTGAAAGTAATAGAGGAGTATGATCAGATATGACTCTAGGCAGCCCTTTCAAGGAAAATCTCCTAAACTTCTACTGCCACTCTGGAGTGATGAAGAATCTATCAATTTTTTACTTGATCCTAGCATTGGATCAAGTAAAATGCACTGTTGTGTAATTCACTTCAATAAAGTTACATGCATTTACCCATTCTCCAAAAGTATCCATCTCTGAATTCCATTCTAACTGATTCTTTCTTTCATCAGGGAACCTAACAGCATTAAAGTCCCCTCCTACACACCATGCCTCTGCACTTGCTATCTGCAAATTCTTTAATTCATTAAAGAATTCTATTTTCCCTTGTATATCCGAGGCCCATACACACCTGTAAATGTCCATAGGATATTATTCCCTTTTAATATAAGATCAAATAATATACTGAAAACACCCATTTTGGTACTGCACCATTGAAGAACATCTTGATCCTAAAGTATTAATATTCCCCCACTCAGACCATCAGTTGGTTTTACTGTCCATCCTCTAAGTTTGTTAGCACCTATTCTCTTAATCAGTTCTCCATCTTTCTTTACACCCTTGGTTTCTTGTAAATATATGAGCTGAACATTATTTAACTGGATTAATGATCTAACCCTTCCCTTCGCACTGCCATTCAATCCTCTGACATTCCAACTGACTATGTTCATGGATAAAGAACACCTTTACCCTTTTCACACAAGGATGGCAGTACCGGTACCGGTACCGGTATCGGTGGGTACCGGTACCGGTACGTACCGGTCCGGTACCGGCCGGTATCGGCCCGGTACCGGCCCAAAACCAGTCCAGTACCGGCCGGTACCAGTCCGGTACCGGCCGGTACCGGCCCGGTACCGGTCGGTACCCACGGTACCGGTGCCGGCCGATACCGGTACGTACCGGCCGGTGTACCGGCCGGTACGTACCGGTATCGGCCGGTACTGCCATCCATGTTTTCACAGCCTTTCCTAAGCCTTAGTCATTCAAACTGCACATTACTTTGAAGAAACGAAAGTTCTCTTGTGCCAATCTTCACACCACTGCCATTGCCTTTTCTACTGGATCTTGTTGCAAGGTTCAAGTCCCTTCAAATCTCTCTCAAAAATTTTCTAACCACTTCTTCTTTGCCAGAAAAAGATATACCAACCAGGCCACCAATGTTCTTTATAATATAAGCTGACCACTCCCCATTATCTCCAAGATTAAAAACCGCAAGGGGTAAACAGTCTTCAGCAGGATAATCTCCTATCACAATGATTGTGTTACCATCTTCATTACCTTCAACCTGTCCGTGCCTCTGAAGCTAAAACTCCTCCGTTTGAAACTGCATGATTGCTTGATGACCATCTATCACTAACACTTCCTCGACCATATTCTTCCCTTATAGACCCAAAAGGGAAGTTCCACAGACCCTGGCTATAAGCACCGTCCCCATTAACCGTAGAACCGACCAAAAGAAGCTGCACAGAAAGTGTATCCCTCCCTATCATAACCCCCGTCTCAGCTTGGAAAGCTCCAGACGCGGCGGAGATGGGAAGGGGTAGTTGCAAACCTGCCACCGTCCTCGGAGAGGCCTGCTCCCAAAACCTCCCGTCAGCCCACGAACCAGAGCTGTTGGTATCGGGTGAAGAAGAAAGGTCCGACTGGGTCCATATTGGTTTAGATGAACCCGAGACAAACCCAGAAGAAGACCCGCATAACTTACCCGATACGATAAAACCGCTCTCACTCGGCGACTTACCCGCTAACAAACCCGGGCTAACCTGAGCCTATTCATCTTCCTTACCCAACAATACTGAATCACCCGCCGATTTCCTCCTCCAATCAGTGTCGTCCTCCATTGTTTGAAAACCGATATCTTTCCCGCTCCACCCTGCCACCCTCGCCTCGAACACAGCCACATCCTCGAGCAGCCTGCCAATCTTCCCCAATATCCCAGAATGGTCATTATTAGGAGCATCCTTCAAGAAGAACTGTAAGTGATCTACGGCGGTCTGGTTCCCCGAGATGTTTTCTCTGAGCGGTCGACTCTCAAAATCCCCACTCGGAAGAATGGCCTGAGTCAAACTCGGCATTGACTTCTTCCCTAACAATTCCTGGGTTATGGTCTTCTTCTTGAAATGAGATTTCATCTCCCCTGTTTTGGCCACCTTCCCCAGTACTCCACTAAAGGCAGTGCAGCGAACCTTCTCTGAAGCTACAATATCCTTACTTCCCCTGGATTGATCGTTTGACGATTCAGAAGCATCTCGGACTGCTTGGTTCCCTAAAACACCCTTTCCTAAAACTTCCTTTGATACCGATGAAGCTTCGCTCACATTCTTGTACTTTTTATATTCTACCACCACCTCTGCCCAAGACCAGTCTGTAGATTTATGAGCGGGAGAAGAAAGAACAGTCCTAGTATCTTTGGTTTCTGGCAGAACATCCACCCAGAAAACTCTCCCTTCTACCAAAATCTTGACCCTCGAAGGGACAGCCAGTAGGCAGTCAACTTCGACCAAAATTCTAGCAAATTTGAATTGTTCCCCCTCCAATAAGCTTACATCGACTCTTCTGAGGATACCAAATTTTGATACAATGGTTTGAAAAGTTGTTGCATTCCAAAAATGCAGAGGAATACCCAGCAGCCTGACCCAGATTAATTTGCCCTGTTGTGCTGGGACCGTCGCCACCTCCAAACTTCACTGAGAGCATCTGAACTTCAGCACACCCAACTGGATCTCCTTAATGGTCGAGACCTCCTTCCAATCAAAGTCTTCAACACTAACTAAAAAAGCTTTCAACGGCAATTCCTTGCACCACCATTCCTTCACCACAAGCCAACGGCGATGAAGATGTTGACGCAAAGTACTGGCAGAGACTTCAACGCCAGCATTGCCACAGCCTTCTCCTACCAGCAAGAGGACCAGACAACCTTCCAAGAATTTCTTAGCTTCTACGGCCTCCTGTGACAGGGAATGGCCGTAGCTGCTAGCTCCAGCTGGTTACTCCGAGGAAGCACCATAGGGGAGGACTCCATTTCCTTCTCAACAGATCTGGCCGCAGCTTCCTGATGCAAAATGGCATGGAATCCGATCCCCTGTCTAGAATCCTTCCTTCTACAAAATTTTATTCTATGACCCTCTCCCCCACATTCTAAGCACCTAATCTTAGCCTTACAAACATTCACCCAGTGGCCTCTGCTGAGCACCTAATGAAAACGTCTTTCTCCACAGGAAGGGCGGATGAAAGTTTCGTTGCAGAAGATCTCAGCACAGGCTTCTCCCTCCTCCCTCTAACCTGAGTCCAAACTCCCTCTTCTCCGTTCTCCCTCCTCTCCTCTCTCCACTCACCGCTTTCCATCTGGGCAGTATTTCACTTGTTACCTTGTTAGTGCTTTCTTGCAAGTTGCTGGTCTGGAATCCCAGGTATTGTCATTCTTGCTGCATTGTGTTGTAACATAATCCATCCGCAGGCTGCAGGCACACCGGTAATAATCATAACACTATAAAACTCAAAAGACCATGAATGTCTGGGGAGATGCACCAGAGATACTTAAATGTCAAACAAAGATGCAGTGGTTGGAAGGAGACGTCCGGCCCTGTTACATCTGGAGGAATGCAGGATGGCAGCAAAAATAGTGGGTTGGAGGGTTTCCGATCGGTAAAATTGGGATAGCTGGGTTCACACGAGTGTGTCCTTTCAGCTTCAGTTTTGCTGACGGGAAAGAAATGGACGGAGACCATCCGATGCATATCCAACGATATATTGTGTGTGTGTGTGTGTGCGTGCGTGTATTTTTCATAATGTCAATGTTAGTCTCACATTAAGTCAATTGTTGGTATTATTTTCTTGTCATATTAAGCAACTTATTGGTGTTATTTCCTTGTAATATCAGTGTCATGCCAAATTGCCAATGCCATAGTAGTGTTATTTTCTTACGTGTTTCATCTAATGTCAATATCTCTCTCTCTAATTTCTTGTGTTAATCTCTCTCTCTCTCTCTCTCTCTCTCTCTCTCTCTCTCTCTGTAATTTTTATGTAAAAATCGATGTTAGTCTCATATTATGTAGGTTGTTAGTGATGTTTTCTTGTCATATTATGCAAATAACTAGTGTTATTTTCTTGTAATGGTAGTATCAATATTAATGTCATGTCAACGTCATAATAGTGTTATTTTCTTGCAATTTTCATATTAATGTCAACATTAATGTCATATTAAGTACATTATTATGAAGTGTATGCCTAGGCAAGCGCCTAAGCGCTTAGGCGGCCAGAGAACCCGACTACGCCTTGGGTCGCCTTACCACCTTGATAACTATGGCCTTTGCATCATTCTCCTTACCCATCATTCCTAATCTCCATCCTCTCATCATCCTGGTCCCCATATTCCCCTCTTCAAATAGATCATGCATGGAATCATCATTCTCGAGTACGCCTTGGGTCACCATACCGCCTTGACAACTATGGCCTTTGCATCATTCTCCCTTACCCCTCATTCTTGATCTCCATCCTCCTCATCATCTGGCCCCCATATTCCCCTCCCTCAAATAGATCATGCATGGAGTCATCCAAGGTCTCCACTTCCCATTGTTGTCCTTTGTCCCTGTGTACATGGTTTGCCCCCATATTGCACCACTAGACAGGTTCCGGAGCCCACCCTGAAGGAAGGCTCTTCATGTGACTCCCTACCAATCCAAGTCCCAAGTTATGGGATGAAGAAGCTGTGGAGGGGAGTACCTACAGTGATACCATCACTCTAAGGTAGTTATCATGAAAGGATAACTGAAAGTCCACTCATAGTCCATGTAATGTTGTCAACTGGTGGACCACTTTGTAAAGGTAGGCAATCTAGAAGGCAGTGTGGTGAGAACATTACAATGCCATGACAATGGAGGTGCTCTTGTTACACCCTCCACAGATGCTCGTTCCTTTTCATTTTTTTAAGGAAAGATTGGATGTACAACCAGTTTATTAAACAATATTGCAAAGACAATGGAGGTGCTCTTGTAACATCCTCCATAGATGCTCTTTCCTTTTCATTTTTTTAAGGAAAGATTGGATGTACGACAAATTTTATTAAACAACATTGCAAAGTTAACAGGTAATAAAGGTAAGGTTTCAGTGAAGACTTTAAAAAAAATAAAACAAAGTTTAGGAAAGAAGTCAAGAGATGTACACAACTACACATGTATACATGTTTGGAGTACTAGAATATTCTAGACACGTTCCATTGTCTAGGGAGAATTGGAGCCTCTGGATCAAGTATTTTCATCTAGACCAATGAATTATATTGAATAATTATGAAATACATAATATCAACCATTAATGACTATTTACAAAAAACAATTGAGAGACATACCTTCCCAAGTTAAAAGATCCCATTTTTCTTCTATATAATTGATTGCCATTTTCTTCCTCCCCATTACAGCCTTGGTAATGTTGCACCATATAAATTGAAGATTTAACTAATGAAAGTTTCTTTTATTTTTGTATGAGTTTTATGCTTATGCTCATCATTTTTTGGGGATTTTTACAAACAGGTCCTTATGATTTAGTATAATTCCATATATATCCCTGTAAACTTAACATTTACAAAGTTAGCATCACTTGTACCAGCCCTAGACTAAGGTCAGATGCTGCCGACTCAGCATACCTTACCCACCACCATACACCCTCCCCTCGTAGTCCCCCATGAGTCTATCTTTTTTCCCCTTCCACTCTCTATTTTTGACATTTTCATTTCATCAACAGGACAATTCTATACGCAAATGTACATGTAAAAAAATAAGCCACCAATGGCCCACATCGGTGGCTCCCACATCCTCCTTTTTTGAAAGTGGATAGTTCCGCAATTGTATTAAATGAAAAGGAGAATTACAAAAGAAAGGGGGATGTACAAGTATAAGAATCATCATCCAACAACCCCATATACAAAAAAAGGACCAAAAAATGGTGAGAGCCTGTCACACCCCCAAAGCTAAACCAAAAACCCAAGAGGACACAACAGCCTTGAGGAAGAAAGGTACAAAGGGGCCAGAGATAACAGAGAAAGGGCCATCAATATCATGTTAATTCAAGAAAACCCAACAAAGAAGAGGAAGATAAATTTGCTCCTAGGGATACTCGGGCCCATTCCCTAAGCTTGTCACATCTTCCTAGGATTAGCTACCCCAAACGCCTATCCCTACCTCTGGCAACCAAACTGGAAGGTCTATAAGGACAACACCTATAGAAATGGCAACGTCCTCCAAGAACTGGCCCAAGGGGTTTGGTTTCTCCGGAGAGGATGGAATCCTAGGACACATTTGAGATCACACTTCGGGGGATCCAGGCTGGCCTACGATCCTTAGTCTCCAACTACCAGGTTGCGGCCAAGTTCTTGGAGGACCATGAGGAGTTGGGGAAAGCAAACGCCCAAATTCGACTTACGGCCAAGCTCAAGGATGTGATGAAGGTGGTCAAGGTGGAGAAAAAGAAAGCCGAGAACACGGAAGGTCAGGCTGCCAACTGCAAGGTGGCTAGACTTTTGGCGAAAGGTCAAGCGGATTCGACGGACACCTCAAAGAGGGTAGGTGGAGGTGGTTGAGGCTCAACTCCCACAGGAGCTCAAGGAAGATAAGGTCTGAGCAGCAGAAGTTGAGTCCCAAGTGGCCCAAGCAGTCTTCGCATTTAAAGACTCTAAAGAGTTCTTAAACGACAGCCTTGTGAACAACCTTGAACAATATATGGTGGCTATGAGGTTGGGACGAAGAAGGGCTTCGTTACCAGGTTCAAAAGCGGCAGTTTGCCAGGCGGTGGGGTCTTTTATCAGTGTGGAGGGGCTCATTGCTTTGAGGCAAGGGGACCTTTAGTACTACACTGACAAGGAGGACAGGGTCATCGACCATACCGAGTCTCCCTGAGCCAATGCCACTCCTCACATATAGGGGGAGGAGAGCCCTGCCATTTTGGCACCAGGCACGAGGGGTATTTTCAGAACTCCATCCAAAGTCAAAACAATGGGAACCCTTGGAAGGGCACCCCAAGTGCGAGATATCATTACCCCGAGACATCTCCCAGGAGTCGATGGCACAGGTAACCTACCCGATGCTTAAAAAGGCAACGCCTGTCCAGAGGGACACAACCGTCATGGGCAATGATGTCCTCCTCATTTAATGCCAGGCCCTGATCGAGCGGAATGCCAATAGGGGCAGACAACCCATTTGTCACCCCTAGGCCCTAGAAGATGCATTTTTCACTTCCACTCTCAAGTGCTCGGGCTGGACCCCCAAAGTCCCAATTAGACCTACTATCCTCCCATGAGGCCAGAAGAGGGGCCCTATCGCATAGCCCACCTACTAGCGCCGCAAGCCAAAGTGTTTGATGGTCAAGAGACCAGGGCTCACTTGGGAGTCCTGCAGTTACCCGAGAACTTAGAAGATTTCTAGAGAGAATGTTGAGCCTCTCAGACTTAGCAACTACAACAAATAGCAGTTAGTATTGCCTATTATGGGAATTCAATTCGGAGTAGTTATGCCCACGATCGAGGCGATTTACACCTAATCATTGGAAGTAACTCCCCCGCGAGAATCATGGGATTATGAATCCATAAGGAAACTATGATCTGCGAGGGGACGTGACCACAGAACCTATAGGGTATGAACCTTCCATAATCAGTGCGACAACCCTCTCCTTTAAAGAAGGGAGGAGGTGGCCGACTAGAGGTATGTGCACTCTGCCCCGAAAATCCTAAAGCCTTTTTCTGCTTTCTTTGGCACTGGCTGATTAAAGCATCAGAGGGTTCTCTCCTAGGACCACCTGGGGACCCCGTGAATGCTTCTCTTCATCCTATTATACGCCTCAACATCGTCCACATACCAACAAATCTAATCGTGGGAGCGAGGTTAGTCAATTGGGAGCACCAACCCGATTTTAGTGCCCTTTTATTTATTTTATTTATCGGAATATCTCTCAAGAGATTTAGTTGTTAATATACATTTTTTTGTAGTAAAAGTTACATGTTTCCTTTTTTTAATGCCATTCATGTTCTACAGTGCAAATATTCACTCTAGCTGCTAACTATGCAACTTTTCCAATCTAAAAACCTGAAGATGTGAGCAAGTTAGATTCACACAAAGAGAAGGATGTCTAATATTTAATATGACAAATGAAAAGATAATACATGTCTAATATTCTTACTAAAGTAACCCTGCACATAGCATTGTTTACAGTAATTACCTATGCATTGCACCTAGAAGGTATTTTTCTTTCTAAAGCATCTCTCAATATGGTAACACATTAATTAATATCATAATTATATTAAATCAATGCATTATATTGCACCTATAGGGATTTTCCTTTCCTAAATTTCCATCTGTTGCACCTACAAGTTGGATTCATAATTGCACGTGTTATTGCACCTACACAATGCATAATGTATGCTCCTATTGTGGAGATAATGTCTAATGGTCATATTTGTTGAAATAATGAATCATTAATTTTTAATCAAATATTAAGAATTAAGAATTAATTTTTAAAGTAGAAGATATTATATTCATAACTTTTGTTCAAATAGCATTATTTATTGTCAAAAAAGTAATTTTTTAGTTTTTTATATTAAACAACTAAACACAAAATTCTTATAAGTATTTATTAAATTTAAAAAGTACTAATATTAGTTAATTAATGAATCCCTCATTTTTAAAATGTGAAAATTTTGCTTTTCCAATTTGTAAGAATTCTGAGATATGTCATCATTCCTCTTTCATTTATTTATTTATCACAATATCCCTCAGGAAATTTAGTTGATAATATAAACATCTTGCAAAAAAATTGCAAATTTGTCTTTTGATGTCATTCGTATTTGGCAAGCATTTTGCAAACATTCATTGTAGCAGCTGATTATGCAAGTGCTTCCATCTAAAAACCTAAAAATGTGGGCAGGTTGGATTCAAGTAAAGACAGGTAGATCTAATATTTAGTATGATAATAAATACAAGGGTATGCATCAGATATTCTTACTTAAAATACAAGGGTATGCATCAGATATTCTTACTTAAATAAGTTTAGATGGAGCATTGCTTTATTTAGTATGATAATAACATCAGGATAATATCAGATTGGTATTCTTACTTAAAAAAGTATATGTAGCATTGGTTTGAGGAGTGATTACCTCTGTATCGCCCTCCAGGGGTTTTTCTTTCCCAACTTTCCGTATCGCATCTTTACTAATGTGTATTATCTGTGTCTTTTAATTATTACCATTATTTTTTTCACAGTTATATCAACCAATGTGTACCCTAGACATTGCACCTACAGAGCTTTTTCTTCCCTAATTTTCTCCCTCTCAGCTACAATATTGCATATTATCTGTGATTTTTAAGCACTACCATTGTCTTTCTCAATAATTATATTAATCAATGTCTTTACCTATATATTGCACCTATAGGGATTTTCTCCACACACCTCCCCCCCCCAAAATATATATATATATATATATATTGCACATCATTTGTGTGATTTTTAGTTATCATTATTATTTTTTAATAATTGTATTAATAAATGTGCGGATTTTAAAATTATTGATTCAAAAGGTGCACATTTGCACATGCATTCTTACTAGTATGTACATACACATAGATAGATATATAGATAGAGTAAAAGACGACTTTCTACCAGATGCCAAATGAGAACATAGATCAATTACTAACAATGTGATCCTAATATCATCCAGAAGGATGTCATGGCATCCCCAAAGAAAATCAGCAAGATAAGACCACATTTGAAGTATAAAAACATATGAAAAAACATCAGATAAGACAAGTGCATCAATGCTGCAGTGACAACCACAGAGAAATACATTGTTGGTATTAACAGAACTCGATTTTTATGTTGCCTCCCCTTACATGTTGGACGCCAACCAAATTAACATCTCCTTTGCTGTCCTTCAATAATTAATATATTCTGCAGTTCCCTAGAATCAGAAATAGTATTACTATTATATTGCATTCCATTTCAGTTCCCAAACCTTTTTTCTCTTCTGGAACAAATAATCTCCTGAAAAGACCTTTCTAGAGTGATTAATGATGGAGGATTAAGAGTCAGGTGGGATAAAATAGTGTGGTCCAAGATTCTTCCTAATAAGATTAAGTTATTCTTATGAAAGTTAGCTTTGGGGCGACTTCTGACTATGGACAGACTGAATATCATTTTACACTTCAAGAAGGCACCCTGTGTCTTCTGTGGAGCTTTTGAGGAAGATGCAAATCATTTGTTCTGGCATTGTGGGATCATTAATGTGTTGTGGAAGACTTTCTTTCAAATTTTTCACATCCCTTGGAAGGATCATTCCACTGTGGTAGAGGTGCTTGAATGATGGGATCATAACTGCCCGAGACAAACAGAAAAACAGCTGTGGGCCTTATTGCTACCTGCTGTCCTATGGAGTATTTGGAATGAACGGAATTCTAGAATATTTTCCAGAATCTCAGCAGTCTGGCAGATATTGGGGTTAGATCGTTTAAATGGGTGTCAGAATGGGGGAGGGCAGCTGGGCTCTTTTCAGGGTTGCAGAATGCTTATGTCATCTCAAACAGCCTGCAGTGGAGAAATTTGTTCCTGTGATTAATGGGTTTCCAGTATTTTATTTTGTTTTCTGTCCACCTTATTTTATCCCTTTGATAAAATGAGGTTTTGATCTTGTACTCTTCTTTTAGGTTGGGAGCTTTGTTCCTGCTTGCTGGTAGGACTGCTCAGCTTGGACTCCTTCCCCTTGGAGTCTGTTGCAACTGCTCTTTATGATAGTTTTTCTAATCAATTGTGACCTTTTGGTCATTTTCCAAAAAAACAAATAATCTCCTGAAGTGGCCAACTTTATTCTTCAAATGGATACAAGTGTCACTCCTTTTTTTCAATAATCCATTCATCATAAAATCAAAAGGATGCTCAAATCACGGTATGCTTCTTTTCAAAGCTCGGAAAAAACTCAGGAGTGTCTCCATCTTCCAGATATTCACATCAGGACAAGATGCTTATTTTGGAATGATAATATCTGAGGAAAGATTGTGTATATTACCCTGCAGGCGTATAGGTCAGTAATTGCAAACCAGCCATCCCCATCAAAGAATTAGACAAGAACAGGGCCACTGAGAAAGATAACATGAAGGTTGATCTCCACAAGTGATGGATGTTTATGTGGAACTAGAAACACTTGCCGATCAGGACAGGTCTAGCTTTACCAGTTTTGAGTTTGGAACTCCCAGAAGCATGATGTGACCATGTAGAACCAGCTGAAATAGAGATGGAACCATTGCAACCCAGCCTTTTCTCCTTCATCACTCTCAAGCATTTCTAATACTTACTAGTGGCTGAGCCAGATCCAAACTAGAACTGACCACTTTAGTCAAGATTTCAAAATCCAGTTTTTAATTCGATATTTGGAGTCTTAAAACACCAATCGTGGGTTCAGATCCAAAGACATTGAATAAACCACCACCCTAGTACCAAGGAGGAAGAAAAAAAGCCCTGTCAATGACACAAATATGGGATTCAGAACCCACTCCACACTTACAGAAGTAGCACTCCAGAAGTTCAGAGTCACCTGACCCTTTAAGGGGAGAAATTAGCCTGCAGATCTCAGATGCCATCTCACATGAGCTTCCCATGAGTAGGTGATGTTCCCCCAAGTTGTCAACAACGTGGAAGGTATTGGCCATAAGAGCTTCTTAAACAGGCTCCTCAGTGAAGGTTGCAATTTCCATGCCCTGACCATACTAGCCTATAATTAACATTGTTCAAGTGCCAAGATGTTCTCTCTGCCTACAATTTCAGAATGTGTAATAAATTAAGGGGTCATGCACTTATACCTTTGATATATGTAATAGGAAAGACTTGCCTGCATGTAAACATGTGTAACGTGTGTGTGCACAAATTTTCCTTTGTCTATTTTATCTGTTTGGAGGGAGCAACATAGCACCAATGCAAAAGAATATTAACGGGGAAAAGAACTGCATAAGCAAACACAACAAATAGTCTCTGCAAACTACAGAATCTAAAGTGGCAATGTCTAGAAACATGCCAATAGAGACAACTACTGTGATCCATGATCTATTGAAAGAAGTTTTTTCCTTGGGGATGGGAGAGGTTAGGGGATGGGGGGCAGTGATTCATAGAAAGGAAAGCACCAATTAGAAGTGTAGTGGACTTACGCCTTTGAGGTCACTCGTTGTGGATGGTAGCAACCGACAAACTTCTCTCTACATTAAGGTCGGGCAAAACATGTGCCAAATACAGAAACATTAAATGAGAAGAAAAAAATTCTACATCATCAGGAGAAGAGGAAGGACAATAGATACAACTAATTTCTCAGAACGATGCTGAAGAATATCGTACAACCCAGAATCCATAATTAGGAAAACAATATAGATACCAACATAGAAGGAATATATCTGAACAAACACTGGCAAAAGGTAAAGAGATGGAAGTTAGGATATACGAGCTATATGATTATGTTGCTCATAAATTAGTGGAGGAGAGAGTTTAATTCAATGCTACAGAGGAGATTAAATGGTTTGAGAACTTCTCCAGCTATCCCTTACTAGAATTGGAAGTGTCATCATGGAAAATGGACTCTTTCACAAACCAAATCTACAAACTTCATGGACATATTATAATCTAACTTCCTTTCAGTATTCTCATCAAGGTTTAGAGAAATGACTTTGAAGTGTGATTCAATTTTCCCCAAATCCAGGTAGTTGCTGGGAATGAGTAACTATAGGTCGTTAAGAGTCAGTAGAAAAGGATTAATTTTCTTATGCACAAACTTTGGTATGAAACATGGGTCCATACAGTGCAAGCTTGTGATATTCCACACAAACTTCATTTGTAAATCCTCTTGATCTTATCTAGGCTCTTTAGAAGAATCTGGGATAACTTCAATTATAAAAATTCAAGGGAACTTTACCAAATCAAATTAAAACATGAATTTAAGAATTGGCCATCCGATCAGTACCAGCGACACATAACACAACTCTCATCAGGATAATGCTCATAATGGAAATATAAAAAGAATCACATATGATTCAAAAAATAATATCAATAAAAATAAGATTTAACAAGAAAAGCAGAATCAGACCAAATCAGATCATGATTGAACATCTCTTTTTTTGTTTTTTTAAGATAACCGAGAGAGTAAACCGACGAGACCAGGATCAAGCCCCAAATCATCGGTACCTCGAGCCATGGGCCTGCCAAACTCGCTCTCAGGCAGGGGGCACCCCTCAGCCTAGCAAAGCTTGTGATGTACGAACTCACGTTCATGTGAATCCCAGGTTGGAACCCACATTGCACCTCTTACTAATTAGAAACATGAATTCTAAAGCACGGTCCGGCTCACATAGACATCTGGCTGATTCATGAGAAAAGACACTTCTTTGTTGCATCTCCAAATAATTATCATCGAGGATAAGGATGTTCCACTGCGATCTAGAGGTCACGAGTTCAAAACCAGAAACAGCCTCTTTGAAAAAAAAAGGTAACGCTGAGTACGATTGACCATCCTAGACCCCGCAGCAGCAGGAGACTCATGGCTCTAGGCTGCTATACACACGCACACAATATGTCTGTAAAATCACTGTCAAATTTTCTGTCTGACTATTGGCCTATGGAGCCAAATGATCCTGACACTCAAATAAACAGATAGATTTCATATGCCAAACTGGCCAAAAGTGTCTCGAGTCCAACAGATATGTTCATCTTGTTTCAATATATCATGTACCCTCTCCCTCCCTCCCCTAACTTCCCATCTCTTGCATCTACAAATTGGATTCATAATTACATACACACTGCATAACGTGTTTCTATAGCTGAGATAATGTCTAATTGTCATATTTGTTGAAATAATTAATCATTAATTTTTAGTATTAATTATTTAGTTAGACAATATCCTATTCTTATAACTTTTATTCAAATAGCATTCTTTATTGTCAAAATGTAATTCTTACTAAAACAATTAATAGTTATATAGTTAATTAATATTAAATGCAAAAGTGTTAAAAACAGCCATTAAATTTTAAA
Organism: Zantedeschia hybrid cultivar; assembly: GCA_030544215.1. NCBI lineage: Eukaryota > Viridiplantae > Streptophyta > Magnoliopsida > Alismatales > Araceae > Zantedeschia > Zantedeschia hybrid cultivar. Next base: position 20,314,808 of record JARZZO010000010.1, read on the forward strand.
AAAAGTACTAATATTAGGATTTTGGGATATGTCATCATTCCTCTTTCAGTTATGAATAACACTTGCTGCACCACCAGGCGTTATTACGCCGCCTGGCGGTGCAGACTAAATAAAAAAAAAAAAAAAAAACTTTTTTCATATATTTTTTTAAAGCCCCCAAAATGCCCTACAACCCCCAAATAATCCGATTTTCAATCGGATATCCCAAAAACAACATTAGTTGCTTTTTACTGTTCATTTGGGCTTGGTTTTTGAATTTTCATCTTTTTTGGGATATCCGATTGAAAATTCGGATTCTATGAGGTTGTAGGGCATCTTCAGGCCTTCCAAAAAAAATCAAAAAAAAAAATATTTTGGCTGCACCGCCAGGCAGTGCAATAACGCCTGGCAGTGCAACAAGTTTTACTCTTCATTTATTATTTATCACAATATCCCTCAGGAAATATAGTTGGTAATATCAACATCTTTTGATGCCATTTATATTCTGCAAGGATCACGCAAGTATGACACTGTAGCAGCTAATTATGACAATGCTTCCATCTAAAACCTAAAGATGTGAGCAGATTGCATTCAAAGAAAGATAGGTACATCAAATATCTAATACAATAATAAATATAAGGATAGTACACATCTAATATTCTTACTTAAATAAGTTTATATGGAGCATTGCTCTATTTAACATGATAATAAACATCAGGATAATACCTATTTAGTATTCTTACTTTTAAAGTGTGGTTTATACCATCAATTTTATTATTTAATGAATATAGATGGTACAATCAAACGATGAGGTGTGATAAGTCTACAATCTGGTTTTCTTTTTTCTTTTTTTTTTTCTTTTTTGAGTGGCGATGGTACTCGCTGGGAAAACCTGGCTGGGGTTTGGGACAGTTCCCAGGCCAGACGCCCAACCCATACTGTGCAGCAGCTGGGGTTTGGGGCAGCTCCCAGGCCATACCAGGTATCCTTACTTAAATAAGTCTATATGGATCATTGATTTCAGTAGTGATTACCTATGTATTGAACCTATGAGGATTCTTCTTTCCTAACTTTTCAGAGAAAATTTCCTAATTCCATATTGCAGTGCTTTGATATCGTATGTTATCTGTGTTTTTTAATTATTACCATTACTTTCATGATTACATTAATCAATGTGTATCCTAGACACTGCACCTACAGAGCTGTTTCTTTCCTAACTTTCCATGTCTCTCTACAGGACTTTTTCTTTACTATCTTTCCATACTGCACTCTCTCTCGTCTTCAATATTGCATATTATCTGTGATTTTTAAGTACCACCATTATGCTTTTCATAATTATTTCGATCAATGTCTTTATCTATTCATATTATCTATAATTATGAAAAAGACATTGATCAATATTGCATACTTTGGATGATCATAGGGATGGATTGCAATACATAGGGATGACCCCTAAAACCCCCTTGCACACTTCATCTCTATGGTCATCCAATGTATGGGACTATTGTGCAGTACCTCCCCTCCTTTTACTTGTTTCTACTACCAGCATAGTTGTCAAGGCACCTGCCTAGGTGCCACCTAGGCGTCGACTAGGGCGCCCAGGCAGTTTTCCAGCAGCAAGGCGCTGGACCGCCTTTCCAACAGCCCAAAAGGCGCCTGCCTAGGCACCCACATTGCACGAAACCCAAGGTCCCCTGCACCTCTCTGTATATATATGTACATATATACACACACATATATAATTATATAAATACATACTAATACATGTATATATACATATATCTGTATGTATATGTATATATATATATATATATATATATATATATATATGTAATATTATGTATGTATATATATATATAAATATATATATATATACATATATAATTATGGATGTATGTATACATATGTACTAAATATATATATATTAAAATATTATATTATGAAGTTGACGTTTAGGCGATGCCTAGGCAACGCCTAGGCAGGCACCTAAGCACTTAGGCAGTCCAGAACCCCAGGCACGCCTTGGTCGCCTTACCGCCTTGACAACTATGACTACCAGTCCACCACTAACTTTTTTTTTCCCTTTTTTTTTGGGAAAGTGGACGGTACCTACCACTAACTCGTTGGTGACCAGGGCTTTACTCGGGAGTTTTACGGAGATGGAAATAAGTAAAAAGTAAAGGCTGACCGATCAGCATTTTTTTTTATATCCTGAGAAAGCAACATTGCCAAGAAACAGATTCTTCTGTAGGTGGATGGTGCCTTTTCTATTATTCCATAGCTATCCAGGCTAAGAAATACTAGGACATGACTACGAAAAAGTATCGAGCATTTCTGTTGATTTTTGCTCATTGTTACACCCTCTGAGTCAAAAATAATAAGTGTTGAAAAAGTCAAATAGCATTCATTAAATGATTCACAAGGAACAAGGAGTTTAAGTCTCAGTATCTCCCCAGAAAAAAATCAAATGAAAAAAATTTATGCTGAAGATCTATCCCATAACTCACCTTATGTGGTGGAGCGCCAGAAAAGGTTGCCAAAGCATGCCGAAAGTCCGTGCGTTTTGTTACATCTAACTTAGAAGGCCAACTGTGTTTCACAAAAATGGTGCTGTTAAAAGAAAAAGAAGAATCTAGAGGGCACGTGTAACTTACTCGGAAAAAAAATGTTGCCATAAGAAAGAATGAAACTCAACTATTTCACTTTGTTTTCCCAAAAGAAGTTATTGGCTGCTAAGATTAATGTGGAGAAATGGATAACTTTAGAGTAAACATAAATACATAAAATATACATTCTTCTTTGCATCACTAAGCAAAAGGTTTTATCATTTTATCACAGTCCTCCAGTTGGGCAAACTAGTTTTTTTGGGAAAGTGACCAAAAGGTCACAGATTCATTAGAAATGAAATAAAATAGTACAAAAGAGATACAAACAGGCCCCTGAAAATGGAGCCTAACATAAAAAGCCTTCAACAAAGAAGGTGGGCCTAACACACCCAAGAATCCCACAAAGCTCATTTTATCAAGAGAATAAAATAAGGAGGCTTAGACAAATATCACAAAAACATATTATTCCATAACAGACTTCTGGAGATAACATAGGAGTTCTGCATCTGTGATTGAAGTCCCGCTGCCTTCCCCCAGTCAATCACCCATTTGAAGGATCTCCCAATATCCGTCACCTTATTATGATTCTGGGAAAAGATTCTTGAATTCTATTCATTCCAAATACCCCATAAGGTTGCTGGTAAGACCAGTGACCACAAGTGGTTCTCTGATTGTCTTGGGCAGATGGATCCCCACCAGCGCATCAAATCTAAGACATCGGATAGATCATTCCATGGAATGTGATAAATCCCAAGGATGGATTTCCACAGTACATTAATAATCCCACGGTGCCAGATTAAATGATCTGAATTTTCCTCAAGTATACCGCAAAACACACAGGAAGCCTTCTGAGTTTGAAGAATCTTATTAAGTCTGTCCACAGTTGGAAGTCTCCCCAAAGCTAATTTCCATAAGATGTTCATCTTACTTGGTAATGGCGTAGACCACACTAAGCGATCCCAAGTAACTCTTGTTCCCCCCATCACTTATCACTGTAGATAGAGCCTTAACTGAGAAATTTCCTGTGCAGCTTCGAACCCAAACCCTTCTGTCCTCTGTACCACTGTTAAGATTAGTACCATGGATGCTTCCCAATACTGTCATTGATTGATTGATTTCCAGGTCTGTTGGCTACCTTCTGAGTCTAATGTTCCAGGTTGAATTTTCTTCAGAAAACAGCTGGGCAAACTAGTTTTCCATGTATACAGTAGAAAAACAACCATATAGTAGCCAAAATTCTATGACCATGAAGAAATGAAACAATCCAACAAACTACTTTGCATTAAGCACGATGGTAGAAAATTTAGATGAGGTGGAATCTGTTTCTATTAAATAATGCGCTCAAACGCACATCCATTTTGTCACATGTTACATGTGATTATGCACACGTGCAACATGTCTACCATTGATGTACATTAGTAATTTAGTCAATGTAACTGAGTCAAGGAGAAACACAATCAGACATTTGGATTTAAATTACTTTATATAATGTGCCAATGATGAGGAAAATTATCATTCACCTTTCATTTAACTTCCAGGCACATTTTACAATTTTGATGAAGGAAAGTAAAAGAGATTGCTAACTAGAAAAGAACAATAAATGAGCATGATCATTAGTATCCAGAAGTTCTACTGACCCACAATAGTAGCTCATCACACAATCAAAAATATTAAAAATTTTGAGGTTAAGCAACACAAGTTTTCTAAAGATATACACTTGTCTACATGTCCATCCATGTTAAAAACAATATCAGACCAGAATTGGATTGGTGTGATCAGCCAATACAAACAAAGAACTTGGATTTACAATAAAAAAACTACCAAAACACATTATAAACTAATTTGAAGTGTATGTCAGAACAAAAAACTCTTTTCATTCACCATCTTTTCTCTGTTCTTTATCCCTTTCTTCTACTTATCCTGCATCATTTTCTCCTCATCTTCTTACTCCATTTCTTCCTCGTTCCCATTCTCTTCACCATGGTTCACAGGACTGGCCATTCTGGATCTGATCACCAATCCAGGTCAGACTCAGAGGAGGTGATCCCCTGAAAGCTGATCCTTTAAGTTTCTAAAACAAAAAATAAAATACAATAAATGTTGACTCCAGCCAGAATTGACCCCAAATTTTCCAAATCAACCCCGGATCAGCAGATTTCTTTTCTCTGTGAATTGGATGGTTCAGAAGCGATTTAAGTTCAACCAGGCTGATCCCGCTTAGTTCAGAAATAGAGAGAAAGGGGCTTAAAGTCATCCCCAGCCACACCCCCCCTCCCGAAAGGAAAGTTCATGCAGTAGCAGCAACAGCAAGCAAGGCACTACAATTGGCTACTGCCCTCCATCACTGTTAGCTACTAAGTAATGCCAACGAGACAACAAAACTTTCAGCTGCCGCCTACCACCACCAAGATAATGCCATCGCCCTTTCCGCTCCTCTTTGGCACTTCCTCTTTTTTTTTTCGTTTCTTCAGTAGCTGTGAAGCTGAAACATGGCTAGCTGTTTGGGAAATTGGTTGAGGGGTGAAATGGGTTATAGTTTTGCAAAGAAATCCTATGTATAATATATTCATGAAACAAGGTTTTATAGAAAGTTCAAGATCTTCCTCACACGATCTGCTGAAGTATATGGAGAGAAAGGAACGACATCATTTTCCGGGGAAGTAGAATTTATGTAAAAAATATTTCTTTTCGGCGAGTCTTTTTATATAGTTGGTCAAGGCATATCTTAGGTATGTCAGTAGATTCTTGGAGAAAAGTACGTAGTTCTTTGACTTCTTAGATTGGAACCTCTCCAATCTACTTGATTGTACCTCCCCTATTTACTTTCAATAAAATTAATGGTATAATCCACATTTTTCTCGGAAAAAAAAAAAAGAGAAAGTAGTAGTTTTCATTCGTGATTGTGTGAGGGAATGGGCATTGGTTTTTTGTAAAAGGGTTCCCTCGCACACCCCTCTTCTTGCCTTGTTGGGATATGAGTCTTAATTGGGTATTGGTACACTATCTCGGTGTTTTTTGTATATGGGGTGCTTTGTGTGGAACTATTGATTCCTCCCGTATGTATACATCTCCCTTTTTGTTTAATTATTCTTACAACTGTGGTAATATCTAGTATTCACTTTCGGAAAAATTGTTTTTATAGAAATTTAAAAATACCTTTTTTTCCACATCAATGATGGTCAAGTTTGGTGGCTGGTTCTTCATGCTACCATATGGGTATTGTGGGGCAAAAGAAATAGAAGGATCTTCAAGAAGGAAGCTCTCATACAAGAATGGGTAGTCAGTTTTGTAAGTGGCAAAGTGAGAGAGTGGGCTAAGACATTTTGTAAAGATCACATTCTTAAGTTTACCCTCTTTTTATTGCTAAGGGAGGAGTAGTTTGCTGCACCCTAGTGTGCCTTTTGTATAGGGGATCCTTTTGTTGTTATAGATGCCTATACTTGTACATCCCCTACCTTTTTCCTTTTAATACAATTTGTGGTACTGTCCACTTTCAAAAAAATACCTTTTTTCTTTACAATATACCTTGTATTTACTTTTTTAACTTGGATAAAACCAGTTCCTCTGAATTGGCCAATCTGGTAGATCGCATCCGACTTGACTCAGGATTAGCCATACCAATTCAGATTGGGCATGCACTCAACCTGGGATTTGATTTGGAATTCTTTCTCCACAAATCCCAATAGATAAGGCTCAGATGTGATTTTGGGTTTCTGGATAGAGTCCAGCTGTGTTTTAAAATATAAATCGGTCAAGAATAAATATAAGGTTTTTTAAGATTTCAATCCCTATAAATATAACAAATTATAAATAACTCCCTATATGTATTAAACCTGTAAAATTTAATATTTGTTGATAATAAGTCTCTCCGTTTAACAATCTGTCTAAGAAATAAGAATACTTCATGAAGATCATTGTCAAAAAATTAAAAAAAAAATGTAAAATAGTTTAAGTACTCTCTATAATAAGAAAACATTCAAAGAACATTTAACAGAGAGGATCTAGGTACTAGTCCACTACAATGATCAAAATAGTTTGTTGTTCTTTGCTTAGGTGCACCAACCCATCAAAAGTAAGCTGTAGGGAGAGAGAATGGGTATATGAAAATTGTTTGCTAATCTAGTCAAAATTGATATATTTTAAACCAGAATTAGGTTACTAAAGTGTCACAAAAGTGGATAGTAGCGATTAGAAAATAAAATGGCTACAATATGAGGAGCAAATGTAAATATGCTAGATATAGGGAATTATTCATAACTCTCTATTAAAGGGAATTATTCATAATTCACTATATTCATAGGGATCAAAATTTAAAAAAAAAAAACTAAATAAATGAATAGATCAGGTTGGCATGTGCCAATCACCAGATTAATCATTCATAATTGAAGATTGTTGCTATTCAAACACCATGACAATCAAGATTTCCTAGAGGTCTGCATTTTTCTGGTCAGGTGGTAACAGAGAGAAAAGAGGACTTCATTTGATTGCTTGAGATCGAGTGTGCAAAAGCAAGGAATAAGGGTGATGTGGTTTGATTAAGCTACAGACTTTCAACAAGGCTCTACTGGCTAAATGGCTGTGGAGATTGGGACAGGACACTCATCTCATTAGAGTGAAGATTATTAAAGACAAGCATTATGCCAATTCTCCTAGATGGTCCTTAGTACCATCTAGTACTCATAACTTGTCACCAGTGGATCTGTTTTTCTCCTGCTGTTAAATTTAAGCCTGGACATGGGGAATGGATAAGCTTTTGGGAAGATGCTTGTTTGTTCTGAGATTCCTTTCGATAGTCGGTGAAATCGGCTGTATCAAATTACTGAAGACAAAGGGAAGGCTTTAGCACATGTAAATTGCTATAAAGATGATTTCCACTGGAGATTGAATTTCCGGTGCAACCCTATGGGCGCTGGGATGAGAGAACTATTGACCCTGATGAACAGCATTCAATCAGTTAAGCTGAGCAGCAATGTGGTAGACAGAAGACGACAGTGCATACTCTTGTGAGAACTGAGAAGTGATGGAGGCTGTAGGTTGTGGTGGAAAGGACTGGTTTGTATCCAACAAAATCAAGGTTTTCATGTGGAAAGTGGCTTGGAAGAGGCTTCCAACTACTGACAGACTTGTGAAACTCTTTGCAATTCGGTAAGTCCAAATGTTTTTTTCCTGTGGTACTTTTGAGGAAAGTATTGATCATATTCTCTGCAAGTGTGAGTTATCAATGTGACATGAAACATGGTCTGCACTCTGCAGACAATTCCTATCTTATGGGAGATGCCTTTCTCTGTCCAAGAACTGATGAAAGATTGGAAACCGGCAGGTCCTTACCATCCACACAAAAAAAAAGGTCCCTGTTCCTTCCTGCTCTGCTTTGGGGTATATGGCAAGAGAGAAATAAAAGAAGATTTTCTGATCAGTTTAATAGTATTGATCATACCTTAAGAAGAACTGTTTATGGATGGTCGAATGGGGTAGATCAGCCAATCTTCATATGGGCGAGGATGATCCTTTTCTCTCTTTGATCAGTCATAAGTCTTTCATTATGTAGTGTATCCAGGTACTTTATACTTGTATGGGTGCCCTCTTTTTACTGTCTTGATAAACAGAGGGTGTATTTGTTTTTTTGGTTTTTTTTTTTTTTTTTTTGGCCTGTTTGTTAGTAAAGAGGGATGATGAAGGTCTTCTCATCCTTCAGTGTACTCAGTATTATCACCTGTATTACTTTTCTATCGGAATGAATTGTCGCTGACACCTTCCAAAAAACACAAGCTTTTAAGCCTCTAAGATTTTACCTAGCCTACTGGTTGAAACTTTGAGCCAATACTTTGTTCCAGGCCCAAGGAGACATTTTGTTGAGAAAGAATATGATACTAAAATGGGATAATTTCATATTAACCATTCTTGTATGTTAACTTTCAAAAATGCCATGCTTACTCATGTATACCATTCTAATATGTATAATGTTTCAAAAATTGTCACGGCGATGGCATATTGATAATTTGATATTTATAAACATTCATATATGCCATTGAAATGGCATATTTCATAGATATGTATTTTTGTAAGAGTATGTAGGATAATATGCAAGCATAGTTGTTAAGGCGCCCGCCTAGGCGTCGCCTAGGTGCCCAGGCAGTTTTCCAGCAGCAAGGTGCTAGGCCACCTTTCCAACAGCCCAAAAGGCGCCCAAGGCACCTGCCTAGGCGCCCAAGGCACCCACATTGCATGAAACACAAGGTCCCCTGCACCTCTCTTTCTGTATGTATACATATATGTATATATAATTATATATACACACATACATGTAATTATATAAATACATACTAATACATGTATATATACACATACTACATACATATATCTAGATTTATATATACATATGTAAATATATATATATATATATATATATATATATATATATATATATGTATACACATATTACATATATGATACATATATTTAGATTTATATATACATACATACAGATATATGTATATGTATACACATATTACATAGATGATAAATATACTTAGATTTATATATACATACATACAGATATATGTATATGTATACACATATTACATACATATATTTAGATTTATACATACATACATACATATACATATATATATATATGCAATTATGTAATTATGTAGACATATGTACTATATACATACATATGTATGTAAGTATACATTTATATATATATATATATATATATATATATATATATATATATATATATATATATATATATACATATATATATATAATTAAAATATTATATTGTGAAGTTGACGCCCAGGCGACGCCTAAGCAGGCGCCTAAGCACTTAGGCGATCCAGAAGCCCAAGCACACCTTGGTTGCCTTACCGCCTTGACAACTATGTACGCAAGTAAGCATGGCATTCTGAAATTTAACAAACAAGATTGGTTAGTATGAATTTTTCCCTACTAAAACCCATTCTTATTGAGTTTAGCGGTCCGTAGTTTGTATTTACACAATATCCTAAATAAAAAAACATAACCAGTCTTCAATTAAGGACATGAGCTAGCAGTGAGATGAGCTTTCCCATTCTAGGGGGGAAAGGATAAGGAGGAAAGATGAAAGATTCAGCAAATCCCTATCTTTGTAGACCATCCTACCCATGATAGTCAAGTCAGAGCTGGCAATGGAAGTACATGCTACCTCTATAAGGAATAAAGATGAAAGATGTATTTAATGAGCTTGTTTACATGGATATTTAAGGAGGCAAACATGCCCAAGAAGGTCAAGACTAGAAGACCGAAATTATGTTCTGAGCACACTGTAGAGTAGTCCAACCACTCAATGATAGACACAAAATTTCATATAGATGTCATGTGATTTACAGGAAAACTGTTCCATGATCATCTCTTCTAAAGCTTAATTTCCTTCCTATTTAATATGGGCAAAATAAAATCTAAGCCACACATTACTACAGACCATTAAATAGCAGGAACCTACAGCATGCTAATCCTTCTTGTTGCAGAAAGGTTCTTTGTTCCATTGTCGATCACATCAAACCAGCCCCTTTCCCAACAAAGAAGTCCTCCTACGGGGAGCTAAAAATTCACACTTTCTCCAGTATGCTGCACCTCATTCCGTAAAGGACATGAGGCACCCAACTAATGTTATGATTTAATTGTTGACATCCAAAATGTTTATATTTTGGTATGGCACTACAACTATATTCTTAACTTTTTATTTCAAAGGAGATAACGAGGAGCCCATACTTATGCATATTTATCAACCATTAGACCAATCATAGATTTTATCAAACAAAAAATTCTCATTGGGAATCACAAGATCACATATGCATAAGTCTGGAGATATATGGAATAACATTGTCATTTCAAACATCAGAATGGTAAAACCCTTACTCTGTTGGCTCAGAAATGGCATTAGAGTATTTGCATGTCTCTGAGTTCTCTCTAGTTGCATAAACCGTACAGTAATGCACCCCACTTTTAGATAGAACTCCTTGCCATTTATAAATGGGGGAAGGTTCACTGGTGTGCACACTTGCAAGCTCAACGGAGGTTTGAGAATGCGGAGGAGGAGAGCTTGGTGGAGGTGGAACGAGGGGAGGCTGAGAAAGAGGTAAAGGAGGAGGAGAAGGGAGCACAGGTGCAGGCACATCAGGAGGAGGTGGGGGTAATGAGGAAGGCAAAGATGGAATAACAACCATCTGGTCTAAGTGATGCATTGAACCTCCAGACAACTGTGCCAAGGGAGTTACAGAAGGGGGTATAAAAGGAACAGTATTGATATGAAGATTGTTATTAGGCAGTACAGCTGTCGGCATCTGATTCAGTGGTAAAGAAGGATTCAGGCCATGATTATCCCAAGAGCTGTTGGGAGTAAATAAAACAGGACGCACAAAAGACGAAGCTTGTATTGGTGGTGGTGCAACTATAGCCCCTCCATGTATTGCAGGTGGTGGGCATGACATAGTGTCTGGTGCCAGCATTCGGCGGTCATTTTCATGCTGCTTATTTTGCCAGCCTTGATCCGCTATTTGAGAAATCCCATGACCTTCTGAAGATTAAAAAATATTTTTTTTACTGAAAGGATACTGATTAACAAAATCAAGAGAAAGAAAAGTATTAGCTGATCCAAAGGCATTCTTACCTCTAAACAGTGGTTCTCCATGATCATCTCTCAAAGCAGGTTCCATAGCATCAGCAACCCCTGTAACTGCCCAGTTTGAAAGAAAAACGTGCCCCTTTTGTGTTTGTGGCCCAATATTTTCTAGTTTCATCCTTGGGGATATAACTTCATTGATCTTGTTGTCAGGCTTGTTTGTGAAAGAAGATATGTGGTGCTTTCCTTGCTTAGGTTCCATACTAGCTGAAGAGAATCCATCATGAGCTGGGAAATATCCCGAAACATTTCGCGTGCCTTGAGTGAGCCTTCGTTCCATGGGATAAAACCCAACACCAGGATTTCTGTTGGGAAGAAAAACATAGAAAAAAGGAATGCTGATCGAATTTTTGCAGTAACCAAATTTTAGACAAAAATATGAGGATGGGTGTAAAATAACTTTCCTGTTAAAGAAAATAATGGTATTACTACATAATTAAAAAAAATTGAGCTCCTAATTTAAGCAAGTTTGATCTTTGACTTTTCAGGTGCAAAACCAGCATGTCCTTCAGTAAGAACAAACAATTTGCATATTCATATCTGCTGTGGTAGCTGGCGAACTGGTAAAAAGTAATGTGTACAAAAAAAGTGAAAATCCACATGCAGTACAAGTTCTTGTGGCTCTCCCACCCTTATTGCTCAAAAGGTCCTTCCACTGCATGATAGCCCTAGGATATTTGGCCTCTCATCAGTCTTACAATAACCTATTTGCTAGCCTTGATTCTCCTTAAAGAAAACCTAGTAATATCAAATGGATTCCTGAATTCTTGTCCAAATAGTCTGTCGTTCCTTTCTCTCCAAATGGTTCATCGAGGCTATTGAGTTGCAGCCAGAAGCATCCGCCAGGTGCATTTATCCCAGGTTCCAGAGAGAGGCGATCCCATTGCAATATACATGCTTAAGCCTAACGCACTTAATAACTGAGAACAAAATGTATTTATCTTTTGGTTATCACATGGCAATGCCCAAGAGCTCAGTTGTAATCTAGAACTGAGACACATTGGACGCCAAAGAGTACTAGAATAATGTTCCAAAGTTTGTAACAGCTCCTATCGTGTTGAAGGTTTGGCTTAGAGGGGAATTGACAACGACAAAGTCCAAGGTTATGTTTGGGCATGCAAGGAATTCAGAATTGGATCAGATACCTCCGATCCTGATACATATCAAATTGGATCGTATTGGATCAGCCGATCCAATCTACCTTACAAAATAAACAGGTATAATTGTAAATTCAAGAAGTATTTATGAAAATATAAAAACATAGAAGGTGTTTCAATAATAAGATTTCAGCAACTTTTAATCAAAACCTAATTGCCTAAGATTGACCAAGTAGCATTTAGCAAGGGAATTGACCAATCCGGGTCTGATTCAGCCAATTCCAATCCGATTCAGGCCGATTCAGATTGATCACAATTTACTTTTCCTTTTTAAAATTTGTCTAATTGATTTTTCCTTTTTATTTTAAGTTTTTCAAGCAGGATCAGTTTTAGGGTCTAAAGTCGGATCGGACACCATGGATCCCAATCTAGATTAGCTGATTCAAATCTGGATAGGCTGATCTTGCATTCCATGCGTACATGAGAGTCTCAAAGACTAGAGACACTAAACTTTGCACCACTCTTTGATACATAGATCTGACCAAAGCACCATTCTTTGATACATAGATCTGACCAAAGAATGAGGTAGGGATGGCTATATCTGTATTTTGGGTGCACCAAAATACTAGAAATTCCTGCCATTTTTTTGCGTATGAGCAGATGGATGATGACTCCTACATAGATATACCTCAAACGAAGGTACGACATGCCTAAAAATGGACTAAGATGAAGCAAGAAGTCACATAGATGTAGGACATGATTAAACTGTAGTCATCTTCTAGAAGGTTAATAAAGAGCTTTTAGGAAACTGTGAGGACAAAGATATCTAAGGGCAAGACAGAAGCAGAGCCATGTATGGAGCCAAGAGGGACATGGCCACCCTGTGATCAGGCAGCTTTATGTAACCTCCACCCCCCTTCTGATGACATGTAGTTCTTGCCTTGTTGCAATCTTAAGCCAACTTTGAGTTGCTGAGAGTTTTAGTGGACTTTTTAAGACCCACAATTAAACCTTCCTTATTCATAAATCATCATCACTATTATCATTAGGTTACTCTTTTTCCATTTTTATCTTTATCATCAAAATTTGACAACTCACCCGTGTTAACTCTCATTCCTTAGAAAGCACAAGCATATTTCCAAATATTGTGGTCCTTTGGTATGGCATTATTGTTTTCTTCAGAAGAACAAATATGAAGAGCTGTAACCCCTTTGCAGCCACCGCACAGAAGAACAAACTGCTCTAAGTGTGAATCTGCTCTACTGTTTTAAGGGTGTATGTTCAGCTCTTGTTATATATTTATTAGTTAGAGCAGTAAAACACTGTCAATTCCTTTTATATCACTATTTGACTTTCTTAATAAGGTGTTCTAACGTTGCTAGCCGTGCACAACATGGCGTGTATGCTAGTTGTGGCCTTTGAATGTTACTTAATCATGTTCATAAGAGGCCAAGGGTCAGACTATAGTATACTGGGTCTAAAATGATCTATGATGGACCTGTCAAATGGTCAGTATTGATGAAGAAGCTGCAATTTGATTATTTAGGTACAACTTCTTAACTCTTTTCTCTGATTTTCTCTCACTTCTTAAAATAATGCATTGTCTTTTCTCTAATTCTTTTTTCCTTCTCATGCCTTTCTCTCTGAGACTTGAACCATCCCAGGTTGAGTTACAAAAATTAAGATGATTTTGTTGCTGCCAACAACACCGGATCAATGGACTTTAAGATTGATTTTGGGTAGCATCCATTGTTTTACTCATTAATGGCTTCGTTTCATACCTTATGTGGAAAATAATTATGACACGGTTGATAACTTAACTAAAAGAGTTATAAAATAAGCAAAACCAAAATATATTATAGATTTCTAATTAGGAAATAGGTGATATTGAATTTTAAAATTTCTGAACATTTGATAGTAGGTACTGACCTTGAAATGATCTCTACCTAGGAATTTAGTGATATCAAAATTTAAAATTTCCCTATATTTCTAGCTTTTTAACATTATTTTTATATTAAATTCTTACTCCCTCCTCTTTCTTTGTGCATCATAATTTGCTGTAACAAAGCGAACTAACAGAAAAGGACTCTTTAAGTTCATAACTTAGAAAAACATTCCCCTTATAGTCTCCGCCTCTTTATGTTTATTATAACAGATTTTTTAAATCCCGGCTCGCCCCCGGGGGCAGGTGCTTGGGAGACTGGGACTTCTAAGGAAGATAATGATGTAGGCTTCAACCAATGAGAGTTTCAAATTTTGCAAGCCTTTCTCTCATGATGGGCATCTAGGTATCCTGATGCCCTCTCCCCCGACATCTAAACAGAGAATAGCAATCAAACATGTAAAGTTAAACAAAGCTGACACCAAAAATAATGGTCAAATGCTGGAACTGAAACAGAAGCCATTTCAGATTATCTCCTTTTCGTTTTAAGGTGTAACTGGTTATTCTGTAATTTGCTTTCTGCCTATAATTATAAGGTCCTGGTTCATATCCCAAAAGATAATGGTCAAATATAGCCAATTTCCTACTCACTTTGAGGTCCTGGTTCTTACCTAGATCTCTGATGCTACATAAACCTAAAAACATATGATAATACGCGACATACAAAGAATAAAGAGGAGGAGGAGAGAACGTCCATCATATGATAGTATAAACAAAACAATTTTCGAGTTCATATCCCAAAAGAATTTACAACTGACCATAGTTGGTGGGTTTCATTTGAGGTGGTTGGCTTAGTTTTCTCTTTATAAACATTGAGATTCAAAATCTAAAAATATATACAGTAAAAATGTGGGCCAATATCATAATCGGTTCCATAGGGATCATCTATACACCTCACTTCGAC